>JAQISU010000111.1:13945000-14312500 GCA_029339505.1 Unio delphinus
CTCTGTTTTAAAGATAAAAAATCAAAAAACACAGACACACTTTTCTTCTTCTTCTACTTCTTCTTCTTCTTCTTCTTCTTCTTCTTCTTCTTCTTCTTCTTCTTCTATCAGGAAGAACGTGGCAATAAAATATGTCTGAAAACTAGCTCCAAACAACATAAGTAGATTTCGACTATTGTTCAACCTAGTCCTGATTTGTTGTTGTTTTCTGTGCGGGGTTGGGGTGGATGGTTTCTTTTCGGAGGGGGGGGGGGGGTAGGGCCACTTTAAATTGTGCAAATTGTCAGCGCCTGAACTTCCACGACCTGTTTCTATTCAATATTAAGTGTCATTCATAGGGCCTTATTCTATTCAATATTAAGTGTCATTCATAGGGCCTTACAAAATCCTTTAGTCCCTAAAGACTAATGATACCATTATATATGGAGAGTGGTCTTGACTAAATAAAGTTGTAAACTTTTGCTCTCGCTATTTTAACTCTCACACTCGTCTTCGAAACCAGTGGAATTATCAAGATAAAGGAGTGGTGAATACAAAGTGTAATTAACTAAACATCAAATTGATTGCTGCGGGATCCAATACAGATTAAGGTTGCAAGTACGGCAAAGCGTCGCAATTCATGATTAAATGCAGTCATATCAACATAATTAATCAAAATTCTTTATGTGTAAACTTACAATCAATAATATCTTTGTTTTGCTACAACTACAAGGAGTTTTTCTGTATTACTAACAAGTTGCTTATAAGAAACAAATTCTCCCGACTTTCAACTATGTTCCTTCCAGCCCACCTTCTACGTTAGTTTCTTTTGATAACGGTCGAACCATTACAGATGAACTTGACAACACAATTTCAATTGTTGCAACATCCACATTCAGTTGTGTAACAGCATTTTATATTGTTTCTACAGATTTGGTAAGTTTGATAATAATGAAGTGTGGCCCAAAATCATTCAAATCCGATATAACCACTACATGAGTACTTCAATTCTATATTGTATTCAGTAACTGAAATTAAAAAGTCTCTCTCATCTTGATTATTCTCATCAATTTTAAAAAAGTGCAAATATCAATCTTCAGCTGAAACATTGAACGGTTGGCCCCAATACGACCTCGCGCATCCAAGGCGGACGCCTTAACCACTTGGCCACTGGAGTGGTCCTGTCTTGAGTGGTCGAAAGTATTTATTATTCGCCTAACTTGACTTACATGGAGCATGTGACACAATACACCATGGTATTTTACTTTACTGTCTTCACAATGTATTTGGTGATATAACCATGCTGGGTTTCAAGTCATGCTTAGACGCAAGCACATATATTGTATCAATAACAAGTCAAAATCCCAGTCCAGTTAATAGTTGCTTTGACGTTTCACGGGTGTTTGCTCTCGGAGCATTTATCTTCCTCCTGTTCAATGAACTCCCTTTATAGCGTCATAAAACGTTCTCGGGTGTCGCAAATTGTAATAACACCAAACGATACAGATGTAGTCACCAAACTGATGTCAATCTTACTTTCCCGAAGAGTGGAGAGGTGAGTTTCTGATTTTAGGTCGTGGATGACCTGTAACAACCTGTAAATGAATGACGATAAAACTTAAGTCACCTCACAAAGATGTTCTGATTCTAATCCGGTGCAGCAAACAATAAGTACACAAAACAAACTTTATGAGTTCCTTCATCCTTTCCAGACATGATTATTTTGATCCTCTCTATCTGGTTGTTTCAAGACTTACTGCAAAAGAAACCTTTAAACGTTAAAAATACCGAAGCTTTGATAACCTTTAAATTAGAAAGAACTTAGTCTAATGTAACCCACACAGGTTAGACGTTTGCACAAGAATTAAAAACAAAATCTCCTCTCTCTGTGCAGCCTTTCATTCCTTGACAATTGTATCGGACCTCGCCAATGTGTACAACCGTTCTAGTAACGAACATTCTTCTTTTCTCACCTGTATACGTTATTCCTTTCTATTTGAAAGTTATAAAGGCAACTTTGAATATCACGGCCCAGCTACCTGGAACGAATATATCAATTTACTTAAACACGATGATAATATGATAGCCTTCAAGGGTGCTTTGAAAACTAACATAAGAATTTGCACGACTTACAAATGTTTTTTTTTTTCCTCTTACTCCTTCTTATTTAAACTCGTTTACGAAAACGCACTGTAGGAAATCATCATCTTTGATGTTGTTGTTGTTATTATTATTATTATTATTATTATTATTATTATTATTATTATTTGTTTAACTTGCTACTACTGTACGCGTCCAGAGGTTCCTCTACTAAATTGTCCGAGTGATATATATATTCCTTGTATATCCATTAATTGGAAATTACCCGAATAGTGTCTTACTCATCGTGTTCCTTAATAACTTCATTAGTGCACTTTTCTTATTGTTAATTTCAGCTAAGAGTTGACTCCTTGCTGCTCGTGCTAGGACCAATATTCATTGTTTGCGGTGCCGTTTTGTGGGACGAGAACCGAGACTGCCCGTATAAGGACAGAGCCTGTCATTGCATTGATCCGTTTAATATTGACTGCTCCGGAAGAAGTATGACCATAATACCTACCTCAACACAAATTTCTTGGCCTTACAGGCTCATCGACTTCAGAAACAATCAGATATCCAAGATTCAACAAAACAACTTCCAAAACTTTAACGTCTCTGAGATTCTGCTTGAAGGAAATATCATCAGCACTATTGAAAATGGGGCTTTTTTCAACCTGAGGATCTTCGAAAGCTGGACCTTAAGAACAATAAACTAACTTTTCTTCCATCTGAATTGGGAAGTCTCAGCAAACTGGAGTTCCTCGATTTGAGAGGAAACCCTATTTCCTCTAGTGGATTTAACGACTCAATAATGAGACAAATGGGCGACTATATGAACACTTTTTTCTTTGGACATGAACAGCTTGACTATTGGCCCAACTCAATTCGTCATTTTCAGCAACTTCGTAAACTGGAACTGATTGGAGGCATGATGCCTGAGTTACCGATATCAGCGTTTCAAGGATTTGAGTGGACCCTTCGAGAGTTGTCCATAAAGAACACAAGTCTTATTTCTGTGCCCATTGCCCTGCAGTACGTACACAGTGTCGAAATTTTCCACTTTGATAACAACATAATAGTTGGTGATGCTGGAATTCTTGCACCTGCATTTGCTGGGATGGTAAACACCGCAAAAATTCTGACGCTAGAAAATGATTCGCTTACCGATTTTCCAGATATCTTGTTAACACTTCAGAAAGTAGAGAACCTGAGTTTGGCAAGGAACAGACTCGAGTTTGTGAGTGACTCGTCCGTACAAAAGATAGCCAGCACAGAGCTCAAGATCCTTAACCTGGAGGCGTGTGACCTTGATCGTATTCCTGGAGCTCTATCGCAGCTTACTAGCCTCAAGGATTTGGACCTGTCAAACAACCGAATATACACCATAGAGAGAAACGACTTGCAGCAATTGTCTAAACTGGTAAATCTGACACTCAGCAACAATGATGTGGGCTATATTTCCGACAGCTCCTTCCAAGGACTATCTTCTCTTCAAAAACTCGAGCTGAGGAACACCAATCTTACCATTGTACCAGAAGCAATCAGAAATATACCAGGCCTTGAAGTGTTTGATTTGACTAACACTCCTCCGAGGTATCCAAGGATAGAATGCAACTGCGAACGTATGATCTGGCTGTATCAACATCTCAAAGCAATGCACGATCGGCATCAGAATGTTACAATTTATGGAGAATGCGAGACCATTGCGGAAGGCATCGAGAATTATGCATTGAATCGTGTATGCGATTACTGCATTTCTTGCTAGTTTAACACTACCATCAGTCTTCCCTAAATACGTTCAAGATACAAAGGATACAATATTCATGCTCTGATTTAGTACAAATATGTAATCAATAAAGTTGTCTTCAAACTATTTTTATAATTGTGTGAATTTTTAGCTATAGTTAAACAAATATCACACCATATAAATTGTCACTTTTCTCAAGCTTATTATTTATATTCATACATGGCAAAAACAAAGTTCAAAATATAAATGGTATACCCTTAAGGTAGTCTAAATGCAAAGAAATAAAACTCATAATAGACTCATGAAACAAGAATAATTGTTGAAATAATTTGCCTTCTTCTATAAATGTATAATATAAACATCAAACGTTTTGGGAGCATGGTGACAAGTGGATCTGGAACACCTCACACAACTTCTTAGCAATAACGTCGATGATAAACAGTGCTGACAAACCATGAACTAACCTCAAGTCCAAATAAATTAAATCGACAGAACGTTTGCCACTGACAATATACTTGAATATTAAACGATGGAACTCGCTTGATTATTACGCTGCTTTAAACAAAAATGTGTGTGGTGTTGTTATAATTAAGTGTTCTTTTAAAATTGAAACTTTTTAATTTTAATTCAAACTTTTAAACATTTACATTATTTAAGTACACTTCTATATATATATATATATATATATATATATATATATATATATATAGAGAGAGAGAGAGAGAGAGAGAGAGAGAGAGAGAGAGAGAGAGAGAGAGAGAGAGAGGGGAAATGTATAAGCAATGGTTTTCTTCTACGCTTACCAACAAATCCTAATTCCTTTTCAGGTATTTCAGTGGTCTTATAGTTTTTAGTCTAAGTCAGTTGAACACGTTCTCCACTATGATTGTTCCTTACAATTGGTTTGGTTGTTACTTATTAATTCATTAAATTGCTGATTATGAACGAAAATAAAAAGTGGAATGTTATACTCTCCCTCATGCAAAACCATTCAGTACATATATTGACGCCAGCAAGGGTAACTTGCAAGATTTATTAGACTTATAAAATGTCTTTGGTTCTGCTGAAATTCTTGAAAGTACACCTCTCTGTGTATTTCATGTTTTACTGCATCGCTTAACTTGTTGGGGTTCCAGGTATAAATTGCGGGTAACTTCTTAATGAACGTGCTAATTGTTTCGTCCCTTCAATTTATTTGTAAATTTATTACAATACATATTACTTAAAATTTACAAGAAGGACAGCTGTTACTTAATGATATTAAATAATTAAATTATTTAACTAAGAAAATTACAGTTTCAATAAGATAGTATACTGGTCATAGGTAGTACTTTAGAACAAGATCAACGTACCTTCATAAAACATGCAAAAAGGAAACAGTCTGGACTATATAACAATGGTATAGTACATGGCGTACTATAGACTGAGTTTTAATCCGGTGCGTATCCTAAACTTAAATGATGTTGGAAAGCTGTTTCTGAAGATTTTCCGTTCAAAGCATTCGAGATGATCAGCTAGGTAAGTTAAGTATGGTGACTTTAATTGTCTCGTAAAATAGTGATGTGTATACCAGTAACAATCGTGTCATTTAACGTATGGACGTCTAAAGGGAGACAACAAAGAAGAACGAATTACATCAGAAACATTCTGTCTATCAAGTCAAATAACTCAACTCCGTTCAATACATGGTAAAAATAACTAAGTCGAAACAGTTACATCCTTTATTAGGAACATTGTTTGATAAGTTTTACATTGCTTGGGACAAAGCCAATGACAAATTAATTATCATTTGAATAGTAGGTTGTACAGTCAAACTCTGCAATAACATTATTCGAAAAGAAATGTAAACGAGAAAATTAAAAAAATAAACAAACAAAATATTCTTATAGCCAAAGGGTCCATTGATTGATTGATTGATTGATTGATTGATTGATTGATTGATTGATTGGTTGGTTGGTTGTTTGGTTGGTTGGTTGATTGATTGATTGATTGATTTATTGATTGAGTCATGTGTGTAAATCTCGCTCATAATTCTCTTCATCGGCGATCTTAGTAATTTATCTCAAAAAGAAAAGATATTTAGAATAGAGTGTGGTATTGACCATAAGAAACTGATGCTTGAAACTGTTTCATACACCATATCATTCAAATCATTCAAATGGGTTTACGTCTCAGTCAATGGCCTGGTTATGCCTTTAATATAAGCCGAGTACTTAAATGGGGCAGAATTAAAATACTCAATGAAAAATCAAGCAAAAATTTCAGCGACATGTTTTCTAACACAGGAGGTTAATTAAACTTCGAATAATTTGACAATTCGTCCTGGTGTAATAAAAGGAGAGAAGCCTGATGACATACGTTGTTACAAAAGGGGACATAATCACTGTTTAGTTAATCCTCTAATGATCGTGGCAAAGGTAGGCAACTCTAGGCAATATATACGCCTGTGCAATCATTTTGCTGCAAAATAATTGAGAATATGATGGTACATAATTCAAGTAATAAACAGTATGTCTTTAAGAAAATCATGCAGAAATAAATTCATCAACTATTACCATTTAATATACAATGCATAGAACGTTAAACGAAACGAAATATGTATAATTGAAATTATTATGAAGAGTGCAGAAGCAACTTGAAAATAATATTCTTAAAGCTAAAATTGCCTACCATGAACATTTAATACAGTATTAAATCATAAAAGATAAAACAAACAAGTACTGATGTGAGTAATACCATGTAATAATATGTACAAAAAAGATGTAAAGTAATAATGACAAAAATATTTTCCTATAAGAACATGAGTTTTGCCTGAATACTGTGTAATTAATTATACGTCATCAGTAATGTATTTTCAAGCTCGTGTACGTGTAAGAGCCTCCCTGCCTACGTCACACCAAAAATATAAAATATCGTCATGAAGACATTTATAAAAAAAGAAGGGTGACTCGACATGGAAGAAACCTATTTGCAAGGGGCGATAATTCTGGCTACGGATGTTAAACCAGTCTACAACTTAGAAATACATCACAATATATGTATTGCATTTATTATCGGCTCCTGCTGAGATATGTCTTTTACTGAGGTAACTCCCAGGGTTTGCAACAGTCACCCTCATTAGAATAAATCTATCTTTGAGGTGTGTGGGTAAGCCTGGTCTAATTATATTCTTACCTCCACCGCCAATCATAGTAAACGTCCCACTACAGTCATCATCATCAATCCTCTCTGCACCGTCTGGTGCTTGAGGCAACAGCAAGGGAGCACCATATCGGCTGCTGTTGCGGGGGCAGTCTGCCGCGTGAGGTCTCTGATATATAGAATCTATGTTGGGGTTTGGACCGAGACAATGAAATCCCAGCATAATGGTTATATTATTTGTCTCCCCACGAGGCTTGTCCGCGGCTGGAATTTCATTGTCTCGGTCCAAACCCGAATGTAGATTTTTTTTTCTCACCCAATATTATCCTTTAAAGTAAAAAGAACTCTTTAAAAGTGTGCACGTCGCAATGTTTACATGTGGCGCATGAATACAAATAAGCTAATGAGGGCTGTGGTGTGACAGTTGAGTCCGAAGTACACAGTTCATACGCGTGAGCAAAGAAAAATAACAACATAAAACATCGAATAGTAATGAGGTATTATCATATTTAATATATGTATGTCATATGAAATTAACAATAAATAGTTATAATTTATTAGAAAGAAACTGATTCCTTTCATCATTTACAATTCTGAGTATCCAACTCTCCCGTATAAAAGACCCTCGTCACCCACCAAATATGTGGACCCCAGAGGATACCAATGTGCTAAACTTTCAAGTTCACGGATTCTTTGAAAATTTATATTTCTGTCTTGGAAATTTGGCAAGTGATGCAGTGAAATTTGCTTATGGATTAGTGTGTTGAGGGATAAATGATTCCTTCTGGCTGGTAAGTGTATTATTTGTCAATAAATATTGCAAGTATATTCAGCTGGAGCACAACGGAGATGCCTAACAAAATTATAATGGAGCATGTTTGACATAACACATTTCTGGCTGTTACAGTGTTTTCCGTTGTTGTTTAGAGAGTTGGGATGCTATGAAGTGTATAGGTATATAGTTTTATGTGCATGGATCAGTGTTTTCTGACACAGTTTATTTCAAACACAAATGAGAATTTTATCTTATCTGTAGCACATTAAATTTTCAGGTCAGCTTCATTAAATGTAGCTAACAGTATATACAATATTTCACGCGATGTGTTTACAACTAGTTCAGTTGCTTTAGCTACATTTAATGATCTGAAAATGTACTGAGCTAGTCCTGCATATAGGACAAATTTGATCATGCTAGTTAGAACGAACTAACATAATATCAAAACCTCGAAATAGTATGCGTGTGTGTATTTATCTCCATCAAAATGCTTTTGTTTGGTGTGTTCTCTAAGACAGATTGACCTTAAGTAACTATGTTTTGGTTATATAGTATTTGTTGTTGTTGTTGCTGTTGTTGTTTTATTTGAGAACAACTATGGCACAGCAGAAGACAATAAGAGTTTCTTTTGTTAAAAGTAGTTCTGATGACTAGACTGAGATAAGAAAAGTAAGGTTAGCAAAACAGTTAGATTTCTGTGTCGCTTGGGTGAGAAATTAAGTTCTCGCTCCACGGTTCGTAGCAAGGTCTCTTTGGGTCTGCTACGGTTCCCTTTCCCCTGTGGGGTCCATCTCAGTGCTACCCCTGGTAGTGAGTCAGGTGGCATTCTGTAGACATGAGCGAGCCATCTCCATCGACGTGTTGCAACGATCTCAGCAATGGTGCTTGCGCTTGCTCTGTGCCGGAGCTTTTCGTTCCCAATACAGTGTACGACACTACTTCAAAAGATGACAGAGACCTATGTCCAGAGGATGACATTCTGAATGGAAATAAAACTGTTATAAAGATTATTAGTGCACCACATGTAACATTCTCGTGTTCCAATTGCCTTAACATAACAATCTATGCGTGGATAATATATATATATGTGTGTGTGTGTGTGTGTGTGTGTGTGTGTGTGTGTGTGTGTGCGTGTGTGTGTTTTTTTTTTTGTTTTGATTATGTGATGCTTCATTATTTTCATGACAGTGGCTTAAAATGTCGCGTGAGACACGTTTCCAGTGATTCTATATTCATGTACCTGTATATCGTAAGGAAACGAGACAGGCCATAGGTAACCTCCAAGTACATATTCCGAAACCCATCCGACGAGTGGTCAGCCGTAGACCACGTCCTGTGAATGTTTGCGAGAACATGTAGGTCAATGGGAGAAATATCATTAACATATAATAGTAGTTCCCAATTTCTTTATTCACGAGTGCATATCGTTGTATTAAATATATATATATATATATATATATATATATATATATATATATATATATATATATATATATATATATATATATATATATATATATATATATATATATATATATATATATATGTATTATATAGATAACATATGTGGCTTTATGTCGATCTCGGGAAAATATTATCGTGGAGTTGTCTTTGTTGTTCATGCATCACAGCGTCGTATGTGACATAATGTTTCGCGCTCAGTTCAATGTCGTCAATCATAGCAGCTTCATTAGCTGTCAATAGGAAATCAGTGGTATACGCTTTGCCTCTCTGTTATGCATGAAGAGCATTCGTAAAATCCTTGGTTACATCATTCCGTGGTTGATTTTTTTTCACGTACATGTTTCAGCATGGAATAAGCGATTTCATTCTAACATCCAATCAAAGTATGAAAAATAAGCGATTTCATTCTACCATCCAATCAAAGTATGAAGAATAAGCGATTTCATTCTAACATCCAATCAAAGTATGAAGAATAAGCGATTTCATTCTAACATCCAATCAAAGTATAAAGAAGAATCAATAATTCATTTCGATGATGCATGTTACCAACATGAATTCGCATAACAAGAGATATCGTAAAATATATATATTGACATAATTAATTATTTAAACAGTAAATTAATATACCTGGAGAATGATTTATCGGTTCGATCTTCAAAAGAGTTATGAAGGCTTAGCTTCTCATTGGAAACAGCACATTAATTAATTGAAAGTTTTGGTGATATACTACAGTCCGCATAGTTATTTGAAGAGAGAAGCTGCCTTTTAAAGGTCACCTATGGAGTTTTCCCAGCATGGATGGCCACACAAGCATTGTGGCAGATTTACCTAACGCACCAAGAAAGACGTTTAGTCGATGGTTTGATGCCAAATGCCCAACCACGTTCAGCTCAAGTACTTTTTGTTTCTTCTCAATCATCATGTACGGGGGACTCACACATAAGTACGCGTAAACCATTATTGGCGTTTCTAGTAGATTAAAGAAAGTGAGACCGATGTCGTCCAAAGATGCGGCGATGTTTGCATATGAGCTAAAATGTATATATAAACGTTCAACATAGTCACAGCTGTTGCAGGTGGATCGAACAAAGGATGTCTCAGAGCCGAAGGTCCGTGGTGTAACAAACCATTAGAGGGAGGGTTCGTGTTGTATACGTCATCTTACATTAATAGACAAATGTACAGCCGTTTATTCGCATACTTCCTCAACGATTATTCGGACAGCTGTACGTGCAGGAGTTTTGGATGGAACATACCGGAGTTACTAACCCTTTAGTGCAATCTCGTGAGTATGTAACACGGCTTCATAAAGCCACAAGAACAATATGAAACTACACGCCCGATTGATCTAAACCCTGACGAGAAAGTTGGGAGAAACATGTGACCTTTAATTACGAAATATTTCACACCCATACCCGTTAGAACCACTCGGAAACAATTTCTTTCTTTTTCTTTCTTTATGTCCCATGCGTTTTCTCTGACGCAGGCTCCATCCATGTTTATACCATTATTATTGCAATACGTTTGACAGTCGCTTAAAGTATTCCGTTCCCGTACACAACTTGCAATGTTTTCTAAGTCTTAAGTGAGGTTAATTATCTCGTTTGCCAACAGCTCATCGAGCAGTTCTCACGTTAGCAAGACTGACATGCGAGTCACGCCTATTGTCTTTTCAGCAGTAAGTTCTAAAGATATAGACACGTTATTTCTGATCACCGATTTCGGGATTTTTAAGAATCACGTCTGCGATGAACACTTCGTCACCTGACATATTTTATTTTAAAAAATAGCATAAACATTTTCACGATGGAGCTCAATCAGCAGCTCGATGACTTTTTAGAATGGTAAAGCGTTAAGCAATAGCAGCCGATTTGGTTTTATTTAATGGAGACAACTATCGTCTGGTCTGTGCTGGACACGGTGATGGGTGCTGTCCTTTCGATACGATTGTGTCTAAAACATTATATTCTCCAGGCGGTACAATCGTGCTGTTGGGATCTCTGATAGAGCCTGGTTTTAATACAATCGTTGTCAGCAGCATTTGCATCGACGACGTTATTCATGCTTTTATGTTTGCATTTTCTCCCGATGGCAATATGGCAACGAGCATTAAAATTCTACTTCTCGAGTTTTAAGTGCCAATAATTTCTGAGATAGGAGGGAACGCTTCCTGACTATTATTAACCGCAGGAGTAATGGGGTTAAATGGTTTCTCTAGTGGTTTCACAGGGTTCACTGCTCTAAGCGATATTTCAAATGCGACGTGGAATGTATGCCCTGTTATGATGAGAATGTTCACTGCCAAGATTTTTGCCGTCATAACAATGATCCTTTAGCTATTGGTTTGATACTGTTTTTCAGTACGAAGAACGAGTATGTGGATTGCGGCGATCCAGACGAAAAGTGGCTGATACAATTACTTCAGCAAGATTTGGAAACCAAAGTCTTTTTAGACGCTAATAAACATCGATGCGCTTTAATCGGATGTAAAAAGGGTGGCTACGTAAAGATTTAAACTGATGACGTTTAAGCGACGTATCGTACACAACTAGAAAAATGATCACCGCATGCTCGAAAAAGACATGCTCCAGTGTGAAGGGGCAAATATCTGGCGTTCTATCAAGAATACATTAGTTGAGACCAGATAACCATTAGTTAGATGTATGGAGATGTTATGAAAGTTTTCTGTTATGTATGTTGTGATTAGCCTTTCATAACCTTCTTCTCATTTCTTGCTATGAGAAGGAATTACTCGTAAGTTAGGGAGCGTCAATATCCATGGTGAGAGAGAGAGAAGAAAGAGTTCAGACTCTCTTAAAAGAGTGTCGCCGCGATGATAAGACAGCTACATCTGTAATGAAAAACGAACACGCCACTAGCTTCAAATTATAAGAGACTTTATTTAAATAATCAACACACATATATTACTACTGTCTAGAAACACATCTAAAAACGTTATAATCAAAATTCATGAAATACATATTATATTTTCCTTATTAAGCTTTCCAACTTCGTTCATTCGTATAACTTCTGCATTTTAGAATACCATACAAATAGTTAATTCTCGATCAATTTCAAGATAGCCAAAAGTATAAAATATAATAATTAATGCATTTTACTCATTTTAAAATAGAATAATAATTTAGAATATATTGCCAGATATTACTCTTTCTTGCTTAAAGAATACTTTATTTCAATCATTAAATCAAAACATGAAGTTGGTAGCGAATTCAACCTCTACCATAAAACTTACATAAATATAATTAAATATGAACATAAAACATTCTATTACAATATATATATTGTAAATAAAAGAATTCAGTAACAATGTTGCAAACATACCAATTTTACCATTAAAATCTCAAACATTAAAAATACCTATTTCTAAAAGAAGTTACAACATTTACCGTTCTTACCTGTAATGAAAAACGAACACGCCACTAGCTTCAAAGTATAAGGGACTGACCTAGACAATATACGCCTCTTTACTTATACTCACTAGGCGCAAATCAGAACCAAATAAGGTAATCCCCTAATACTAAGCTAGCGGCAATGTCTGTTCAACATTAGATAAGAACCATTTTGTTTACATCACTAACAGAAGGCCAGGTTCAGTTTTAGTCACCGGATTGAAAATTCTCCAATGCGTAATCTTGAAATCTGTTTAGTTTACAGAATTTTTTGTTTGTTTGTTTGTTTGATTGATTAGAATTTTTACTGAGCAAACCTAGGAGCTCTAGCTGAGTCAGCGAAAACAGCATGTATAGTGTTTTTTGTAATATAATTCCACACAGCACTGTACATTGGTATAGCTTTAGTATCTTGCTGCTTCTACACAACACGGCGATATACATTGCCTATTTTTCGCCTGCACAGCAACCATCTTCATTCCATTAACATATACAGCTGTGTTTTAGAAATAAATGAAATTACTCTCAATACATTTTAGAAACTTACTTTAATATAAATGAATAAAACATTACTTTAATAATACAATTCAAAGAAAATATCAATCTTATTAATTTTGCTAAAAATTAAATCCTAACAGAGACACGCACGTGTCATATCGCATACTGCCGTGTACGGTAATGTTTCTTTATAGTGGGACTGTTGTTACTAATTAGAACCTTTGTTTATTCAACAGCCAGACTGACTGCTAGAGACATTCTAAAGTTCAATTTTCATGGGAAAGTTGTCAAAATTAAGAAACCATAGAAATTATGTTACTTAAACCGACTAGGTCAGGCTGACCCGACCTAAGCGACCTTGAAGAAAGGGCGGCAAAGGCATTTGATTCTGATTGGTTTTGTTAAATCAGTGTGCATTTTCATACAAAATTTCATTGGATTTAATATCGCACTTATTGAAATGGTAATTAGTCTTAACTTTTCCTGCACGAGGACAGAGAGTAAGATAATCAGTGAGACTCCGAGTGGAATTTGCAAGAAATTCATTCGTAAAATTGGTGGTCCAGGCAAGCCGCCAACAACTGTTTGGGTGACGAAAACCACAAAGGTATAGTGTCACAATTCCATGTAATATGTTGATGCGATTTATATAATGTTTGCTTTAGTCTATACACCTTGCATGATTTTATCTAATACGTTTGTATAATAATTTGCTTTTGAATTATAGCGATGTTGAATTATGAATATGAAGTCTTACATTAATTCTTAGATACCTTTGACGAATTGTTTAACTTTTCATCTTGTTTGCATAATAATTAGGTTCTATGAATTTAATGCATTACATTAGTTAATACACCGAATTTAGATTTCACGTATGATTTAGAGTCAGTGTGTATTGACTGTAAGGCTGGAATGTATTCAATTTATTTGCTGTGTAAATTAAAGCTGGGCCAGAATCCCTAACCTTGAGTATGGTGCTTTAATGTGTAAGTCAAGGCGTAACTAAATTAGCAATTTGATTAACTCCGGTCATTTGAGGACATGTGGAGTCGATTAATAACCTTATTATCTGTTTACCACTGATAGAAATATCTGATTTCCGAACCAGGATAATGAAAGTTCTAACATGTATCAATTATAACGAGAAAATTAGGGTGTTTGTTTAATTTCTTTTGAAAGGGAAAACAGTTTTTTTGGACGTATTGATGTTACGTAAACTGACACGTATACTGTGGAAAAGAAACTAGAAGGAAGTGCAGTGAGAGGCATAATCCAGTGGTGAAATCCGGCATTGTGCTGAAATTCTAACGTGTTCAGCGTGTATGCTGAGACAAATGGTAGAAAGCGTCATAGAACCTAAATTCCGAACAGCGACAGAGAAATCGAAGACTATGGCCTATCAGGTTATGAAAATTTTACAAGGCATTTACTTCGATTGTGTCACTCGATCCTATGATGAACTAAAGCTATCAGTAGAAGATCGGCTAATTTATTTAAATCTGAGTTTTCTTGTAATTCGGTGAAAGTTGTATTTCTAAAAGCAGATTGTATTCCTAATGAAAGGAATTTTTCATAATTGTATATGCAATTTATTAAATTGTTTATCTTTATGGGGCTCGTATTTGTTTGTTTAATATATCTGCTCAGTTCGCTATATCTTTTTCCATACTCGAACCGGGGTAATTATATCAAGGGCGGTCATCTCTTAGATAGCGATTGCCAAAATGGGGTGGGTTATATATAGTATTTATTATTATATTGATATAATCCGTGACCAGTGGGGTAATAAGCAATAACAATATATAATAAGTAACAAATAATCCATCATCATCATCATCACCACCCGCCCCATTACATCTAGGTTAACGACAAACGCTTTAACTATATTAACTAAATCATTATAATAATACACAACTGAAGAGCTGATGCGTGGATGAAAAGTCATCTTTAAATTTCAACTTCGGAGACTCGCTACTGTAGAATTAAAGCTGCACAGGTGTATCGCCATTGTTTTTTGTTTGAAGCTCCCCTCAGCATAATTCCCATCGGTAACATCGTAGATCACTTGAACGGTAATAAACTCGACAACCGCCTCGAAACCCTGAACAACGTGACGCTGAACGAAAACTGGCGCCGGAGTCTTGTTAGGAATGAATTATATTTTCGTGCTAAGGTGCCGTTATATAGACGATACTATCGTTCATCTTTCACATCTAGTGAATAAAAATGGACATACATAACACAGCTCCGCTCCTTGCAGACACGGCCTGATTTTACTGAGCACTTCTGGCTGGGCCATGAATACTTTCCTTGTGTTATTCTTTGGCCTCAAATTTGGGTTGCATCCTTTTGAGCGTCATTTGCAGCGCTAACTAGACACTGTATAAAATAATCATGAACAGAATGGTCGAAGCTCCTGTGAACACGATCACAGCCTCGGTCACTGTGATGGCATTGCTGCTGTAACGCTCAAAACACGCCATTAATGTCGGAACGCTCAGTTGTACACGTAGACTTTCTGGTGGTAACATTCGTAATAGGATTACAGTTCGCGTCGATCTTCCTTTGTCAGCTTTTTGTCGATAATATAAAAATGTATCATTGATCATTGGCCCCATCTCACAATGCTGCGTAATCTAAAATCTGGATTAACAGCTCAGACCTAGGAAAATGTTTTGTTACTAATTGTATGGGTTCATTTATTTTCTTTCACTCTGAGTTCATGCTTGGGTTCCACAAAATTCCACATGGTTACCTGGAGGAGTGTGACCATGCTGGGAATTTTGGCACGTTCAAGAACCTTGTTGATGGTTAAATCAATTAAATAACTTTATTTTCTGTTTCCTCGAAATTACTTTTTCATTCGTGCATTCGTTTTCTTTGTTTGCGTATCGTCGTCGTCTTTTCGTGTAAAATTTAACCTTTTAACGGTAGCTGGTTTTCGCGATGGCTTCTACAATAATCTAATTCAGTTTCTGGATGATGATGTGGACAATATAATTTTGACTCACCGTGTCGATTCTCTATCGTTACAAAATTTAAATATGGCAAAATATTTGTCGATTTCATCTCACAGCTGTTGTTACCACAAGTGTCCTACAAACTGGGAAAGCGCCTGACTGTCATTTGGAAACTTTTATTTACCTTTTTTCTGCTGTTTCAAAATCATTTTATTAGTTAGCAGCTCAGTTTGAGTTAAACCAGTCATTGAACGATCGAGCAGTTAATCAGCATATGTATTATTCAACACGTGGTTTCAGTGATGGAGCTATTTTATCAGGTGTGTACGAGGTAGATTTACCAGTGAATATCAGCGATCTCAAGGTTTACTCAAGGATCCTTTTCGTCCGTCTGTTCGGCCTCTAGTGTAATTTATTTCTCGCCTATTAAGGCTAGTCCAGGATAGATCATGCTGATCTGACATAATCATTTTATATATGATCACATCGTAAACTCGTATTCGACACGGGAAATCCCCATGTGACTAACGGATCAGTCCAGAAATGCCATGAACAAAAATAGAATAATTACCTGCAGCTGCAGAGGGGGCGAATCTCACTTCTCTAATTGAGGTAGATTTTAAGCAAAACACTTTAAGTCTCCTTTTGCCAAATGAAGCCTTAACGATTTTAAAGCCCTATTTGTCAAATTCGGGTTTCTCAAAACATCTTGGATTTTAAGTCTCCTTTTGCCAATGGAGCCTTCTTGAAAGCGTAAAAAAGCGTCGATTCGGTAAATTCCTCGAAGACGCTATTGTCGCCGCATCTGCTGCTATGGTGTTAACCGAATATTTTATCAATTTCGACACGATGTCGCATCCGAGGGTCTAATAAAGTTATCGTCACAAATCCGTGTGGGATTGACTGAGCGTGACTAAAGAAATTTCTAAATCGATTATGATCCATATCACCAACGCACCAAGTTTGCCAAATATTTCGTAGCGTATGAGTATCAACTCCGTTAAACACACACAATAAATTGCAGTTATCTCTGATCTCTTCTGGTATTTGAGTGTATCGTTGAGTAACATATATCACATGAGTGTTTTTATGCCTGCCTCTGGAAAATATCCTAGTGGGATTCTTTTGATTGTCTAACATCGCATCGTCATATACGACCAAATTGTTAATACCTCCATCAATATCATCAATGCTCGGTGCTTCTCCGATATCGGTTATAAATTCAATGATATCTTCATCGATTTCCGATTTTGCTCTCTCGTTGTAATCCTTTAACACTTCGTAACATCTCTGATCGTCTACACTCGGAGCTATCAAATACAACTTGTCCCATTTCATCCATCTCGTTATCAAATTAAGTAACAATTGTGTCTTGCCACTTCCAGATGGTCCGATTATAATCATTCTAATTGAATTCGGCAACATCGCGTGGTGTTTAATAGGTTTCCGTCGACGGGTAGTTGAATAATCAATTACATTCATGTTATTATAAATAAATTATGGATCTATATTGTGTGAAGTGTAAGGCGCGTACTGGCACAAATGACTTGACGACGATTACAACTAAAAATAACCGATCGGCACTTTCTGGTAGGTGTGTACAATGTAGTACAAAGAAATTTAGATTTGTTTCTATGAGATCTGCAGGAAATGCTAGCATTTCTGATGATTTAAAAAAAACAAACGAGGAGGTGATATTGCAGCCAAGCTAACTAAACTCCCAGGAACACCATAGGCAAAGTATCCAGGAGAAAAACATCTTCCAGGGTATAGTTATTGTGGACCCGGTACCAGACTCGATATTAGCCTCGATGATCAAAACCAACCCCGACGTGCTGAAGAACCAATAAACGCCATTGATAAAGCATGTCATGCTCATGATGTCGCTTATAAAAGCAGCAATCTGCAACACAGACATATCGCAGATGTGAAATTGATTCACGCGTTGAATTCTATCACTGATAAATCCTTCAAAGAAAAATTAGCTTCATGGTTAGTAAAATCGGCAGTGAAAGGTAAATTGATGTTAGGTGCCGGTAATTAATAACAACATGGAATCTATTTACTATTCTCCAAAAGGATACAGGAGGGGTAAAGCAGCAATCAATAACTCGCTAACGCCGCTAAGGTGAAATATACCACCGCGGTGTCACAGAATTAGGCGAAAATTGAACTGATTTCTGTTCTTGAATTGCAAACGAAACTCACCATTTTCTTGATTTCATCGTACACGCATTACCTGGGGTGATTAAGTGGCGTGTAACGATTTGCATGTGCCAATTTGTAATTTACATGAAATCCGAAATACTCGTTTTACGTGGTGTACGGCAAGCTCGATGTGATTTATGTTCACCTATTGAGAGTATATAAGGCTTAGGATTTATCATAAATTTTTACGGGAACCCAAATATCTAATCGAAGGATAGATAACCTCGTCTTGCAAATCTCCAGCCAAAGGGGTGAGTGTTAAATTTACATTTCGTTTTATTGTGAATTTTATTCAGATTATCATTTCGTATAATGATGCTTTTATTGCAATTAAACGTGGAATATTTGGAATTACTAGTCACTTTTAGACTTTAAATACAATATCGTAATCTACGGCTTAGATTATTTTTGAGACAACTATTATTAGTCTGGTTTTGTTTATTATAGCTAATTCAGTCTGATTCAGTCTGATTCCAGCTGATTCCGTCGTTGATACCGTAGAAGTTCATCACTGATAGCGCATCTAATAACATCGTTGATACCGTCTCTGATACCGTAGCTGCTAACATAGTTGTTACATTGTTTCTGGTACCGTAGCTGCTAATAACATCGTTGATACCGTAGCTGCTAATAACATCGTTGATACCGTAGCTGCTAATAGCATCGTTGATACCGTAGCTGCTAATAACATCGTTGATACCGTAGCTGTTAAACACATCTGATACCATCTTTTGATAAACGTCTTTGAAATCGTTTGATTTGTTGTGGGACATATATTGTTTGTTCTGGAACATCTCTGTATAAATATCTGAATGTGCTTGTGCCGTTAATTTGTGCAAACGGAATTGAAGTATCTGTCTGTGTGTCGAACTGTCTGTTCGTCAACATCTGTGTAACATGTAAATATCCGGAAAGCTAGAAGTCCGAGTGTCGGAGCTGTCTTAGAGTTGTAAAACGTCCGGGTTGACATCTAGGGGAGTGAGGAACCGTTGGTTCTGGTAGATGTTGTATGCTGTCTGAACGTATAACTGTGGTGGATCCGTGTAGGGAAACGTCCGATAATAGTATTGGTCAACCCTCGGTTCTCGGGGAAACTGGGAGACGATTCAACTGTTGCTGAATCGTGCGGTTATACAGGGGAGACACATAGGTGTATTGAAATTGTGATATAATTTAATACATTGTTGTATTTGCATGTTTATGTCAGATCGCAATAATATTTCAAGTGATCACATAGATATCAATAAAAGCTAGCAACTTGATTGAATACAAGTATATGATCGTGCTAGTTATCGCAATCCATCGTGCGATAGATAGTTTGTCGTTTGTGTTTATTTTTTTTCCGTAAATCATTCTTGCATTTATTTATCTTTCGTAAAGGATTCTTGGATCTGTGTATAATCCAAGAGATCCCTTTACATCTGAGATTCCTTTTGTATTGTTATTTAATTTATTCATGTATTGTGAATGGTTGTGAGTGTAATTGTGGGTTGAGCGCGTGAGTTATTGTGTTAATACATCTGTATTTTTTTCATTTATAATTTATTACATAAATTTATATTTTCTTTCACAAATTGTGTTTGTATTGTTCATTTAATCCACCCTCCTCTCGGTAACAATTCTGTTACAATGGTGTCAGAAGTGGGATCGTTGGATTAAGTGAACTGTCAATCATTTTTGTGAAGGTATACATTTAATGTTTATATTTGAGCGTGACCTTCTGTTAAGATAATACTCTAGTTGGAGTTTATTTTTGTTTAGTTTACCTAGGTCCGTGTGTCCAGTATAAACGTGTTTAAAGTATTGGTTTGGTTATATATCTATATTCATATTACAATTGTCATGTCATCCCTTAAGGACTTGGTTGCCTTAGGCAAAGAATTCGGTTATGAAGGCGAAAGTTTAAGGAAATTTATTCAAGAAGAACAAGCCCGGGAAAGGGAAGAAAGGGCAAGGTCAAGGGAATTAGAAAGGGAATCCGAAGAAAGGAAACGGGAATTAGAAAGGGAATCCGAAGAAAGGAAACGGGAATTAGAAAGGGAATCCGATGATAGGAAATGGGCAATTGAGAAGGAAAAGATAGAATTAGAAAAGCAGGCCCAAAGGGAAAAGATAGAATTAGAGCAGCAGGCCGAGAGGGAAAAGATAGAATTAGAGAAGCAGGCCGAGAGGGAAAAGATAGAATTAGAGAAGCAGGCGGAAAAGGATAGGATAGGATGGGAAATGGAAGCGGAGCAAAAGCGAATAGAGTTAGATGAAAAATCAAAGCAACGGGATCATGAGCGTAAGGTAGAATTAGCGACATCTGGAAGAGAACACGATTCTGCCACTAACAAATTAAGGGGCCCCAAATTACCTCCCTTTGACGATGAAAAAGATAACATAGATAGTTATCTTCATCGGTTTGAGCGGTATGCCGAAAACCAGAAGTGGAGTCAAAATGACTGGGCGCTGCATCTGAGTGCTTTATTAAAAGGTAAAGCACTGGATGTATACTCGCGACTTCCTAGGGACGATGTGTTTAAGTACGACGTCCTAAAGGAAGCACTTCTCAAAAGGTACGAGCTCACTGAACAAGGTTTTCGAAAAAAGTTCAGGTATAGCAAGCCCGATAAGGGAGAAACCTTTGGTCAGTTCACCGTCAGAATTTCGAACTATTTTGAGCGGTGGATTGAATGCGGCAAAGCGGTAAAAACGTTTGAAGGGTTGACTGATTTCTTGCTCAGAGATCAATTATTTAATACAGTTGGGCGAGAATTAGATCAATTTCTGAAGGAGAAAGTCTTCACAAACGTAAAAGATATGGCTAAGCAAGCCGATTTATTTGCCGAAGCTCATGGGGGAACTCAGAACGTGGTTTTAAAAGATTTTAAGTCTGGAAACCAGTCTGTAAGACCTATGCCTAGGGAGCCGGTAAAATCAGCTGAGGTAAAAAGGTCAGTTGGGAATCCAGTTTTTCAGCGTGTGCGGTGTTTCTTGTGTAATGCATTGGGTCATGTTCAAAAAGACTGTCCTAAAAGAAAGGCACTTATACATAAGGTAGCAGTGGCTATACAAAGTAAAGGTATATCCGATAACAACGTACATGTAGAACCTTGTATTCATTCACTTGGCACGTGTTTATTTCCTGAAGCGCGTGTACCAACCGCGAGAGGGTTTGTCAACGGTCGAGAAGTCGTGGTATTGCGTGACACTGGTTGTACGGGCGTAGTGATCAAACGTAGTCTCGTGCAGGATAACCAAATGCTCGGGTGGGAATCCCCATGTATGTTACTTGATCAGACGATGGGTCGCATTCCCGTAGCAAGGATCACAGTAAAAACACCTTTCTTAACGGGAACTGTTGATGCCCTTTGTATGGACAATCCTATATACGATCTGACGATCGGTAATGTTGAAGGTTCCCGTCTTCCAACCATGGCCGATTTTAAAATACCTTTGGCCGAGGCAGTCGAAACGCGAGCGCAAACACGGCGAGAGAAATCCGCGTTTCATAAATTAATAGTCCCTGAATCGATCTCAGGAATTTCCCGCGATGATTTCAAACAAGAGCAAGAACGTGATGAATCCATCAGAACAATTGTTGAGAAAATCACGTCCGGCGCGATTAAACATTGCAAGCGTGGGGGTAGCTCTAGATTCGTACGCAAGAACGGATTAATTCATAGGGAGTTTAGCGCTCGGGAGGGTAAGAAGTATTGGCAAGTGGTCGTACCCCAGAGATATAGATCTGAAGTACTTAGGGTGGCGCATGAGTCAAGCATGGCAGGACACCTAGGTAAGGCTAAGACCACTAGCAGGGTAGTCGCTGAATTCTACTGGCCAGGTGTTAATGGCGATGTCACACGGTTCTGTAGGTCGTGCGACGTATGTCAGAAAACCGTTTGTAAGGGAAGGGTCACAAGGGTGCCCTTAGGACAAATGCCATTAATAGATACGCCGTTTAAAAGAGTGGCAGTAGATATTGTAGGACCAATACACCCGGTAACCGAAAGAAAGAATCGGTACATACTTACTCTGGTTGATTACGCAACCAGATACCCCGAAGCCGTAGCGTTACCAACTATTGAAACGGAAAGGGTAGCTGAAGCATTAGTTGATATCTTCAGTAGGGTAGGGGTGCCAGAGGAAATCCTCACTGATTGTGGTGCCCAATTCACCTCTGACCTCATGGGTGAAATAAGTAGGCTGTTATCCATCAAACAGCTAAACACTACCCCATACCATCCGATGTGCAATGGACTGGTAGAGAAGTTTAATGGTACCCTGAAAAGCATGCTGAGGAAGATGTGCGCGGAACGTCCGCAAGACTGGGACCGTTATTTAAACGCTGTTTTGTTCGCGTACCGTGAAGTACCGCAGGAAAGTTTAGGGTTCTCGCCCTTTGAACTGTTGTATGGTAGAACAGTTCGAGGCCCGATGCGGATACTACGCGAACTATGGACTGGTGATGTCGCGAACGAGGAAATAAAAACGACTTACCAGTACGTGTTAGATCTAAGAAATAAACTGGAGAGTACATGCCAGATGGCACGTGACGAATTGATTAAATCGGGGCGCAGATATGCCAAGTATTACAACCGCAGAGCGCGTAATAGGAAATTTCTTGTGGGAGATCAGGTGCTATTGCTTCTTCCAACGAGTTCGAATAAGTTATTAGTCCAGTGGAAAGGTCCATATGAAGTTAAAGAAATAAAAGGTGACATGGACTATAAAATTGACATGGACGGTAATGTAAAGACATTCCATGCAAACATGCTCAAGTTATACATCAAGAGACAGAGCGACAATGTCACTAAGGGGAGTTGAAAATATAGGCGCAGACTACTTGAGTAGGGCGTGATGGGAAATTTGTATGAATTTGCCCAGTAATAAAATCCAGTTTGTAGCATAACCAGTGTAAATGTTGTAAGATATCATCAGTAGTTATTTTTCTTCTATTCTGTGTTAGTTTTAAAAATGTGTACATTTTTATTCTTAGGGGGGAGGTATTGTCACAGAATTAGGCGAAAATTGAACTGATTTCTGTTCTTGAATTGCAAACGAAACTCACCATTTTCTTGATTTCGTCGTACACGCATTACCTGGGGTGATTAAGTGGCGTGTAACGATTTGCATGTGCCAATTTGTAATTTACATGAAATCCGAAATACTCGTTTTACGTGGTGTACGGCAAGCTCGATGTGATTTATGTTCACCTATTGAGAGTATATAAGGCTTAGGATTTATCATAATTTTTTACGGGAACCCAAATATCTAATCGAAGGATAGATAACCTCGTCTTGCAAATCTCCAGCCAAAGGGGTGAGTGTTAAATTTACATTTCGTTTTATTGTGAATTTTATTCAGATTATCATTTCGTATAATGATGCTTTTATTGCAATTAAACGTGGAATATTTGGAATTACTAGTCACTTTTAGACTTTAAATACAATATCGTAATCTACGGCTTAGATTATTTTTGAGACAACTATTATTAGTCTGGTTTTGTTTATTATAGCTAATTCAGTCTGATTCAGTCTGATTCCAGCTGATTCCGTCGTTGATACCGTAGAAGTTCATCACTGATAGCGCATCTAATAACATCGTTGATACCGTCTCTGATACCGTAGCTGCTAACATAGTTGTTACATTGTTTCTGGTACCGTAGCTGCTAATAACATCGTTGATACCGTAGCTGCTAATAACATCGTTGATACCGTAGCTGCTAATAGCATCGTTGATACCGTAGCTGCTAATAACATCGTTGATACCGTAGCTGTTAAACACATCTGATACCATCTTTTGATAAACGTCTTTGAAATCGTTTGATTTGTTGTGGGACATATATTGTTTGTTCTGGAACATCTCTGTATAAATATCTGAATGTGCTTGTGCCGTTAATTTGTGCAAACGGAATTGAAGTATCTGTCTGTGTGTCGAACTGTCTGTTCGTCAACATCTGTGTAACATGTAAATATCCGGAAAGCTAGAAGTCCGAGTGTCGGAGCTGTCTTAGAGTTGTAAAACGTCCGGGTTGACATCTAGGGGAGTGAGGAACCGTTGGTTCTGGTAGATGTTGTATGCTGTCTGAACGTATAACTGTGGTGGATCCGTGTAGGGAAACGTCCGATAATAGTATTGGTCAACCCTCGGTTCTCGGGGAAACTGGGAGACGATTCAACTGTTGCTGAATCGTGCGGTTATACAGGGGAGACACATAGGTGTATTGAAATTGTGATATAATTTAATACATTGTTGTATTTGCATGTTTATGTCAGATCGCAATAATATTTCAAGTGATCACATAGATATCAATAAAAGCTAGCAACTTGATTGAATACAAGTATATGATCGTGCTAGTTATCGCAATCCATCGTGCGATAGATAGTTTGTCGTTTGTGTTTATTTTTTTTCCGTAAATCATTCTTGCATTTATTTATCTTTCGTAAAGGATTCTTGGATCTGTGTATAATCCAAGAGATCCCTTTACATCTGAGATTCCTTTTGTATTGTTATTTAATTTATTCATGTATTGTGAATGGTTGTGAGTGTAATTGTGGGTTGAGCGCGTGAGTTATTGTGTTAATACATCTGTATTTTTTTCATTTATAATTTATTACATAAATTTATATTTTCTTTCACAAATTGTGTTTGTATTGTTCATTTAATCCACCCTCCTCTCGGTAACAATTCTGTTACAATGGTGTCAGAAGTGGGATCGTTGGATTAAGTGAACTGTCAATCATTTTTGTGAAGGTATACATTTAATGTTTATATTTGAGCGTGACCTTCTGTTAAGATAATACTCTAGTTGGAGTTTATTTTTGTTTAGTTTACCTAGGTCCGTGTGTCCAGTATAAACGTGTTTAAAGTATTGGTTTGGTTATATATCTATATTCATATTACAATTGTCATGTCATCCCTTAAGGACTTGGTTGCCTTAGGCAAAGAATTCGGTTATGAAGGCGAAAGTTTAAGGAAATTTATTCAAGAAGAACAAGCCCGGGAAAGGGAAGAAAGGGCAAGGTCAAGGGAATTAGAAAGGGAATCCGAAGAAAGGAAACGGGAATTAGAAAGGGAATCCGAAGAAAGGAAACGGGAATTAGAAAGGGAATCCGATGATAGGAAATGGGCAATTGAGAAGGAAAAGATAGAATTAGAAAAGCAGGCCCAAAGGGAAAAGATAGAATTAGAGCAGCAGGCCGAGAGGGAAAAGATAGAATTAGAGAAGCAGGCCGAGAGGGAAAAGATAGAATTAGAGAAGCAGGCGGAAAAGGATAGGATAGGATGGGAAATGGAAGCGGAGCAAAAGCGAATAGAGTTAGATGAAAAATCAAAGCAACGGGATCATGAGCGTAAGGTAGAATTAGCGACATCTGGAAGAGAACACGATTCTGCCACTAACAAATTAAGGGGCCCCAAATTACCTCCCTTTGACGATGAAAAAGATAACATAGATAGTTATCTTCATCGGTTTGAGCGGTATGCCGAAAACCAGAAGTGGAGTCAAAATGACTGGGCGCTGCATCTGAGTGCTTTATTAAAAGGTAAAGCACTGGATGTATACTCGCGACTTCCTAGGGACGATGTGTTTAAGTACGACGTCCTAAAGGAAGCACTTCTCAAAAGGTACGAGCTCACTGAACAAGGTTTTCGAAAAAAGTTCAGGTATAGCAAGCCCGATAAGGGAGAAACCTTTGGTCAGTTCACCGTCAGAATTTCGAACTATTTTGAGCGGTGGATTGAATGCGGCAAAGCGGTAAAAACGTTTGAAGGGTTGACTGATTTCTTGCTCAGAGATCAATTATTTAATACAGTTGGGCGAGAATTAGATCAATTTCTGAAGGAGAAAGTCTTCACAAACGTAAAAGATATGGCTAAGCAAGCCGATTTATTTGCCGAAGCTCATGGGGGAACTCAGAACGTGGTTTTAAAAGATTTTAAGTCTGGAAACCAGTCTGTAAGACCTATGCCTAGGGAGCCGGTAAAATCAGCTGAGGTAAAAAGGTCAGTTGGGAATCCAGTTTTTCAGCGTGTGCGGTGTTTCTTGTGTAATGCATTGGGTCATGTTCAAAAAGACTGTCCTAAAAGAAAGGCACTTATACATAAGGTAGCAGTGGCTATACAAAGTAAAGGTATATCCGATAACAACGTACATGTAGAACCTTGTATTCATTCACTTGGCACGTGTTTATTTCCTGAAGCGCGTGTACCAACCGCGAGAGGGTTTGTCAACGGTCGAGAAGTCGTGGTATTGCGTGACACTGGTTGTACGGGCGTAGTGATCAAACGTAGTCTCGTGCAGGATAACCAAATGCTCGGGTGGGAATCCCCATGTATGTTACTTGATCAGACGATGGGTCGCATTCCCGTAGCAAGGATCACAGTAAAAACACCTTTCTTAACGGGAACTGTTGATGCCCTTTGTATGGACAATCCTATATACGATCTGACGATCGGTAATGTTGAAGGTTCCCGTCTTCCAACCATGGCCGATTTTAAAATACCTTTGGCCGAGGCAGTCGAAACGCGAGCGCAAACACGGCGAGAGAAATCCGCGTTTCATAAATTAATAGTCCCTGAATCGATCTCAGGAATTTCCCGCGATGATTTCAAACAAGAGCAAGAACGTGATGAATCCATCAGAACAATTGTTGAGAAAATCACGTCCGGCGCGATTAAACATTGCAAGCGTGGGGGTAGCTCTAGATTCGTACGCAAGAACGGATTAATTCATAGGGAGTTTAGCGCTCGGGAGGGTAAGAAGTATTGGCAAGTGGTCGTACCCCAGAGATATAGATCTGAAGTACTTAGGGTGGCGCATGAGTCAAGCATGGCAGGACACCTAGGTAAGGCTAAGACCACTAGCAGGGTAGTCGCTGAATTCTACTGGCCAGGTGTTAATGGCGATGTCACACGGTTCTGTAGGTCGTGCGACGTATGTCAGAAAACCGTTTGTAAGGGAAGGGTCACAAGGGTGCCCTTAGGACAAATGCCATTAATAGATACGCCGTTTAAAAGAGTGGCAGTAGATATTGTAGGACCAATACACCCGGTAACCGAAAGAAAGAATCGGTACATACTTACTCTGGTTGATTACGCAACCAGATACCCCGAAGCCGTAGCGTTACCAACTATTGAAACGGAAAGGGTAGCTGAAGCATTAGTTGATATCTTCAGTAGGGTAGGGGTGCCAGAGGAAATCCTCACTGATTGTGGTGCCCAATTCACCTCTGACCTCATGGGTGAAATAAGTAGGCTGTTATCCATCAAACAGCTAAACACTACCCCATACCATCCGATGTGCAATGGACTGGTAGAGAAGTTTAATGGTACCCTGAAAAGCATGCTGAGGAAGATGTGCGCGGAACGTCCGCAAGACTGGGACCGTTATTTAAACGCTGTTTTGTTCGCGTACCGTGAAGTACCGCAGGAAAGTTTAGGGTTCTCGCCCTTTGAACTGTTGTATGGTAGAACAGTTCGAGGCCCGATGCGGATACTACGCGAACTATGGACTGGTGATGTCGCGAACGAGGAAATAAAAACGACTTACCAGTACGTGTTAGATCTAAGAAATAAACTGGAGAGTACATGCCAGATGGCACGTGACGAATTGATTAAATCGGGGCGCAGATATGCCAAGTATTACAACCGCAGAGCGCGTAATAGGAAATTTCTTGTGGGAGATCAGGTGCTATTGCTTCTTCCAACGAGTTCGAATAAGTTATTAGTCCAGTGGAAAGGTCCATATGAAGTTAAAGAAATAAAAGGTGACATGGACTATAAAATTGACATGGACGGTAATGTAAAGACATTCCATGCAAACATGCTCAAGTTATACATCAAGAGACAGAGCGACAATGTCACTAAGGGGAGTTGAAAATATAGGCGCAGACTACTTGAGTAGGGCGTGATGGGAAATTTGTATGAATTTGCCCAGTAATAAAATCCAGTTTGTAGCATAACCAGTGTAAATGTTGTAAGATATCATCAGTAGTTATTTTTCTTCTATTCTGTGTTAGTTTTAAAAATGTGTACATTTTTATTCTTAGGGGGGAGGTATTGTCACAGAATTAGGCGAAAATTGAACTGATTTCTGTTCTTGAATTGCAAACGAAACTCACCATTTTCTTGATTTCGTCGTACACGCATTACCTGGGGTGATTAAGTGGCGTGTAACGATTTGCATGTGCCAATTTGTAATTTACATGAAATCCGAAATACTCGTTTTACGTGGTGTACGGCAAGCTCGATGTGATTTATGTTCACCTATTGAGAGTATATAAGGCTTAGGATTTATCATAATTTTTTACGGGAACCCAAATATCTAATCGAAGGATAGATAACCTCGTCTTGCAAATCTCCAGCCAAAGGGGTGAGTGTTAAATTTACATTTCGTTTTATTGTGAATTTTATTCAGATTATCATTTCGTATAATGATGCTTTTATTGCAATTAAACGTGGAATATTTGGAATTACTAGTCACTTTTAGACTTTAAATACAATATCGTAATCTACGGCTTAGATTATTTTTGAGACAACTATTATTAGTCTGGTTTTGTTTATTATAGCTAATTCAGTCTGATTCAGTCTGATTCCAGCTGATTCCGTCGTTGATACCGTAGAAGTTCATCACTGATAGCGCATCTAATAACATCGTTGATACCGTCTCTGATACCGTAGCTGCTAACATAGTTGTTACATTGTTTCTGGTACCGTAGCTGCTAATAACATCGTTGATACCGTAGCTGCTAATAACATCGTTGATACCGTAGCTGCTAATAGCATCGTTGATACCGTAGCTGCTAATAACATCGTTGATACCGTAGCTGTTAAACACATCTGATACCATCTTTTGATAAACGTCTTTGAAATCGTTTGATTTGTTGTGGGACATATATTGTTTGTTCTGGAACATCTCTGTATAAATATCTGAATGTGCTTGTGCCGTTAATTTGTGCAAACGGAATTGAAGTATCTGTCTGTGTGTCGAACTGTCTGTTCGTCAACATCTGTGTAACATGTAAATATCCGGAAAGCTAGAAGTCCGAGTGTCGGAGCTGTCTTAGAGTTGTAAAACGTCCGGGTTGACATCTAGGGGAGTGAGGAACCGTTGGTTCTGGTAGATGTTGTATGCTGTCTGAACGTATAACTGTGGTGGATCCGTGTAGGGAAACGTCCGATAATAGTATTGGTCAACCCTCGGTTCTCGGGGAAACTGGGAGACGATTCAACTGTTGCTGAATCGTGCGGTTATACAGGGGAGACACATAGGTGTATTGAAATTGTGATATAATTTAATACATTGTTGTATTTGCATGTTTATGTCAGATCGCAATAATATTTCAAGTGATCACATAGATATCAATAAAAGCTAGCAACTTGATTGAATACAAGTATATGATCGTGCTAGTTATCGCAATCCATCGTGCGATAGATAGTTTGTCGTTTGTGTTTATTTTTTTTCCGTAAATCATTCTTGCATTTATTTATCTTTCGTAAAGGATTCTTGGATCTGTGTATAATCCAAGAGATCCCTTTACATCTGAGATTCCTTTTGTATTGTTATTTAATTTATTCATGTATTGTGAATGGTTGTGAGTGTAATTGTGGGTTGAGCGCGTGAGTTATTGTGTTAATACATCTGTATTTTTTTCATTTATAATTTATTACATAAATTTATATTTTCTTTCACAAATTGTGTTTGTATTGTTCATTTAATCCACCCTCCTCTCGGTAACAATTCTGTTACACGCGGCTAATTGGTTACCCAAACAGGCAATATGGCAAATTTATCTACCGCCGCCTAAACAAATTAACTACTCGCATTTTGATGTGACTGTTCTTAATGAAGTTCATCAGGCTGATATATTATTTCTGCCGCATGATGGTGGTTACAAATATGCGTTAACCATAGTTGATGTTGCGAATCGATACAAACAAGCAGAACCGTTAAAAACAAAATCATCAACTGAAGTGGCTTCTGCGTTTGAAAGGATTTATCGAAGGGATCCTCTGCGCTGGCCAAATCTGTTACAAGTTGATCCTGGCAAGGAATTTCAGGGTGCGGTTCTATCAACGCTGAAAAATCATAATACCGCGTTACGACGTTGCACTACATCGCGATCAGGCAATTGTTGAACGATTTAATCGGACACTTGCTGAGCAGTTATTTGGATATCAATACGCAAAGGAATTCACTCAGGATAAACGATCTCGTGAATGGGTCAAGAGATTACCAGCTGTGATTACCGCGCTTAATAATGAGGTTACTCGAACGATTAATATGAAACCTAACAACGCCATTAAAAAGAAGTCTATACCCGTACAACCACAAAAAGATTTTTCAAAACAACCAATACTCGGCAATGTCACTGTAAGATATTTATACGAACCAGGAGAGCTCGAAGGTGGCAAAAAAAGGGCTACTGGTCCTATTTGGAGTGTCACCGCGCATAAAATATCCGGCATAACACGATCTACGGGTAGACCAGCAATCTATAGACTGGATTCAACTGCTCCTCAGCGTGGGTTTACTCGACAACAACTGCAAATGATACCCGAGGATACTCAATTACCACCGCGTGATCTTAACTAATATCATTATCGTCTAAAACAACTCTTCGAAGTTAATTTATTCTTCGTACTCTGGATACTGCGAGATAAACTAAATTTGACCACTCGATGTGATTATCCACAATCCAAACAATTGTATCTGATATAGTCAATCCCTGTCAAGAATGTATCGTCGCTGCGTATCCTAGCGTCCATGGGGATTTATTAGCGCGTAATGCATCTTCGACGACGCTGATATCAACCAGCACAATATCATTTAACACTAAATTCTGCATTTCACGCTGTCCTAGAATATCAACTTCAATAATCTGCTGTCGTGTATCCGAAGGCCTATAACACAACGGTGATGGAAGTGTTGCAAATTTTTCTTTATGCAATTCAAATAATTTCATCTGAAGTGTGTCTCTGACTATTTTTCTACTTGCGATTATCAAATCGTTTGGTCTCCACATTTCCCAGAAATCATTTAATGGTGTTTCTGAAATTATTTCACGCGCTATCTCACATTGGATTCTATCCGGTTGTAATCTGATTAGTTTCTTGAATTCGCGTAACTGTTCATCAAGTGTTCTATGATCAGTATTAATTTCTTCATAGTAGTCTACAAAATTCTTCAGACAATCATGTGGGGATAAACCGACAAATGGTGGTGGTTGGCCATGATCGCCGCACATGACGACTTTTGTGTTCGCATGCAATAACCAATCAAGAAATCTTTGTAATACATCTAACGACACCGTGCGTATCTCATCCCAAATTATGACTTTAGGAATAAATTTCTCGCCCATTCATTCAGGAGTCCATTCATCGCCTTTCCATCGAAAGAAACTGTGATAAGTACAAGCATTATTTCCTCGTTGTTTCATCTGTCTGGCAAATCTGTGTGTTGGTGTTAGTACAATCATGCTTTTGAAATCCGTAGGATTTTTCCCACGAAATAACTCAATTGCGCGAGTCGTCTTTCCTGACCCGCCACAACCGTTTAAATAAACTGTTTTATATCTACATATTGGATCTGATATCTGCGGTGCATTAGATAGTTCTGATATCTGATTATTTTTCAAGTAATTGTTTTCAATCGTAACATCTGCTGATTCGGAATAATCACACGGTATTTCTTTTTTAATTCTCCATGATCCCCAGCTCTCGTCGGAATTAATAAATTCAGCCACTGCTTCGTTGTGTTTCACGTTTATATAAAATGAATCAGTAGCTACTCTAACTGCGGTGTCAGGAAATCTATTTTTCATCGAAAATAAATTGATAGAAGCATAAGCCAGCATAGATGCTCTCAAATGTGTATACTGAAAATTTTCTCCGTCTGCGTAAGTAACAACTGTACCAAATTTTGTTCCATCGGACAAGAAAGCGTCTTTACGATCGACATATATACCCTTAGATGTTATATCCGTAATTATAAAATCGTATTCGACGTTATCTATAATCAACCGTGAAGAATACCGTCCATTGTCGAATTTTCCACCTTGAGTGAATTTACCGATTATTCTTCTACCGAGATCTTTTGCGTCTTTGTTTCTGATTTCAAATAACTGTTTGGACCATTTCACGATATATTCTTCGTCAAGATCGGGAAACTGTTTTCGTTGTTTGCTGATTATACTTTCTAGACTATCGGGTTGTGGTAACCAGACATCAGTCTGAGCTCGATAGGATATAATCGCTTCACTGACAATCAGCGATATCAGCATGTTACAATCGATCATATACCGTAATAGTACTATTGGCATCCAATGTTTTTCAGACATGTGTCTACCAAGCCAAACGTAACAGCACGGATGAAGTCCTGTAGCCAATTCAAATGATACCACACGAGCGAATCCAGTTAAATCAAAGTCAGGCAGTGGTCCATTAATAGCAACACGGGCCATCTCGTGTGTGGGATGTCCAAATCGCTTGAAGTATTCAGCGCATTCTCCGTACCCGAGAAAACTCGGATAACACGCGACTATATCAACTGTAATAATACTTTCACGGTCGTATTTTGTATTCCATAATCCACCGTGGTTATATTCTATACAGCTTGATTTGATGTCTGTGAGAAATTCAGCTTGCGTTGGTTTCCACGAGTTTCTCTTTCTCGCAAAATGAGCTGCAACTGACGTAACTGTAAAACAATTTGTTAGTAATTGTTCGTCGTCCAAACTCTTCGAGAAACTACTAGCTAATTTTTTCATTGCCTGTTGGAGGGCTTCAGTGCGGTATAATTCTCCATTGGGTCTTACAAACTGATCGAATCCACCCTCGGGATTTTCAGCACTGTGAAGTAACCACACTGACACAGGATCGTTTTTACTCAACTGGCGAATAAAATCGAATATTTTTTTCTCAGAGAATTCTGAGGGGGATTCAACGGGTATATACTTTATTGTTCGTTCCCGCGGGAATATTGTTACCGCAGATGTCCATGCGTGTTCGTTATGATCAATAATTTTGATTGGGGCTCCTTTTGATTTATATTTCGATTCGTGTAATATCTCGCCGGTTATCGTCGCTACGGTTATTGGAAATCTTAATGATGTTTCTAATTCAGCTATACCCTGAATCGATGCTCCGTTCTTCCTAACTGTTAATTCCCATTCATTTATTCTCTTGCGTCTTAGATCAGTCAATTTGTTCCCCCGGGATGCATTTGTGAAGTGTTCTATTATTCGTTCTGCTACACAATTCAACGATGACGAAGTCATCAATGACAGTTTCATGGGTTTTAGTTCTTTAATACTCGGTTTATCATTTAACGGATATACCTCGTGAACAACTGCTGTTACAGGATAAGATCTTTCGTAGTATGGTTTGTCAATTCCAGTCAAAATTACTGGTTTGGAATCTCGACTCACAGTGACAGTTCTTTTATCCTTCAAGATGGGTTCAAATTTATCACGAATAATCCAATCTCCGGTATCTGAACGAATAATGAATTTTATTCTTAAAAAAATACCTTTTTCGAAGATGTGAAATTATCACTGCTGCGTTTTTATCGTTCATGGTAGCATCAACTTCACCATTGATTCGAAATGTCAACCAACAGTGAGATGGTCCATCACGCTTGAATTCATTAAAACAATCACGAATTTTAGTTATCATGGTTCTATCACGAATTTTACTCGTTATCTTATCAGAGACTCTATCGAGATTGAATTTAGTATTTTTCCAAGATGTAATTTTCGATAATCTCTAGAACCCCTTCATGCTATAAGTAAAACAAGTATTTAAATAAAGAATTTAAGTATAATGAATCATTGCGAATGGCTTATGATTGGATCAACAACCCCGTGTAACAAATCATGCAAAAAGGAGTTCTGTAGATATCATATGCAAAGTATTCGACGAGGAAGCCTTGGTACGATTCCTTGTATTCGATGTGGGGTAGGGGTGCGTGGTAAATCACATTTGTGTCTCGGTTGTGGTGGCAAACGACACAGAGAGTTGAAGCGTTATTATGATAAGAGGGTTAAAAATCCATTAATAACTCTGACTGTACCCTTGACTCCGTCAAGGACAATATCATAAGAACTCCTCAAGACTACATCGAAAGATTTCCAAATGTAATCATTAGACCAAACAATGAATTAGACAAATAGTATAGTATATAAATGAACCAAGAATTCCGACCACACCCTGTGATCAGCAACTATGAGGCTTCCCCTGATGGTATTATCAGAAACCGCAGATTGAAGAAGCCAGTTGGTTTGGTGACTAATCAGGGGTATTTGAGGTTTCAGGCTGGAGGGAAGAATTATTACTGCCATCGTTTCGTGTATGAATGTTTTCATGGATTGATCGAAGATGGTTTTGTTATCGATCACATTGATTCCAATCCTAAGAACAATTCTTAATCAAATCTAGAAGCTGTTACACAAAGTGAGAATTTGAAACGAGGAAGAACTGGTACTTATAAATCAATTGGGAAAAGACCCGTAAAATCATTTAACACAACAAGTAACGAGGAAATAGTATTTCAATAAATAGCTAAGGCTGGTAAGTATTTCGATATTTGTCCACCGTCTGTTCAATGCGTCGCAGATGGAATTTATCGATCTGCGATTTCAAAAAAGACCGGACAAAAAATTCAATTCGTTTATGCATAGACGTCCACGGACTGAAAAATATATTTTTCATATTAGAAGTATATAATTATCAGTAATATGAATTCTCAAAATATCAATGATATAATAACCGAAATTTTAGTTTTGAAATCTCAAGGGATTTACATATCGCATAATTTAGACTGCGATCAAATTATGTCCGACTTCCAGGACATTGAATACGGTGCTAACAATAACAAATATGTACTACCCAAACAATATGCATTTATAAAACGAATTCAGAATTCTATCCCTGATTCCCTGTTATGCTGTGACGACGTCAGTAAGTTTGTCCCGTTATTTACTATCGTGGAAAAAATAAGAAAACAATTAGGGAAGGAATATGAAGTAAAAAGAACAATTAATTCAAAAATCAGAAATATAAAATGTTAATTAAACAAAATGAAAAGCCCCTTTCGGATAATTGTTAGTAAAATTCTTACTACAATCCATGGACGGTATCATAAGTGTTTTACTAGGAAGTTGTAAAATTTCGTAGTAAAATATTTTTTTTCATTACTGAAATTTTCATAGAAAAATATTTTATTCATTACTAAAATTTTCATAGTAATATATTTTTTAAGTCGTTTTTGACTGATTTTGGTTCTTTTTTGATTGATTTTTGACCGTTTTCGACTGATTTTGGTTACTTTTTGACTGGTTAAAAACGGTTTCAGTTGAAAATTTTAAAGAAATTTTACGGTCAAATGGTCGATTTTGCATGGGATTTCCCGTAGACTTTTTCACTTAAGAATGATTTTGAGTAAAAAAAAATCATTAAAAAAAAATCACAAAAACTGACTAAAATCGGTCAAAAACGACTAAATAATAACAAAAATGACCAAAAATGACTGTTGTTTTCAGTAGGGTCAAATGGTCGATTTTGCATGGGATTTCTCGTAGACTTTCTCACTTAAGTGAAAAATCACTGCATGTAGATTGAAATCTCTGGAAAATATTTGATTTTCATACATGAAAATCTCTGGAAAATATTTGATTTTCATACATGAAAATCTCTGGAAAATCTTTGATTTTCAGATTCAAATTGAAAATTTGTTTACAATTGGAAAATTGTTTACAATTTCAAATAATGGTTAATGAAGCATTAACGACCCGATTGGCTCATGAGAGACTGGTCGCGATCAAAAAGTATATACCAATCCGCGACTCTTGTTAGGAATAAACTGCAAGCGCTAGACAGAATTTACAAACGGATTTTGCTGTGGGGTCTGAAGAGTTGTTTAAACCAATAACCACAGCAACGAAGGGGGTAGAGCGTGCTATATGGGGGGATGTTCACGAGACAGGGGGAAAACCTCTTTTTGGTGAACTTGAAAAAATAGCGGCAACAACTGAACAAACAAAACAAGCTGTACAAAAATTTCACGGTGATATTGATGTTAGTGAACCACCTGAATCAGAAAGAACAGTAGATGATTTACGCGTGAGATTTAACGAGGAAGGGTTAGCAGCAATCGATAAGACTGATCCAGCAGAAATTCCTGCGCTCGTTATTACGACTTATGAAAACAGAAAAAAATTTGAAACCAGAACATCATAAATATGTTTGAAATATAACTCATTGGGCTGATATATTCTACAAAATCAAAACTAACAAAAGTCAAGTTGACACAACAAATACATCATATATAGGATATATCAATGCGGTGGCTACAGTGTATAAAAAATATGAAGAACTAAAACAACAAAAACCGCAAAAATTGCAAGGAAGAAGACAACAGCGTTTAAAGAAAATATCTTTCTCAGCTAAAAAACAAGAAGAACCTTAGCTTGCACCATTGTATATACCATCTGATCGAGATGATGATGATGATCGAGATGATACTCTTGGTTACTTACAAAGTACGGATTTAGAAAAACGGGATGCAGCATCTGGTTATAGTAGCGGGAAGGGATTTTCTAAATCTGAAAATCAAAGATTTTCCAGACATTCTAATCAAAGATTTTCCAGAGATTCCTATCAAAGATTTTCCAGAGATTCCAGTGGAATTTCAGTTCAATGTCCTGGTAATATTCTCAGTGATATATCACGATTAGAAGTTCTCATCGGAGGGAAACGAGCTGGAAATAACTCACCGGAAGTAATTAATGAAGCAGCTGATATCTGCAGGCGGTTATTTCAAGATGGTATCATGGATATTGGTCTATATCGAGATTTCATTGATGAGTTAGTAGAAAATGGAAAATACTATGGATTTTCACCTACGAATGGTTACCATAGTGACTAAGTCCAAAATCCTTTGGATTTTTCATTAGATAAATATCATTTAAATTACTAGTATTTAGAAATTGCTAGCAATTTCAGAATAAGATGATCATACACTACAACCATGACAAACCAGCCAGTGTCTACGTAGTTAATTCACGGTTTCCAGTTTAAAACGCGTACTATGGTGATGGTTTAGGTAATACAAAATTCGGGGTTATTTGCAAGAATGGTTCCAAAAGTGGCGCCGCTAGTAAAACAATTATCAATGAAAGCCATTGATGTTATTCGTGATAAGGGTATTAGTGCTGTTGGAGATCTTGCCGGGAAAGCGTTTCAGCCGCAAAGGATAAATTAACGGCGCTAGTTCGACGGCGAAAATCCAAAGGATTGAGACCACTGCCATCTACAGCGGATATGCCTGCGAGTGTTAATAAAATTATAAATAACGCAGTAGATCAAAAACTAGCGTCGTTGATGACTCCGTCATACACCAACGCCCAAGATAACATAACCGCAAATATCATAGCGGGATGTGGCTTACAACCACGACGAAAACGCTATCGTTTTTCACGACAAAGTCGTCGATGAAAATCCATAGGATTTTCCATTTTCACCTATGGATTGGAAATTGCTGGCATTGAAAATCCGTAGGATTTTTTCGATTTAGACTTTGATAAATAGAATAAAATGTTCAAACGGTCACCTGATACAGCGTTTGATATGGACGCCCCATTACTCAAGGATGATTCCGTACGTGATTATCAATTCTATTCTTATCATGCAGTACAATCAGATCTGCGATCTCGAATTGAACTTGAAGTTCATGACACCGGTAAATACTTTCTACCCGCTGAAGCAGTTATTGAAGTGGAAGGAGAACTTGTAACAGCTGTTGATACTCCTACTGTACCAGCACCATACGCAGATGACCCAAATGTCAGAGTTGGTTTTGTCAATAATGGTATCATGGCGCTATTTGAAAGTACAAGATATCTCATTGATGGAGGAGAAGTTGAATCTATTGAGCGTGAGGTTGATGTTGCCACAACAATAATCGGGTTAGATATTCCGATGATTATACAAGACCAGCGGGTCCATCTATGATGTTCTCTAAGGATATCAATGATCACGCTGAACACGTTCAGTATTCTAGAGTAAAGGCAACACGAGACACTGCAGTTGATCCAGCACCAGCCGGATATACAAGACCAGCTGGTACCTTTGATGTCATAGATACTAATCTCAATTACAACCTAGGATTTACAACACGCATAGCAACATTGAAGAGGCCTCGTCGAAAGTTTTTATGCGCGATTCCACTACATCATATATTTGGATTCTTTAGAAACGTCCAAAACGTTATCTATGGAGCGAAGCATACAGTAGTACTCGTGAGAAAGGGTACCGACGATGATGCAATCTGGCGAGGTGCTGGTGTTGCCGCCGGTAAAGTTATTTTAATAAAACTATCACTGTGGATGCCAGTGTTGACTCCATCAATCACAACAGAAGAACGATTACTATCGTTTATGGATCAAGGAGGAAAATCGTTGCTGAGTTGGCTAACAACAAGTACAGATACCAAGGATTCTGATGTTGATGGTACATTTACGTGGAACCTGGCAGCGCGACATGGTGTTTCAGCTCCGCGTCATATATTTGTTGCGCTACAGAATAGAAATCGATTAGGCTCTCAAAAACGCATCCATATGATATTTGATCAATTAGGTGTCAGTGATGTCTCGTTGAGAATAAACGGACAACAGGAACCATCCGAGGATATACAACTGAATTACGATGCCAACCAGATAGCACGTGTGTATCATCGTCTGTTGGGACGTGATCAAAATGTTGATACTGGTCTGCAAATATCACAATTGGATTTAAAAAATCTGTATCCGATTTATTACTTTTCGCTGAAACATCTTGACTTAACAAGACAATCCGTCGTTTATATACACTTTAGAGCTCGTATAACCCCTGCTGGTGTTAATTATAGATCGGTTGCAGTCATTCTCAGCGATAAATCAAATGCTACTCGAAGGTGTTGGTGGACGAATGAGAGTAATTGATGCACCAGTAGAAAATCTATGATTTTCAAAAACATGTAGCATTTTCTAAAAACATGTAATTGAAAATCCTTTCGGATTTTTCCATTAGAATCAATATATTATTGTATAATGTCATATAGTCATACTAGTGTTGCGTTAACTCCCGGTCAACTCAAGAAATTACAATCGGAATCGGCAAAAAATTCGGAACTACAATAACACTGAAACCCAACCAGATGACTGGCGGAGCGAATAAATTATCGCTGACAACTCGTCAAGTAAAACACTCCAGTGATGCTTTCAAGGATAAAAAAGGCGTTCAGATCACTCTCTCTGCCGCTGCTATCAAAAATATGATTAAAACCGTATATTTCCGTTGTTAGCTGAGATTCCGGCTTTGGTTGCGGCAGCAGCCCCAGCGGTGGCTAAAGCAGCAGCGTTAGGGACCGTTGGTACCGCGGCAGGAATGGCACTAAAGAAAGCAACTGGACAGGGATATAAAAAAGGGAAAGGGTCTAAGACTACCAGGAACCCCGTATTTATGGTACAGCGGGAGATCCATTCACAGATCAGGTCTGAGAATCCCAGTAACAGTTTACTAACTCAGGAATCTTCGATTGAGGAACCTATAGTTGTGGAATCTTTGACTGAGGAACCTATGGTTGTGGAATCTTTGATTGAGGAGCCTATGCTTGTGGAATCTTTGATTCCTATGTCCAATTTTGATTTACTCGATGCTGCTAAAAAAATTGGCCATTAAAAACTTCAGAGGTGTTTCTATGCGAGATCAGTTACCGGCACAACCAAAAAGTGTTGAAACCGGTATTATTAATCTCGATAACAGCTCCGGACCTGGAACTCACTGGGTTGCATACGCGATTGATCCACGTGGGATTGATTATTTCGATTCATATGGATTAGCCCCGCCGAAGGAATTTATGCATTATATAAATCGCTTAAAAACTCCTTGTTGGTATTCTACGTTACCAACACAAAAAATGAATGACCCACCAATATGCGGCAGCGAAGTATTAAATGTCCTTGACGATCTTTCAACATTTGAAAAACCACCACATGTTGTCGTAAATGAATACACTAGTAATCGATGGCGAAAATCGAAGATTTTGCAACGAAGAGATTTTAGAGAGACATTATATAAAATAACATGATTGATATTTGGGGGAGATCTTTATCGGCGCTGAAGAAACCAACCACAGAAGTGTCTGCAACCGGTGATATAAAGAGAATAATCGAAGATGAAATAGCTGAGACGTTAAACCTAACAAGTGTTGACCCCGGGGAAATAGTTGTATTTCAAGATCGTCAGGGTAAATTGAAAACCAGTAATGTGTCGTTGGATATTTTAGTTAAACAACGAGACGCAATCGAGAACACCGTTGCGTTATTTTCCGATCAGGGTAAACTCAAACCGGTTGTACTCGTTTCGACGATTACAGATAGATTAAAAACTCTCAACGATGAGTTAAAAAAATTCTATGTTGGAACTAGCAACACTTCAATCTAGAATTGAAGATAATGGAAAACAGTTTTCAGTTTTTCGTAAAAATATCATCGAGAAATTTATTGAAACCACGTTGGATAAAATTGAAATAAAACTCCCTGATATTAAAAAAATCCATCGATGAGACGAAAAATTTCATCGAGGCAATCAAAATTGATTTTCCGAGGATGATAACAATCATTGAAAAAACAAAAATTCCTCATGAGAAAACCAATAACGTAGTATACACGATCCAACACGGATCATTTGTGTGGACTTCTACAGACAACAAATTAGATCTCACTGCAACCGTCAAAGGTATTTATCGATTAACACTAGTAACACCGACTCAGTTTAATATACTAGTATCATCGTCGAGTTCATCTGGGGTCAATAATACGATATCAACGATCATAGACAAGGATACAACTGAACGATTTACAATAACATCCACTGATAAGAATTTGGTTAGGGTTTCAACAACGTGGTATTTGGAATTCGTAGCGGATTTAAGTAAATAACGGTTTCAATTGAAATCGTAAACTGATTTGGAAATAAAATGTCGTCATCAACGGTACCTTCGGTATCTCAATATCGCTATGATCAGGTCAGAAAGTTTCAGACTAAGCTTAAAGCGTTCACTGAGGAGTATCAAGTAAAAATATAAAAATACCAACGAAGAATCACCGCAGTTGATGTTACCGTGTACTCGGTGAGTGGTGTAATTATACTCTCCTCGGTGACAATGATTGCTCCGATAGCTGTTCCAATTTGTATATCCGCAGCGACAACAATCGCGGGAATAATTTCGATAATAACGAAAAAATATCATCATGCAGCCAACGCAAACTAAAAGACTACGTAGTTAAATTTCATGTTGTATCAACCGCGTACTTGCAATTATCCTCGTTGATATCGTCGTCGCTCGATGATACATTTATATCAGATAGTGAGTTCTCAGCGATGGTAAGTATTTATAATTCCGCGATGTCAAAATTAGAAATACAACATGAGTATAATAACAATGACAACACCGCAGGAATTACTTCAACAAATAGTGGAGAACACAAACCCGAAAACCAGCATGATCTCAATAACATCAACCAATCCTGAATTCAGAGTGAATTTCCCTATCCCAGTCCCCGTGAAGGAGATAGCGCTAGCAAAACTACGAATGTATCACAGTTGGCCTAATATTAGGTCGGTAGCATTTGGTGGTCAACAACCGAATAACAGCTTAGTATTTGCGAATAAGAATCGCGAAGACGGGACTCCAGACTGGAACGTTGTTTCAATACCAACCGGATCATACCAAATCGAACAAATCAATGCTGAATTTCAGCGTAGAATAAAATCAATTACTGGAACAGAATCAAAAATCGCTATAACGGTTCATGAGCCAACACTATCATCCTCGATTGAGATAAACTCGCCTGATTATATCGCAGATATCTATCAGAGTTCTATAAGGACAATACTAGGATGGCCTGAAAGTCCACCTCGGGGAGAAACCGTTAATTTACCACCTGAACCACAAAAATTTGATTATATCACCGACAGGAGAAAATCTGATAATCCAGTAAAAAGCTATAGCGATTACCCCAAAATGAATTTTTTCACTGAAATGATAGAACTTCCCGCTAATAGAAAATTCTACTTAATTCTAAAGGATAAAATCACTGAAAACTTCACAGCTTTCAATAACGATATTTCGTTGTTGTTAATATCCCTTAAATCTGGCACTCTCACCCGAGATGAATTTATCAGCGTCGTAGAAACATGTAATAAAATCCTCGATGACATGGAAATATTTAATTTACAAATCATTCAAGAGGTATTAGGTGACACTAATCCTAAAACGAGAACAGAGTTTGCGAGAGTGTATAATATACTCGTAGAAGATATTTTTACATTCAAACTACACGGATATAATATCTCAGAACTAATAAAATCTCTCAATGATGCCATCGATGAAGGTTTCAAAAAAATCCATGGCGCATGGAAAAAAAACACCACAACACAACTATCCTCAAACATAATAATGACCCAGACGGTGGCGGCAGGCATATCGCTCCTCAAAATGTGAATTTTTCATCGGTGATTGCGCTCAATTTAGTATGTGATGTTATCGAGGGAAGTTATCAAATAAATCTCGAGCGATCAAATCAAGCTCAGCAGGGATATATTCTATATTCATTTGCACCAACAGCTCCACCCGGATTTCTAATTATTGAGTCTCCGGTTAATCCAGTCTATATACGATGTCATAATAATTCGCTAACGAGAATCAACTTCAAACTCACTGACCAGTCTAATAAGTCTGATTGATCTACAAGGTGAGGTTCTACAAATTAGTCCGTTTGTAAAGTCGTGAAAATTCTTCGAATTTCAACGATGATTTTCATCGTGAAAATCGTTTACGATTTCAAGAATTGTTAACCCATAGCAGCAGACTGCGGTAACGTTGGCGTCTTCGAGGAATTTACCGAATCGACGCTTTTTTTTAAGCTTTCAAGAAGGCTCCATTGGCAAAAGGAGACTTAAAACCCAAGAGGTTTTGAGAAACCCCTAATTTGACAAATAGGGCTTTAAAATCGTTAAGGCTCCATTTGGCAAAAGGAGACTTAAAATGTTTTGCTTAAAATCTATCTCAATTAGAGAAGTCCGATTCGCCCCCTCTGCTGCTCCTGCATTTGAGACGTGAAGCTTAAACACATGGAAAACATGAAACGATTACGCAACGATCCCCGTAAAATCATAAGTAGAATTTTAACTAAGTTATTATTTTTATTCTATAGCATTACCTGACATGGCCTAATGATATTTTGGAAATCAAACTTGTTATTTTTTAAGTCCTAAAAATACCAAGAACTGCAGCCGTTTGCAATAGAATCAAAAACAAAATCTTCTCTCTCCTCGCCAACAAAATCTATCGGACCTCATCAATTCCTTCTAGAAACTTGCAATCTTTTATCCAAATGTATCCTCATTATTCCCTTCGAATGAAATTTTCTACATTAAATTTTCTTGTATATCAGGCCGCATCTACCTGGAACGAATAGAAGCATGTGCTTAGACACATTAATATCATGTTACCTTGAAGGGTGCTTTGAAAACTAACCGTTTACAGCGGTAAGTACAGACATATAAGGACAGTCATTGCATTAATCAATTTAAGATTGACAGCTCGGGAAGTACAGACATATAAGGACAGTCATCGCATTAATCAATTTAAGATTGACAGCTCGTGAAGTACAGACATATAAGAACAGTCATTGCATTAATCAATTTAAGATTGACAGCTCGGGAAGTACAGACATATAAGGACAGTCATTGCATTAATCAATTTAAGATTGACAGCTCGGGAAGTACAGACATATAAGGACAGTCATTGCATTAATCAATTTAAGATTGACAGCTCGGGAAGACGTATAATCACAGTGCCTAAAACAATCTTAAATTATGTACTCTTACAAGGTCACCGACCTCAGAAACAACCGGATTGCCAAGATTCAAAATCCTTAACGTCTTTGAGATTCGTATCGATGGATATTAAAGTGAAATTATTGAGGAATGGGTTTGTATCGACCTTAGAAATAATCTTAGATTACTAGACCTTAAGAACGTCTAACTTATCTTGCACTTGAACTGGAAAAAAGTCGACAAGCTGGAGTCGATCGATTTGCGAGGAAACCGTATTGCCTCTGTTGGATGCAACGATACAATAATGAGACAACTGAGCAACTATATTCATACTTATTATTTTAGACATGAGTAGCTCGACGTTAGACCAAAAATGATTTCCTATTTTCAGCAACTGAGTCAACTGGAACTGAACAGAGGCAAGATTACTGAGTTACCTTTCGCAGGATTTGAGTGGACTCTTCGGGAGTTGTCCATAAGAAGCACAAAGCTTATTTATGTGCCCATTGCTTTCCAGAAAGTACACAGTGTCAAGGCCTTCCATTTTGATGACAACAAATTAGTTGGTGATGCTGAAATTCTGGTACTGCATTTGCTAGGATCGTTAACACGCTAAAAAACACTGACGCTAAAAAATGATGGTCTTACCGATTTTTCACATGCTTAGTTAACACTTCAGGCCATATAGAACCTGAGTTTAGCAAGGAACAGATTCATGTGAGTGAATATTCCGAACAAAATGTAGACAGGACAAAGCTCACAATCCATAACCTGGAAGTGTTTGAACTTGATTGGTTTCCTGAAGCCCTCTTCCCCACTTACTAACCTCCAGGAGTTGGACCTGTCATACAACCAAATATACACCATAGGAAGAAACATGTTGGAGTAATTGGATACTCATCAACAATGTTGCCGGTTATATTACATTAACTATCTGCTCTTTGAAAACTCGAATTGAGTAACAACAATCTTTCCGTTGTACCGGAGGCGATGAGAAATATCCCACGCCTTGAAGTGTTTGATTTGAGTAACACGAAGCCAATGATGAATGCCACTATCAACCTATGATTAGGCTTATTATCATTGCGGAAACAATCGCGATCTTACGAGAAAGTGCGAGATCATTGCAGTCAGCATAAAGGATTACTCACGGAATTGTGTACCAGGATCCTGCATTTCTTGGCACTATAATCACTCTTCCTTATATTCAGATACAAAGATGAAAATTTACTTTAGTGATTTCAAAACTTTTGCGAAATATGTATTCAAAAAAGTTTGCTTTAAACTATATTTGGAATTGTGTGAATCTTTATATATAAGTTAAAAAACATCATACCATACAAAGCTCATTCTTTATATTTGCGTATGAAAACATAGTACAAACGTAAATGATACACATTTCATTTAATAGTTCCAATGAACTACAAATGAATAAAATGATAATACATTGATTTACATATAGCATTATCCCCCATTATATAACTGAATCCACATCAACATATTTGCTAAACTCACCAAACAAGAATAATTATTGAAATAATTCTCATTCTTATACAAATTTATAATAGCTATATTTAAATTATTATCAAAGTAAATGAAATATTAAACTTTGACGGATTTGGGAGATAATTGGTTATAATTGGTTTGATCTGAATTAAACACCTCCTCAACGTTTTAACCGTAACGTCGATGACAAACGGTGCTGCCAAGCATTCCGCCAGACTAGAGTCAGAATAAAATATTTCAACAGATATTTTCCCGCTGACAAGACGCGTGAATATTAAATGCTGTAACTCACTTGATACTTACGCACCTTTAATGGAGAGTGTGGTCTTGTGATAATAAAGGGATTTGTGTTGTATAGTAAACATGTTTCACTTTCATACAAGCTTGTTGTGACTTGCATTTTTTGAGTATAATATTTGCAGCTTTAAATACACATCTATTTACCATTTTTTTAGACAAGAAATGCAACAGAAACTGTTCTTTTATAATAACCTACAAATGCTGATATTTTATTCCTATACTATGTGAGTGGTCTTATGATTTTCAGACTAAGCGACTGTGAAGTGTCGTTTAGTAGGGGTGGGGTTCTTCCTATAGACTTTACAGAATTATGAGGAAGTTCCCCTGGTCCGCTTTCAGAATGTTTACTTCTGGACAATATATTATATATGGCTACGAGCCCCCAGTCAGCAATGCCGACAGTTAAATTAAAAGAAATACAAAGATGAAAGTTAAACAACAATTTAATAAATGAAAATTTTAAAGATATTAAGCAATCAATGTCACTCTTGACCCAATGATCCCTAGATCATCATTTGATTTCAGTGTGAGGAATATTTTCCCTTCTTGAGTGTTACTCATCTAAATAAGTCTCCTTTCGTCTTTCTCTCCTTCCGATTCCTCTACTTCCGTTTCCTCTTCTATCCCTACTTCCGTTTCCTCTTCTATCTCTACTTCCGTTTCCTCTTCTACGGTATCTCTTGAGGTCACCCGAAATTCACTCGGTATCTCTCAAATTCACTCGGAATTCTTTCCACGTCATCCGAAATTTCCCCGGAATTCTCTCAACGTCACCCGGAATTTCCCCGGAATTCTCTTCAACGTCACCCGAAATTTCTCAACGTCACCCGAAAGCTTCCTGTTGAAAGGTATAATGCATTAGCATATGGTGATGAATATTACCTCACACTAAGTCACTGAATTGAACCATCAGTTTTAGGCGGGACATTTTTGGTCACGCATGCGCACACATCGAAATTCCCATACGCTTCCGCCGCTTACAAAATGGCGCCACAACCCAATCTCACAAAGAATTCAAACATCTACATACTGAGCCCTATCAGTATATATATATACAAATATTTCCAATATCATTGTATTATAAAATTACTACTATTAGTAATATGACTATCTATATATTTATATATATTTATATATATTTCCTACACAAGCGTACCAAATCCACAATATTCACATTCAAATTGCAATAACGGAAATCCGTTAACTCAATGGCAAAATATATCATTACGTAAACAAAGTGCTAGTCTACCATAATATACCTACACAAAGAATTATAATATTAATTCTTATAGCGGCTAGCAATAATACAATTCTTCACGAATACAAATCGTCCTTTCAAAAGGGTGTAAACGTAATAATTCACGAAATAATATGCACACCTATTACTAACAAAAGAAGAGCAACATTTTACCTAGAGCAACATTTTACCTCACAAAATAAGGGGTAATATAATATCATGAAGAAGATGCAACGAATTTACATCATAATCAATTGCAAGCAAAGGTACTAACGAACATCACGAAAGATGCAAAATATTAATATCATAATTAACTATTCATACTACAATACAAGTAAAATGAATATACATACGAGAATCCTTCCATTCCGCAGACGTATCAAGCAGAAATCAAACAAAAATCACACTGACCTTTGAAGCTATCTTAAGATTTCCTTGATTTCCAAAATCTGAGTCTGCCACCAATTTTCGTCTGGCCGTACGGAGTTCTACTCTCTTCTCAATTCTTGTAGCAACTGACGAATTCTTACTAAACATGAGTTATTATCGCAGATTCCAATCAAGGGCCCACCCTCAGCGAATTCTGATTGGATGGCGATCGACTCTGGTCAGTTGTTTGACTGTCAATCATCCGAATGTCTGTCTGTGTGTCTATCAATTGTTACAGGCTTCTTATTAGGCGCTGTCCTGTCCTTTGATGTGGTTACGTCACCCGTCCGCGATGGACACAGTCTCCTCTCCCCTCGAGAGCTAACAAAGACCATCTTACGTAAGGGGATTAGCTAACTTAGAACAATTGGAAACATCACAGCTGGGTCAGGCAGACCTACAATTTATACATGTACAAGGCCAGTCAGAATCACAAGTTATAGTTACTTATACCTACATACAAGGGGTTGGGGTAAAATCGTCACAGCGACTTGAACACTTTCGATACACACGTTATATATTTTGAATGAACCTTATAACTGGTCTGATTGTTACTGATTGCTACGTTAAAATTCCGAAAAGGATTAGATAATAATTATTGGTGGAAAGAGTACCTATCCCTCATGCAAAACCATGTGGTAAATATTTCCTCAGCAAGAATAACCTGCATATTTTGATTAGATTTTGTAAACTTTAAACTTTAAATTATTCTGTAATATTTGCAAGCTTTCAGTCCGTGTTAATGGCGATTTTGACTGCGTTTACCAGTTAGTGACCGATGATTGAATTATGTGCAGCTGGTTAAGGAAGCTAAACATTTCAAGTTTTCGGTAAATATATATATGCAACCAAACTTCAGATGAAAAATATTTAATCAATGACCACTCTGATAGCATATGAGTAAATGTTCTTTTCTAGAATAAGTTCATGTATAGAAACTGAACCTAAATATCCTCAATTCTTATGTTTTAGAAACAACATAAGTAATTAATTATATGAAATAATTAAATATATAATTGAAAAGAAAGTAAAATAATTAAATTTTGCGTGTAAGAAGGAACATCGCACTTATTGTTGTTGTTGTTATTATTATTATTATTATTATTATTATTATCATTATCATTATTATTATTATTATTATTATTATTATTATTATTATTATTATTATTATTACATTTAGCAGAAGACAACACTTTAGCTTCAGAAAACATTTCTAAAGAAACATAATTCTGAACTCTCTCAAAACAGGGTAGCACAAGGCAATTTTTTAATCCAGGTATATAGTTTTGCTTTGAGATGATAATTCTTTGGTCTTTCATCGAGTGTGAAACTGTATTATTTAATCATGTACGCATTAAGATCCTATAACACTCTAACGTTTAATAATGCATATATTATGCACATAATTGTCATCTTGTCTATTGTATAGATTTTAAAAATCTAATGACTTTAATGTGTCCACAAAATCAAGGGGTGTATAGTGGCAAAGGCCGTGTCATTCACAGTGTGGTATGTGGTGGTCGTCACAAACAACTAATTATATCGTGAACATTTTGCCTACATAGTCACAAAACAACCTCCTATCGACATATGGTCAAAATAAAAGTTCGAAACTATGATACTTATTAATAAACGTGCCTGACATGATTGACGTTGGTTGGAACAAAACCGGGGACAAATCGTATAGCATTTGAAGGGGCCCTAGTACAGTCTAAAATCTGGCATATAACTCTTCATAAAAAAAATATAGAAGATAAAAAACTGAATGAAAAGGAAATATATCCTGAGTTACCAAGTTTCGATGTAATAGTAATATAAGACATAAACGACTCATTATAATCTCAATAACACTCGAGTGACCATCAGAAGTTTAGTGACCATCGAGTGACCATCAGAAGTTTAGCAATATGGACCTTTACAAATCATCGAACATGATATTCACCATTAAATTTTTATTTAAATCACAAAATACCATCTTTTGAATGGCAAGAAGTTCTTCCAATCAGCCGCAAACTAATATCATCCGTATGTGTACATGTCGCTCGTATTCAAACGCATTGGTCATCTTGACGATATCTGTTTACTTACAAAGATTCCTACATATATGTTAGGAATAGGAGTCGCAAAGGTGTTGAAAGGTTCGTGTAATCACTTTCAATATCGTCTTATTGATATCGTTGAACCTCACAAATAATGCAACTAGCAACTACACACTAGTAATCATGTTGATTTCTTTCAAATAGAAAACACATCTGAGAAAATATCCATATAAAGATACAACTGGCCATGAAAAACAAAATATTCAAAATGTTTCACATACCTTAGAATTCGTTTGGGTTTTAAATATGTCTCAGTCATTTGATTGATCTAGATTGTTTGCAAAGATCACATATAAAGTGGTACCCTTGTCTGTGTATGTTACATTTGATATATGGCATCACAGAATTTCAATATAAAGACAGTTAACTTTAGGACTTTAAATCATGATTTCAGAGCTTTGCAATAATATGAAATTTGTTTACTATTTACATCCACTCACAATCCAAATAATCAAGAAAAGGCGTGTTTGAATGGGAAAGAATTTAAAGTCACAAGGGAAAACAAAGAAAGAAAAATTAGGCAAAATATGTTTGTTTATAATGTAAGCTTTGGAATAATTCAGTAACGCTATGTAAGTAACACAATGTCTGTCCCCGTGTAGTACGTGTTATTTCGTAATTACTTATGACTAAAAAGTATATGAAACAGCTAGTATACTCCACTAACTTTGCTTGTATGACCCGGACAGTGATATTTTGAAATGTTCCTATTTTCAACCAGAAAACGGTCGAATTTGTGTCTTTCGTTCATATAAAATAAAACCCAACAACATATTAATCACAATTAGCATGCATTTATACTAAAGTAATACAGAAATTATCACAAAAGATGTAGAAGTGAATTGTTTGTGGGTATTTATGATTATGCCACCCAAGCAAAGTCATGCTAAAAATCATATTAAACAGACTAAAACCGCGGGCAGAGGAAATCATAGCTGAAGAACAGGCAGGCTTCAGACCAGGGCGAAACACAACTGAACAGATTTTCAACCTGAGAATACTATGTGAGAAATACCTCCAGCACCAACAAGACCTTTATCATGTCTTTACAGATTTCAAGAAGGCGTTTGACAGGGTATGGCATGCAGCCCTTTGGTCCACCATGAAGTTGTACAACATCAAAGTCATAGAAATCCTTTACAGCATGGCCACCAGCGTAATATGCTTCAACGGTCAAATAGGATATTGGTTTAGGACAACTGTGGGAGTCAGACAGGGCTGATTGCTTTCACCTACTCTCTTCAACATCTTCCTTGAAAGAATCATGACAGATGCACTGGAAGACCATGAAGGAACTGTCAGTATTGGCGGCAGAATAATAACGAATCTGCGCTTTGCTGATGACATCGATGGCCTTGCAAGAAATTAGGAGGAACTAGCTCAGTTGGTGGAAAAACTGGACAGGACAGTTACTGCTTTTTGGTATGGAAATCAGTACAGAGAAGACCAAATTGATGACCAGCAACACAAGTAGCATCAGCACTGACATCATGATTAGTGGCCAAAAACTGGAAACAGTTAATAGATTGAAAGTACTTAGGAGCCATCGTGGCAGATGAGGGATCGAAACCAGAAATATCGTCCAGGATTGCGCTGACAATAACAGCAATGGCAAGGCTGAAGACAGTTTGGAAAGACAGAAACACCTCAGTCAGCTCAAACATCAGACTAATGCGCTCCTTGGTTGCATCTGTAGCATCAGTATTCCTATTCGCCTGTCAGTTATGGACCTTCACAGCGGATCTCGAAAGGAGGATACAAGCTGTTGAAATGAGATGCTTTCGAAGGTTGCTTGGCATTACATATAGAGATCATGTCACGAATGCGGAAGTGAGAAACAGAATCAAGCAAGCCATTGGGCCCTATGAAAAGCTATTGACCATTGTGAAAAAGCGCAAAATGAAATAGTATGGATATGTCACACGATCAACAGGGCTTGCTAAGACAATCATGTAAGGTACTGTGCAGGGAGGGCGAAGGAGAGGAAGACAGAGGAAAATATGGGAGGATAACATCTCAGAGTGGACAGGACTGAAGCTGAATGACACAGTGAGAGTATCAGAGAACAGATTGGAATGGAGGAAGCTGGTTGTCAGGTCATCAGTGGTGCCCCAACGGTTGGCAAGACTAAGGGATAGATAGATAGATAGATAGATAGATAGATAGATAGATAGATAGATAGATAGATAGATAGATAGATGGATGGATGGATGGATGGATGGATGGATGGATGGATGGATGGATGGATGGATGGATGGATGGATGGATGGATGGATGGATGGATGGATGGATAGATAGATAGATAGATAGATAGATAGATAGATAGATAGATAGATAGATAGATAGATAGATAGATAGATTATACTGTAAATCACTTTCACGAATCAGTTCTTAAATTTAGTCTCTTATCATAGTACAAAGTACAAAGTACTGCGCTTCAAACTCAGAACCAATTGTAACCCCTGATTGGAAGACTGCTGCTATTCCTAACAGGTAATTATCTGATCGAACAAATAATTATGAATTTAAGTGCAGAATTAAACCTACAACAGGAAAAGTATTATCAGCTGCGATAGAAATAAACTCTTTCGAGTATGTTGTAGATATTTATCTATCATCGATCAGATCAGTGTTATGATGTCCTGAAGTTCCACCATAAATGAGCTAAATTTTCCCCGATAAAAAGATATTTATAAAACTTACAGAGTAAAGAGAAAGAAATCAGTGGAAATGTTATGGTAATGAAAAGTATTTTCTTTACGACGGATGGAATGAGATTTCCCAAATTAATAAATACTGAATATAAATTTTATTATGAGGGGGGAAAAAACACAATCAGTGATGAAGATATATTGATAAATACTGGTTTACAGATATTAAGTCTATAAACACTAAATCACTTATAGATCTGCAAAATGCGGGGATTTTTTTTTTCTTCTCTAACTCAACATTTCAGAAATGATACAAAACAACAGATTAGTGAAAAAATACATTTAAACCATGTTATATATATCCGCAGCTACCTCCTGAATATTCTATTGTAAAGAACCATTTAATTTATTTATATATGATGTCATAATCCACTATTATCAAGTATAAACTTCAAACTTAATAACAACAGATCGGATATCTCTTCGGTTTAAGAGATAATATTCTGAGTATAAATCTTTCTATAAAGTCTTAACGATTTTGCAGTTAATAAAAGGGATATAATATTATATAATGAAACAACACGTGAGATTGTTTATACACGACAAAGAGGTTCTTTAAAAGGTCATAAGAACAATTTTTACACTGTGTACAAAGTGGTACATATAGAGATTTAGGGGTAATTTTGTCCTTGACGGAAAGAGCTTTCCGAGAGAGTGGGAGAAGGGACAGTCCGAAGACGGAAATCCGGAAAAATAGAGAAGTGACGAGTTCAGAATTAAAAAACTAAGCAGTCCAGAATAGAATGGGGCAGACGGAATAGAAAGACTCGAGGAAATAGAAAACGCTGGAACACGGTCGATAGGAAGGCGAATCAATCAGTCATGGACATTGTGCTCTTTTAACCACTTGTTACGATAATGAAATAAGTCCAAATTAGACATTGCTATTAAATTATGTTGACCTAATTTAAGTTGAATTGAAATTACTATTATTAATTATTTGGTATTTTTCTTGTCTAAGGTGGCTCGTATTGCATTATTTCGATTTTAGCATAATGAAGTGTGTGTGTGTGTGTGTGTGTGTGTGTGTGTGTGTGTGACAAATCCAATTGAAAAATATCCAATTACCATTATTAATTATTTGGCATTTTTCTTGCCTAAGGTGGCTCGTATTGCATTATTTCTATCTTAGCATAATGAAGTGTGTGTGTGTGTGTGTGTGTGTGTGTGTGTGTGTGTGTGTGTGTGTGTGTGTGACAATTCCAATTGAAAGATATCCAATATACGTTTAATTTAGTTATATGTTAAACATTAGCCTAAAAAAAAACTTTTTAAAATTCAAAAAATATATCAATATCATAGTTTCAATCAATAACTTGAACGAAAAAAAATAGAAAATACATCTTTTCTTCTTTAATGATTTTGTCCCGATTACTTACAAGTGTTTTATTGTAGTCAATACGCTTTTGAAATAAATCAAATATAGTACCGATGCAAATATTAATAATACAGGGACATCATACACGATTGATATCTACTGCTGGGTATTACTGTCACGTTCCATTCTTATGTCACCATCTGGACTTATATTTTAAGGCCATGAACCATAAACGAACTTAAGGAAAGACATTCTGACACGCTAGAAAAACCCGTAGCTCGCAAAGTATTTATTTCTTTATTAAACATTTTCAACGATGAATAAATTAAGTGCACTTTGTTGAACGCTCTCTATTCATGAATTTAGTGTGTGTGTGTGTGTGTGTGTGTGTGTGTGTGTGTGTGTGTGTGTGTGTGTAATATTATAATGCAAACGTATTAATTGACGTAAGCGGCACCAATCAGGCAGCATGCCAGATGCATGTATTAGTACAGTACGATTTACGATCTATGCGCTTAGCATTGATAACAGGTTTAAGACAATAAAAATGTGTTACAGCTATTTGAGATGATGTTTAGAGGTTCTCTTCACATTTTGGTCCAAAGAAAGTATTTCAATCTCAATACAAGTGTAGTTTAAGAACTTGTTCGGGTCAGATGGAACAAGGGCATAAAGAAAATTGAAACCTTTTTGTTTTTTCGCACGCTGGATAAAAGGATGCTGAAAAATGAGGACTTCATAATTTGTAAAAAGGTAAGTAAAATGAAAATAAATATAAGTTATACGTTGCACGAGTCACAATATATATATATATATATATATATATATATATATATATATATATATATATATATATATATATATATATATTATTTTTAAATTTGGATTATATCCATTGAAAAAGGTCCCATTACTATGCAATTTTAACAGGAAGATTAAATCTCGCCCCTTCTCCCCCCCCCCCCCCAAACAAACAAAAAAAAATGTGAGCGTACCTAATGGTTGGGAATGTTCCTATATAACTGAACTTTGTGTTTCGCTCCTTGTGATGACAATATTTACCCTGGTTCAAAGGTAGCAACGGTGATTTCCGGTATATGTATCGACTGCGCAAGACATAACAAAGCTTCCTTGGCGACACTGTAACCAAACAACATCGACCACCTCGATGTAGAGGGTTGTATTTAGATACTTGCGCCGTTTAAGCAGAAAACCGTCAAGATGGCCTTGCCATTTTTACCAGGAAATTCTTTCAATAACAATGTAAGTTATGCATTATGAATATTTACTATGTATTTCTCTAAATATGGCATCTTTTCATTGGTGTCTGGTAACGTCAATGTTATATATTGTCACTCGCCAACAGATGCCGAAATTAATCAAATTTAGCACTGAATAGGAATTGTCTTAAATTTTATAAACACTAATTTGTAAGGGCCATCTATTGTTATCAATTTTTGCAATTCACAATAAGATTACATGTATCTGCTCTCAACCGGTCTCACCGGATAATGCTGGCGTTTGAAACCGACTGTTTCAGAAATGTATGTAATTTGGCACAACCTAATTTCACTTAACTTTAAATTTTAAGTATTCACTTTATTCTGAAACTCGCATTCATATTCCTTGGAAGTTCATCATATACACTATCAGACTAATACATTTGTTAAAATCAATGCTAAAGTGTATACTTTTTTTTATTTAGTATCTCAACACAAAATGGGACCCAGTACAAATAGGATTGAATGTTGCACGCTGTTGTTTTACAACAAAAGTAATCTGTATTTTAAAAAATTACTACTCAGTTATTGTTATGATTATGATACAGTGTTTCTTGACCCAATTAATACCTGGCCACCATTGTACAAGTCCATCACAATCTTTGTTTCTTTTATTAAAGTTCTTGATGACATTCAAGATGTAGAGCATTCAACAATTAAGACTGAATTTATTAAATATGCTTATATGACTATGTTGATATAAAATCCATCTTCAGTCTTCTGAACAACAATCTTCTCAGCTACTTTCTTTTAATTGTTCATTTTAATGGCCATTACAGAAAACAGTAAAAGTAGAGGCACATTCATTTGTGCATTGTCTACCTTTTAAAAAGTCTGGACTTGAAATGCTAACAACTAAAGTATCAGTCTAGTAGTCCTCCACCCCACCCCCCACCCCAGTATTTCCCTCAGTTTTGCCTGTCACCCTGCTGGGGTATAGGCCAAACACATAAGATCGCCAGAGGCTTCTGTGCCATCCCCTCAAGCTGACTCCAGGTGTGACCCATCTTAGTGATGTCCACCTCAAGGTCGCATCACCAGGTGTTTCTTGGTCGTCCCCTTCTCCTCTTTCCTTGACAGTTCGACCTCAATGCCTTACTGGTAATGTTGGTTGGTGGCTTAAGTACGGTGTGTTCTATCCAACCCCACCTTCTCTTCTTGATCTCTTCCTCTACCGGAAACTGGGAGGTTCTCTGCCACAAGTTGTTGCAGATGGTGTCTGGTCAGCAGATCTGGAGAATTCTTCATATATGTCATACGCCAGTCTGTGTGTTATTCCATTCATTAATTGTGCCATATGTTTTTCTTTTCCATGCCAGAATGACTTTTACATAATGAAAGGCATTTTTCCAACATGCTTACCCATGTCCATTTATTCGAGAATTAGCAACAACTTACATGACATATTAATGTAATAAATCTGAGACTTATCAGAAAGCCATTTTGAGCAAATGGTTTCTGATGGACTTGTTTAGTTTGCAGTTAATAATTTAATGATATTCATTTATTTTATATTCCAGATTAAAACAGAAAATTGAACATGAACTCTCTACCTTACTTTTTGGATTCTAGTTTCAAAAGGCCAAAATCAAAATGTACAGCTACTGGTTATAATATTCTTTTCAAAGGCATGGCAAAAGAACTAGTAAACACACTGATCCTGCCTTCCAATAAATTAAATCAATTTTCATTCAAGAAATTTAAGAATGTTTAAAAGAAGAAAATAGGGATAACAAAATTTTGAAATTTCATAAATGTAACTTATTTACTTATTTATATATTTGTATCAGTATTATTGGTAAGAATTTTACTTTGTGCATGTAACTAACCTCATATTCAATTTCCTTTCAAAATATTGTCACCACATGACTAAGAAAAACAATATTTTATACTAAGAAAGATATTCCTTCTTTTTTTGGGGTGCATTATATGTGAAACAGGATTTTTAGAGGCTTTGTAGGAGTGTAGTACCAACTAAAGCTAAAGGTGTATTTTTCAGAGTTTGATTTTGTGTACTTTTTCAATGGCAAATATTAAGTTTATTTTGTTGTTGTTGATTAATAAAATAAAATGTTGATTATCTAGATAGACAAAATAGGAAGACAGATTTTGTCTGGATAAGTTGTTGTCCAATTGATTAAATTTTAGTGTAATAATTAGAACTATGACTGTAAGTATCTGTATGAAATAGGTCTGATAGTCGTACATTTGACTAGTTGTATCGGTAATTATGTAAATAAAAACATTATGTAGACAATTTAAAAGTTCAATAAAACGTGATGTCATCAAAATACTGTATGTAATTATGAACATTCATGAGCAAAGTGTACATGTAAAGCCAATAATTTGGTCTTATGATAGTAAATGTCAAAGGGTTTTGGTGATGCTAAACTCATCTTATAAGGATTTTATTATCATCTCTGCTGGTTGATAAAAAAAACTTTTACAACCTGTTATATCACCAATGATAATTGATTGACAGTTAACTATGTAAGCCTGGACTGCTGAATGCCTGTGATCAGACTTTTATGAGATGCTTATAATACCCCAATTTGATTGGAATCACTGTATGACAAATTTCACCTTATTTGGCTAATGTGGGTATGTGAAAAAGCTTGCCAGTAGCTTCTCATGTGTCGGTGGTTCTTTCAGGGGCTTTTCCCAGGTTCTTACTTCACCATTAATACTGGCCGCCATATATAGTCTATCTTGTGCTGAAAAATGGTGTTAAACCCTACAACAACAAACAACAACAACATTATTGTCATAGTGTCACTTAGTGACAACCAGGTTTAAGAATAAACTTTTATTGCATTATGAGCCCTCCATCCTTCTCTTCAAGTTACATCCAGTTTTACTTAACAACAAAATTATTCAAATAAGATTATACCTGATTGTATTCGATTCCGTTTTATACTTGCATGGTGATCAACGAATCAGTTTCATTTAGACACATTTACATTATTACAAGTACAAGTTCAATAAATAAATAATCTGGATAATTAAGTCCAATTAAATTACCATTTTCCTGTAACCAGGCTGACCAGTCCTGACACTAATCTCTTAATGCCGAGTGCCAAGCAAGGCAACTGTTAGTACCATTTTAAAAGTCTTTGGTATGGCTTGGTCATAGTTTGAATCCACAACCTCCCACTTCTGAAGCAGATGCTCTAACACCAGGCATCAGGGCAGTTGAAATAAAATGGACTTTGTAGACAAGATCTAATATAGTGTTTTCATTGTTGTTTAGTAGATTGGAGGAAAGGAAGGAGGTAGGGAAAAAAGACAAAGAAAAGAATACATTTGCTTGTTTATTAGCAGTGATGAATCTTTGAAATGACTTTGAATAGTCAAATAGAAATTGTTTAGCTATACTATCTGTACAGTTCATTAAATACTCAAATATATTTTTTAGCTGTACTACATGTACAGGTCATTGAATATTCAAATTGAATTTCTTTAGCTGTACTACATGTACAGGTCATTGAATATTCAAATATAATTAGCTTAGCTGTACTACCTCTACAGGTCAGGATGCTGAAAAGGATGTTTTTATTGTTTATTTTATGGAAGTATAAACTTGAATATAAAAAAATGTTATTTCCTTATTCTTTCAGCTTGGAAGAAATAAATATCATAAATCACACCATTTTGATGTCAACAATGATGTTGCCATGCTTGTTGGCCATGAGAAGCCAGGTATTGGTGGTGAACCACTCCGAGGGCAAAAATTAAAACCAAAGGGCAGCATTTTTCCTCGAGGAGAGGGTAGCAATCTACCAGCATGGGTGGCCTTTGATAGACAAGTCCTGTGCTTTGATGCTTTCTTCCAAGAAGCTGTATTTGAAAAACGAGAAGAGCAGTACAGGATTAGACATTGTAAAATCTATTTTTACCTAGAGGATGATTCAATACAAGTAATTGAACCAAGATCAAAGAATAGTGGAGTTCCTCAAGGTAGGAACAATATATTTAAACCAATTTTACTGCCATAAGATGCTGTGTGCATATAATATCTGAATCTGCAACATTAGCAACAATTTTTTTTATATTTTCAGAATAGTGAATTTTTATGAATAGTTACACCATGCACAACATTGAAAATTTGATTTGTGTAAAACATTTAGGTTAAAGTTCTTAATGTAAAACACACACTAAATAGAATGTCACAAACTATTTTCAAATTTGCATGTATCTACTGTCCCTACTAAAGGAGTTATCTACCTTTACAGATTATTTTGAATTATTCACTTTGAATAAATTATCTTGATCAATCGACCTCCTAATTGGTTAAGCTAAAGAAAAGACAATGCAAGAACCGTTTTTTAGACTGATTTAATCTTCAAAATTTAACTGTAAGTAGTCACCAGGTATGCATAGTAGAATGTTCCAAGAAAATACAGTTTTCTTGTTAAGTAATGCAGCTGATCCAATCCCACCAGGAATATTGGAATTAAATTAACACTTGCACTTATAATAGATATTTTTTTAGAGGAGTTATGACATAAAATGAATGCATGCAAATACTATGCTAAGCATTGTAGTTGGAGAATATTTTTTCATTTCTTGTTTTGCTGGTTGTAACATAATAATGCTTCTAAATTTTTAATGCAGATATACTCTCAAAAACAGATATGGAATTGAACAAATGAAACTCATAATTTGAAAAAAATTGTTCATGATTCCATTTTAGCCCTTTTAGCTCATTCTGATTTCTAAGAGGCATGCTGGTAAATAACTATGGATTTATTGGATGTTTCAGTTATAACTCCAAACAGTTTGGAATAAATCTTGAGCAACAAATCTTAGGCAGGACACCAAAGATTGTTACATTGACCTTGAGTTCCAGTCTTTTTTTAACGATAATCCAGCTGATGTTTACACAAAATGAATACATGCTAGATATTTGCCTTAATTTAACAGAACTAATATTTTGTTATATTAAAACAGTATTCAGTAATTTTTGCTTGAAAAGCTATAATGTAAGCAGATTTTGAAGCTGTGACATATGTATCAGTTTTGTGTGGGTTACAAATAAATATGCACTAGATTCTAGACTGAAATGATAGAACAATCCATTAATTAATTCCTTACCATGCACTGTGGTCCTGTCTGATGTTTCATAATTATTTCATTCATTTTGCACTTATATAGGAACCCTGATTCGGCGCCACAGGATTCCCAAACCTCCTCCTAATGATGATGAGTTCTACACAGTTGAGGATTTCAATCTAGAAGTGGAAATCAACCTCTACTCCAAAGTCTTCAAGATCACTGGATGTGATGAGTTCACAAGAAACTTCCTCAAAAAACTTGGAGTACAAGTACCAGAAGTTAATGGTGCACCAGAGGATCCCTACACCAGATACAGAAAGGCTGTAAGTGTAATACAAAATTAATCTAAATTTGTAAGAGTTTTAATTAAGGCAGATTTGCTTCTTAGACCTGTAACTGTGTTCTTATCTCTGCAAACTGAATAGGATGACCTGACCATTTTTTTTTAAATTTTGCTAATAAAGATAGTCCAGGTTTGGAATGGTTAAACATGTTGTCTGCTGAACTATTCATTGACATGATAGCTCTATTTCAAAAGCAGAATTTTCTATTGTTTAGTGTGATCAATCTTTTAAGCAACTTTTTGTTGTAACTTTGATACAAACCTGGTTTTTGTGGATAGACATTTTCTTTGATCTGCTTTGCTTGATCATTACTCTTAGATTACCTTGGCTCTAATCTTATTCACTGTATGCAAGTTTTCTTATTGCCCATACTTATAGGTATCACTTTTCCATTGGCATGTGTGGTAGCTACTCAGGTTTGCTTAAGGATGAGAAAAGATTTTGCTATAACATGCAATGATATCACAGCATCAATATTTTACTAATGAAACAATATTAAAATTATAGTTTTTGGCACTGACTGATTGACACACTAAACTGATTGATTCCAAACTATCTGTAATTCTTGTCCCTCTAAAACTCTCCCTGAACAATTAAACTCTCACTAATTTATCCACTTACATCCTTTCCTTCTTTACCAATGTTACTTTGCAGACAAAAGAGGCATAATTGGACATACTCTTTGGAATAAGAAAACAGTGACTACTTACCAATTCTGCCTATAAAAATAATCCAAGTATTTTCATTGCAAATGTGTTATTATCACAAACAGAGAACTGGCAATGTTGAAAGCATTAATAATGGCTGCCATTTTGTGGAAATACTTTTGACTCTTTGACCAGTGTCCTCCCTACAATAAGGTAGCAATATCTTACCTACAAGAATCAGCTTGTTAGGAATACAAAATAATTTTTGATCTATGTATTTGCCTTCATTTTCAACTTGAAATTTGTTGAATTGTAACTATATATATGGAGTGCAAGAAAATGTCACACAGAAACAAATTTTTACATCTCTAATTTGCAGTATTTTGTTTCATGCATCTCAGGACAACTTAGTGTTACATCGGCATGTACATCTATTGAAGGACGCTGGTCTGGATAAGTTGGTAGAGTGTCAGACTTGTAATCAAGGGGCAAGGGTTTTGAACATTTCAACCTGGATAGGCTGGGTAATGCAACTTGGTGTTTACTTGAGAAAGGCAGTAAGCTCTGATTTCCTCATCATGATATAACAATGTAATGAAAGTGTTGTTAAACCACCCACCTGTCCATCTAACAGACCATCTAACTTTTACGTTAGGCCATTTTTATGGAACTGAGTTGGGGTATTCATATTCCATGAAGATTTCTAATTTGTTTTTTAATTTGTATCTTTCAGATAGATGAGAGCATGCAGCCACTACGACCCTATGAGAAGCATGACACTCTCAAGCAATTTCTGGATCATGATCGTCATGTCCTACGTTTCTTCTGCTATTGGGACGATACAGACAATATGTTTGGTGATCCACGTGAGATGGTGCTTCACTACTTTCTTGCTGATGACACAATTGAAATCCGAGAAGTAATTTCACCAAACTCTGGTCGTGATGCTGCCCCAATGTTTCTGCGGAGAGGCAAACTGCCAAAAAATATTGAGTCTTTACGTCAACCAGGTGAAACTGCAGATCGTACAGTACTGAATGTCTTTGGGCCAACCGGACATGGTGGAAGGTACATCTTGGACAGTCTTAAGGTACAAGTCTTTATTTTTGTGTAAATGGTATTTTCTTGGTACTTGGAAATGAATTACATGTGTGATACATTATTTCATCTGTCAAAAACTTATTTTAAATAAATTTCCTTCCCATTGTTAGAAAAATTGTATTGTCCAATTAACACAAAATTTCAAGATTAACCAGCAAGTTTCCTGCAGAAATTTGTAAAAAAAATTATCAACAGGTTTACACATGTGCTGATATTAATTGAGAATATAATAATTTTCCTTATTTATTAAAAGCTCAACATATTTTGTGAGCTTTCAACCAAGAGAAACAAGGAAAGAAACCTAAATTCTTATTTTACATTTTTATTTGTTTTTTTTTTTTTTAGTTTTAGTTGAAAATATAAATATATTGATGCAGAATAAGTAGACAGATTCGATACGTAACGATAACAGATTCGATACGTAACGATAACAGATTCGATACGTAACGATAACAGATTCGATACGTAACGATAACAGATTCGATACGTAACGATAACAGATTCGATACGTAACGATAACAGATTCGATACGTAACGATAACAGATTCGATACGTAACGATAACAGATTCGATACGTAACGATAACAGATTCGATACGTAACGATAACAGATTCGATACGTAACGATAACAGATTCGATACGTAACGATAACAGATTCGATACGTAACGATAACAGATTCGATACGTAACGATAACAGATTCGATACGTAACGATAACAGATTCGATACGTAACGAGTGCAATCTATTTAACAGTAGAGCAGTTAAAATACTCTTGTAGTATTTATTTTCGTAGGACTCAAGCTTTTTTTTAAAAAGACAGTTTTGTGTTTACATGAATTTGTAGTATAACTTTCATAGTTTGTATATTCATAAGTATTTATTCCATAGATAAACCTTTACAAATAATCCAAATAAATACAAAAGAACAAAACTAAGTCTATAACAAATGGTGGCTGCTTCAATATTAAAATAATAACACCAACTCACTTGAGCCCAAATCAAGCACCTGTCAAGACTAATCAGTTGCACTCAACATCAAAGTGAGCAGACACTAATCTTTTAAGTTATTACAGTAAGGTGTATGATCTCTTCTATAAAACACTTTACACAAAGTTGTACCATTAGTACTTTCCGACAAGCATGATTTTAACCCAGTGGATTAAATTGGTCAAATTCAACTTAAATCACCATTAGTTTGGATAATGTCATCATTCCACATGTTAACCAAACACATGACCAGTTGCCTCTTTCTCAATGCAATTAGCAAGCAGTGTCAGCATCTGATATGTTCTCAGTTCATCAAGGTTAAAAAATGATGTTAACTAAATTAGAAAACAGTCAAGTTACTTTTTTTTTATTGGAGTCTGACTCAGGTATGAACCAACTTCAACAACTGGACTTCACAATGCATAAATACTACAAAGAAGAACTAAAATCATGCTTAAACAACTTGTATGCTAAATATGTCATAGAGACCTTATAAATTGATCAACCAAGCCGATTCATGCTGAATGGATAACTGCAGCTCATACAAAGTTTTTTTTCCCATGGCTTTGAGGATGCTGGTCTTATTTATTTCAACAATTTCAGGCCCTGACAAACATTTGTGTATACCATCAGACTTTACTGACATGATCTTAGTTTAGTGGTTTTGTCCAAAAATCAGTGAAGTGTGACTGGTATCATTTATTATTCTTTCTTTCATCTTCAGTAATAAAAGTTGTGCTTTTTCTCTTTCCTTATTTGTCTCACAACAAATAATTTTGCTTTAAGGCAGTGGTTGAAAATTACAGCTATTGAATGCTGTATACAATTGCACTTAAAAGATACAAAACAATTCATTATTCTTCTTTGAAGATTAAATTAGGGTGCAGGGAGTAGCTGAACTGTCTAAAGTAGTAGCTGTTATGGATTACTGCCATCTAACCTTTGTCCATGTGGGTTCAAGCCTCAGGCTTGGCAATGGATGGTACATAAGAAAGCTTTACAAGTAGCTTCTTGTGGGTCGGTGGTTCTTTCCAGGGTTTTCCCCGTTTCTTCTCCACCATTTATACTGGCTGCCATATATAGCCTATCTTGTGCTGAAAAATTGCATTAAACCCTATAACAACACTAATAAAGGTTAAACTAAAACAAACACAGATAAAAGATATTTGATTACCAGATAACATAAATGACATTATATAAAATCGCTTTGCTGATGTCTAGGAATGAAGAACAGTAATAAAGGGGGGGGGGATCTTGATTTTATCTGGCTATTTTTCATTTAGTATTTAAATATATGAGTCAGGGCAACAATGAAATCAAGAAATTTGGAACCCCTCTAAAACTCATGAAATTAATTGGAACCCCTCTAAAACTCATGAAATCAAGAAAATTGGAACCCCTCTAAAACTCATGAAATCAAGAAAATTGGAACCTCTCTAAAACTCATGAAATCAAGAAAATTGGAACCCCTCTAAAACTCAATTAACATATTTTTTCATGGAAATTAATTTCATAATCATTAAAGTAGTTCACCTGAAATCAATCAGTTGTTTTTATATTTGGTATAATTTTGTTTCATCTTTTATTGGTCTGAAACTTGTGTTTTCTTTCCACAGACAGGTGCAGTGCATACAGATTTCTACAAAGACAGTGACCTAACATTGGGTGCAGTCATCAATGTGTGGGGTAGAAAACTCCTGCTCTGTGAATGTGATGAATTTACAAAAGAATATTACAGAACCAAATATGGCATTCGTGAGTAACAAAAAAAACTGTCCAAATTCATTCTGTCATGCATTGAAATGAATTTTGTTTTCAAAACGTTATAATTTTAAAAAATTGCTACAAAAATATTTCCAATAACTTTTTGACAGTCTGGCATGTAAAACACATTCAAGTATCTAAACCAAATGCCATTAGCAATATATATGAAATGCTCTCAAGACATGTGCAAAAGACCAAGGTTACAACTCCAAGAAAATTCCATTGCAATTTCCACTGACCATTACCAGTAGTGTTGCTGTTTATTCATGAGAGTCATATACCATATATTTGCATTTAAATCAAGACAAACTGCAAACAACAATGATCCTGATAAACCATAGTAAAAAGTGCCTGTAGATCAGGGTCTGTTTGTGCTACTAATTACTCCTAACAAACTGCACAAACCTAGATCTGCTAGTGCATTATGTTAAGGGTCTATACAGTTTTCAGATGGACTTGTTTTATAAGTGAGTATAGCTGGTATTGATTGATTGAAATGTACCAATACTGAGGATGCATGGTGGAAATTAGATTATATATCAGTTGGGGGAGGGAGGGGAAGGGGGTTACTTAGAATATCTAAAATCTATGTGATATCACTAATTTTATTTTTACTGATATCATTATTGTTGCAAATCAAATGACAGTACATACTGCTAAGGCAATAATAAATAAAAAATGCTAGCAGCTATAATCATCATCGTTATTATCATCTTTATCATCAGCTTTACATTTGGTCATTTGCTCTCAGAATGTACATTCATATTATTAATTTTGTATAAAACACATTTAGACTGTTTCACAGTTTTAGTCTGTGACAAAACCCAAGTGTTTGGATTCTGTATTTAAATTCCCTGATACAGTCCAGGAAGTGTTACAGTAAAAGATTTAATTTTGAAGGGCTTTGAATAATGAAATATCATTTTGATAGACTTAAAGGAAAGATGTATGTATGAGAGCAAATATTACTCTTTTACTCCAAAGTGTTATGAAATTTAAAATTAGGTCATCTCTTTTTGCCTGCAAAACAATGTGATAATCAATACTTCATAAATTTCCCATTTCAGAGGACTTCTCTTCGATTCAGTACAAGAATGATTCCTACACTCCACAGCCACGACAATGGCCCCCATTCAATGGCTGGGGAAGTGAAGAGGATTCACTTTGTTCCTGCATGGGTCTTCTACCAAAACCACCCAAAAGAGACTTCATCAAATTCATGGAGAAAGATCGACGGGGTCTTGACAGCAATGTGCTGCGTTTCTTGGCACGAATGGACACCACCAAACCCATTGATGTGGAGAGGCGATTCATTGTTTCTTACTTCCTCTCAGATGACACCATTGTTGTCTTTGAGCCTCCTGTCAGGAATTCTGGTAGGAATATATAGGAAAAATTACATTCTATCATTTAAGATTATTATCTGATAAGCTAATTAAAGCCACCCAATCAAATCTGTTACTCTGTGAATTATTACAAATGCTGACCAGATATATTTGCTGAAATCTGTATGCTGTTGATGGAGATTTCAGGACAATTTAAGTTTTATGCCTTGATTCACAAAGATTAACTGTGAGATACATAAAAGAGGAATTTTTTATTAGTATTCAATACTCATAAAATCAGTAACACACAAAATGATATTTTTGCTTTACTTGCAAAAATTTAACATGAAGGTCATATAATATTCTGTATTTAACACGAAGGTCATAGTGTACTGTATTTACATACGGCTAAAATGAGAATAATAATACAGTGGTGTTTCATTTGAAAAATCAACTGTAAGACCTTTATTTATTCAAATGGCATGTTACAAACCCCTGATGGTCAGAATTGTATTCCTGTTCTTTAGGTATCATTGGTGGAAAATTTCTGGAGCGTGGCCGAATCAAGAAACCCAACCAGATATCATATGGCACCAAAATGTCAGAGTACTACCTCTCCCATGATCTGTTTGTTGGTGCCCACATTGACTTTAACAGTCACAAGTTTATCCTGATTGATGCAGATGAATATGCATTTAGATACATGGAGCAGCATCAAGAGGAGGTAAATGATGCCATATTAAAGACATGTAGATAATATCTTAAGAAATCTGGCATATTCGGGTTTGGAACAAATTGTTTTGTCTCTAAATTTCACTACAGTATTTTATGAATTAAATTATACAACATAACTTACCACACCAGACTGACATCAGAACCAGTTTATGATACCTCTCTGAATGAGTCAGTTAAACTAGTGACTAGGACAAACATTTGGTACACTCAATGGCATGGCTTTGTTTATTATTTGTAAAATTCAATATTTTATATGTGCTCTGACTGAAAACGTTTCATTAACAGATTGCATTGTAAAGTTATTTATTTTTGTCTAGTTCAATTTATACTGATTTAGTGAGCTGTGAGGTGATACTGTCAGACAGCTCAATAGAATGAAGTACATGTATCGAGTGAAACCAAAATTATTTTATTACTTTCATGCCATGACCTAAAAATATTCCCGTAATGAGATAAATTGCCATTCAGAGATACACCAATGTGAGGAAAATAAATAAGTTGTATTAACATTCATCCTCTTAGAATTTTAATGCAAGTAATAAGAAAAAAGCGAGGACTGTACAGGAGAAACGCATTGAGTACTTAGATGAAATCTGTTTTCATACTTAGGATGCAATGATATAAATATGTGAGGGTTATTAGTTAATTTAACTGCATAAAATAAGGTAATATGTTACCCATCTAGAACTTTGGATTTTTTTCTATACTTCTTACACATTAAGCTATCTCAGTTTTTGTGGATGGAAACAATAAAATGGGAGAAGCAGAGAGAAGATGGTCTGATCCAAGAAAGTATTGAAAGTTAAATCTTAGTTCCAATTGTTTCTTCTGACTAAATAAATTATGGCAATTACAGCAGCTGCTAAGATTTTCTCTCAAGGGTAACAAAAAGAATTGACTTGAATATTAAAGCCAATTGAAATGAACTTTACAAATGATTTATAATCTGCCTCAGTAGGAATGTACTTTAAATTGATATATTGTTTAATATGTATTGAAGTATGGAAATATATTTTTATTAAACATTAATGACTATATTAAAAGGTGGTTTAAAAAGTTTATAAGCTGATATATTTAGTTCCAAATATTATGAAAGTGAAAGCACTCCAACTCTACATTCAAAACTTAACCGTAGATATATAAAAATCAATAATACTGATTTACTTTTTTTTAGAAGTCAAAGGTTACAGACATCACCAACATAAGCATGTTGATTGCAGTTTTTAAGCGAGTTTTATCTTTCCAGTTCCCTAGAGGAAACGTACAGTCAATCCTACAGAAGTTATATCATGTCATTGGTAAGAATGAAGAGGAGGTCAGATCTTTCTTCATCAGAAATGACCCCAATGGCTGTGGCATACTCCAGTATGAGCAACTAGGGGCTCTCATGAGGCAGATGGACCCCACAATCTCTGACCATGAAATTATGACACTAGCCCGCATCTATGCCCACAGAACCAAAGAGGATGGAATGGATCCCCAGAGGCTGATTGGCATTGCCCAGGAGCAGCTCAGGAAGAGAAACTTTGAAGGATTTGGAAAACTGAATGAGGAGTTCTTACAGAATGATAAAGCAAAGTAAGCTTTACTCCATAATAAATCTGATATTCTTAAGTTCCTGTTTTCTACTGATCTCATCTGGCATGGCAGTTTAAACTACACTAGTGAGAGACTGAAAGAATTAAGATCTAAGTAAATATATGTGCAAACAATTTGGAAGGCAGTTCCTTCTTGGATTACTTATTCAGCATGCAGCATGTTTTAGTGTTAAATTACAGATTTAGGATGCATATTTGTTCTCTAGACTTATCATTAATAAATTTTATTTATTTTGCAGTGATGCTTTATTATTATATAATATTCATTTTCTCATCCCTTTATTTCAATAAACCAGATCTAATTATGTAATATATAACAGTTTCAATTTTTTTTCTTTTCTTTCCAGGGTGGGTTATTTATCCCTTGATGTGGTGCGGAATGTATTCCACGCCCAGCATGTACCCTTACCAGATGACCTCCTACGGGCTCTTCTTGAACTGTAAGTACTGTCAATAGCACAAATATTGCATGCGAAGAACTAGTGTAATTTAGCATGAAAACTTAATTATGTTTTTCACAGTAAAGTTAATAGTAATCAGTTCTAGAAGTCATTTTAGGGATTATTTTTATTTTAAATTTGAAATATGGTCATGTTTACTAAATTTGCAAAACTTAAATGATGCTAAAATCTGAGTGTAATAAACAGAAATGTACAAAGACAGCTGTTGAATGAAACTTCAACTATCTTGCTTAATAAGTATTGAAAATGTGAAGTGTTTATCTGCTTTCCCTACATGTCAGTATCTACATATTAATTTCAAATGTTAATGCTCTGTCTTCAGGCAAAATTAAACAGTTTTATTTAAACATAAAATATTGACTACATTGGCCTACATCTTTTAAATAGATCAGAACTCAAAATGCATTTACATAATCAAGTTTCATGGCTGTAAATGCAGCCAAGGCTGGAAAAATTGACATGAATAGAAAACCATATTTGCTATAATCATAAAAGTTACATAAGAAAAAGAAGAGAAAGGGCAATAACACGAGAGACAACTATTGTATTATTGTCTTGTTCCATGGAAACAGTTCTTCCACAATATCATCTAGCCTGTGCCAATACAACATTATTGGAGAATAGTTTCTGAGATGTCTCCTAAACTGGAGTAAATATTTCAGCTATGGATGGTATCCCATGGCAAAGGGGAAATAAATCCCCTCTGACAAAAACTTCTGTTAATGACCAATTGCAACTCTGAAATTTATCATGTGCTGTACTAATATCTAGGAAATTTGTACTGTATGTTTTTAGCCAGCCAAGCCACTTAATCATGTAAAATCTCAAATTTTGAGGTCAGAAGTAAAATCCAAAATAATAAATTGGATCTGCTTCAGATTTAATAACAAATGTTGCCACAGTTAAATCTTACTTCCAAGTATGACTGCATCACGACAAAGGGTGCAAAAATAAGCTGTCCAGTACATTTGTAAAGGTTAAACCCTTCAACAACAACAACAACAACAAACCTGATATCTGATTTATTGTTTTGCAGGGCCCCAGCCAATGAGAGTGGCCAGATAGAGTATGCTCCCTTGGTACATCAGCTGAACTGGAGGGATTTCCCTGTGTCCCCCATGCAGTATCAACCCATCAACCAGGATGAAAACTGGAAAGGCAACACAGCCAAAAATGTAGTCAAAGAAATTAATTACAATGCTCTTCTTGATGATTTGCTTGGAAAAAAATGATGAGCAATGGAGATTCATTTATCTAGGATTTGTGTTGTACAGTGTATATGGATGAATAATTAATCTTTTTACCTTAAGCTGAGATGGACTATTGCACAGAGGTTTTCTTTCCTATACAATGAAGACTTATTTATGTTAAAGAGATTTTTTCATGCCCCAGTGAAAATGAATGTTGAACACTACAGTACATTGTGCTACAGACTCTTTTCAATAGTAAAATCTGCCGTTATTCTAAAATTGTTTTCAAACAACATAGAAATTAAAAAGTGCTGAAAGTGACTTTTCACAATTCACATTGTTACTATGGTAATGTTAAATGCTCAAGATGATGAGGTTTTACCTATCAGGGAAACAGTATTTAAATGGATTTTTTTTCCTTTTCACAATTGCAGTACTCAGTGAAGAAAGATTTCAACAACAAAAACATTCAAGACAAGTTCCTTTAAAATATAAATAAGCTATCTGTCATATCTGATGTAGGATCAGTCCCAAAGCAGTTTTATTTAATACATCAGATTTGGCACTGTAAAATTTTATAAAACTTTGATCAAGATATATGTCACAACCTTTTTATCTGGTTTCATTTTGTTTACCAATAAACATTACTGTGCAACTGAATTAATATACATATACATATATATAGTATCTGTGATAATAAAAAAGGTAAAATACTACCCTGATTTCTTTCTCTTTATTCTGTATGCCACAAACATTTGAGGTCTGAATGACTGTTTAGTAGATTTGGTAAACTTTATAGGATTTGTTTTAAACTGGACAGTAAAAACCATTCTGTGTCTGTGAAAGGTTATTTCTATGGACATTTACCCAAGTTTCTCAGTTTACAGATTCAGTGCTACAGACTTTTGTTTTTAAGTTACTGGGGTTCAGTGTCACTTTATTTTGTAATGGATAAACTTAAAAGTTACTATCTGTCTTGCATGGTCTAATACTTAAGAACAATATCCAAGTATAATCAAGTGCATTGAGTAACCCACCCAAGTGTAATGAGGCAAGTCAAGTAATTTACCCAAGTGTAATTAGGTGTTGAGTAACCTTCTATCCATGTACAATAATGTTGAGTAACCTTCTATTGAAGTATGATAAGGTGTACTGAATTACCAGTTACCCGTGTGTACTAGTGTTGAGTAACCTTATGGATAAGTGTGACTAGGTGTGTTGTGTATGTTCTATCCAGGTGTAATAAGCTGTTTTCTTACCCGAGAGTGTATGGATACCAATTCCATAATTTTTTTAAGCTAAATAATCTCTAATTTTGATGGTTTAGCTATTCTGTACAAAACACAATTTTTTGTGAAATGTTAAGGTTACAGTGTTCTATATTCCTCTGAGCTGATTTAAGTAATCATACAAAATACATTTTTTTCTGAAATGTTAAGGTTACAGTGTTCTATATTCCTCTGAGCTGATTTAAGTAATCATACAAGAAATATTCTGACCAAATTCTATAGACTGATGTGCAAAGAAAAACAATTTAATACACCAAAAATGAAATGCTCTGAACTTTTCAATGAATATGTTACGATCATTCCATGCACTTGTTCCAGTCTTAACTGACATGTCGCCTGAGATAATCATACCCTATTCAATACTCATACTCATACGTATACTCATTATTCCAACTTTGAAAACAAAGTCATATGGGCAACATTCTTTTGCATACCAAGGCCCAGCAATATGGAATGAATTACCCATTGAACTTAGACACAAAGACACAGTTATCCCTTTCAAGAGTGCTTTTAAAACTCACCATATTTGAGTGTAAGAACAAACTTAAAGACCTAATGTTTCCTACCTTAAATATTTTTAGCATTTTTTATGTTTCCTAATTTCATGGTGTTTTTGTTTTTTGTACTCATATCATTATAGACGTAAAGCGCTTAGAGCTTGTAAAGATTAGGCGCTTTACAAAGTCTTCTATTATTATTATTTTTGTTGTTATTATTATTATTATTGTTATTATTATTATTGTTATTATTATTGTTGTTGTTATTATTATTATTATTATTATTATTATTATTATTATTATTATAGGACATGATACAAAATATTATGTTTTATGTTGACATTTTAGTAAAAACTGAAATTTCATGAAATTTGGTTGAAAAATGTTTAGTTTAGTATTTGTGGATTTCATGCCATGTTTTAAAACACTATAGACTATAAATGGCGGCTGGAAGACTGGTGAAGGACGAAGTTGGGAAAAACCACAAGCCAACAGCCTTATTAAAAAGTGAAATCGGGAAGCATCATGAATCTCTTGGTGTTGTTGTTGTTATGGGTTTAATGCCATTTGCATGCATGAGAGGCATTATACATAGTGGTCAATATATTTGGTGGAGGAAGGACCCAGAGAAAACCCCAGGAAGAAACATGACCTACATGAAGCTACTGCCAAACTTTTTCACATAAACACATTATCTAAGAATGATAATCAAAATCCATGCAGACCATAGTGAGATGGAAGTGATTGGTACAATTATGATGATTTCAATTTATATTTGATATAAAGCTGCAGTCAGGTAAAGGATGTTAGTCCTGGACAAGCTCCCAGTGCTGTGCAAACTATGGGATCCTCACACCTTTGCCAGCAAGAGTATTGTTTGGCAAGCCATATTTATTAGTACCTGTCAGAATCTGAGTGATACCAGTGGTGCTATGTTAATTATGACTGTAAATGCAAATCAATACATCAATGGAAGTTCCAACATGCCATTTTGAAAGCTTGTCAGCACTATTATAAAATTAACCAGTTAGCAGTTCACCATCTATATGGCCACATCCCAAAATGAGCAACTATGCAAGATTGTCAGCTACATCCCAAAACAAGTCAAATCGCAAGTATATCAGCCATGTCCCAAAATGAGCAAGTATGCAAGATTGTCAACTACATCCCAAAAATAGCCAAATCACAAGTACATCAGCCACATCCCAAAATGAGACAGTTTGCAAGTTCATGAGACACCTCACAAAACATGCCAGTATGCAAGATTACTAGTCACCTGCCCATATACCAAAGTAGCGTGTTAACCCGATATTTCAGACACTACAAATACAATAACCTATAATTATTGCACATCATATGATGTGTAACCCAATTTAGTCTCTCACATGAATAGGTATGTCCAATTTAACAGCCAATTTTCATCTGTAAAAATGTAACCCAATTTAGTCTCTCACATGAATAGGTATGTCCAATTTAACAGCCAATTTTCATCTGTAAAAATGTAACCCAATTTAGTCTCTCACATGAATAGGTATGTCCAATTAAACAGCCAATTTTCATCTGTAAAAATCCCAGTTTTTGGATAAGATGTTGAAAATTAGCTTTGAAAGTTGTTCTGGATACCACTGGAAAAAAAGTGGCCACTTGTAAGGTGAACATTTTACATTTTTATACTAATATGCTGGCTGCTGGTCGTGTTAGAGGGGTGGCAGTTCTTGAGGGGTACTTTTGAATACAAACTCATCTGTGCAAAAGGATTCTGGTCTTAAGAAGGTGGCTGCTGATCGGAGGGGGAGGGGGGTGGCATTCAAGAAGGGAACTACTATATTTAAAAATTTGTAATTGCAAAGTTTCATTTTATGTGTTAATAACAACAGACATATTATCCTATTTTCAATCCCTATCCATCACAAGCCTCTGCAACAAACTAACCTATTGGTTTCTGGCATATTTAGCGATTGGACAATCCAGATATTCTTATATATGTGAATACTGTTCCTAAGCTTGTCAAAAAAAGAGAGAGTTCTGTTTCACTGTCATATGTAAGCTTTCAATCAGTAGTGAAATTAGTGTTTTGTCATGGCACACAATCCCAACTAAGATCAGTGATTATTAAAACAAATATTTAACAGTGAGTGATTAATATTTAATTTATAGGATGGATTAAGGTGAGTGGGTAATCTGGTGCGGAATATAACTTTGGGACAGAACAACATATACATGTATTATGTATTTTATGATCTTGTTGAAATTTTTGTGTTTGATTAGGATTTGTAACATAGCTTTAACAATTTTTCACTCACATCACTACGATGTCTGCAGTGTGGCAGTTTATAATGATGTCTAGCATTGAGGCATCAAGCCACAGAAATGTAGCATGATGTCCCACCCAGTCACATTATCCTGACATCAGACCAACTAGTCCTAACACTAACCTCTTAATGTTAAGCGCCTAGCTAGGCAGCTGTTAGTATTATTTTTGTAAGTCTTTTGTATGACTCAGCCAGGGTTCAAACCCATGACCTCCTGCTTCTGAGGCAGATGCTCTAACCACTAGATCACCAGAGCTGTGTTGAAATTTGTACTAAATTAATTATGTTGATAATATTAATTATAAGAAAAATAATAATAATGATACAAACAATATTGGTATTGTGTGCAAGGTATTTCTTCCATAACCAAGTTTGAAAGGTGAACCTACATAATGAGGGCATCTGTAACAATATCAGTGTTAGAAATGCAATGGATCATGTTCGTTGACAAAGTTACCACCGAGACTTTATCATCAATGGCCATACATGTACAAAACTGATTGTCAAAGTTTTACAAAGAAAAAGAAACACCAGAAATGCAACCAGAATTCTTTATTAATAAGCAAATGCTGAAACATTCTTGCTTGCATTTTATAATGGAAAATAAGAATATAATGCAACCTGGCTTACCAATCTAAATGTTGAATTTGCTGTCTTCATTCAATTGTGACAATAATGGTGTTAATTTTCTGGACAATATTTGACAATTTTCTTTAATACACTTATTATCTGGAGTGACAAAATGTAATTTTTTTTAAAGCTGATATTTGGATCTAAGATGATAACCTAAATGAGGACAATACTTGTACAATATATAATCAATACTGCACACCAAACGTGCTCCTCTGATACCAGAAAGGTCAATGACCACCAAAGATTCTACAAAGCAACTGATAGATGATATTTAAAAACATTAGTATTAGTTTTTAAATAATGCTGTTTACCTTGGCATACTATCATTATTATCATCTGAGGAAAGACATTTGTTTCAGAGGAAAAACCATACAATCCTGGATATCTGAAATCTGTTCACTGACAGTAAGTTTTGAAAAAAATGTGCATGTGTCTAGCTGTATTCACACAAATGCAGACGAGAAATTTTTGGGAAATAGTACAATGTAACCAGTCATGCTACTTTTCGGGAAAAATGTATGCATGAGAACATGACAAGTCCATGGATAAATGAAAGTCTGTGAAACAAAACCTCACTACTAAAACAAGTTATTAGTTTGTTGGTTTGTTTATTGATTTAAATATTTATTTGTTTTATTTATAGTTACCTGGGAAAAATACAAAGATAGATCTCTTGTTTTCTACACTTGGATTTCCAGGACTATGTCAATCTCACTGTAGCCATTTTCAGGCAAATTAAAACTTTAAACAACAAAATTATTCAAAATGGACAATCTATAAAAAAAAAATGTATACAAATTCAAACAAAGAACAACAATAATGATTAAGTGCTTGAATATTTACAGGCTATAAATAAAAATGATTTTTAACCAACAACTCTTGTGAAACAAGCAAATTATGAGTGCAACCTGGAATTATTTGGACTTTCCCAAAATGTACAAATAAATTATAACCTTTTTCATGTAAATTAATACATTTAAATTCTTTAGTAATATATAACCTTTGTCCTGAATATGCTTCACTGATAACACCCATGGAAAGTCTTATTTTTTATTTCAAACAGTTCTAAAGTTGTATTGTGAAATTTAACTCTGTTTATCTTTGTAGGACCTTACTTCTACCAATATATTTTGAAATGCTGGGGTTTCTTTGCGACTCCCATACAGCCAACTGCTTGACTTGTTATCTTTATTCTTGACTTTCTTGTAACTGATTTAGCGTAACTTTTGACTCCTCCATTTCAGCAGTTAATATACGAAGATAGGAATGTAGAGCTTTGTTTTCCTGTTGGAAGAGGTAGCTGGAATAAGGAAAAAAAATTGATAATAGTCTATTAAAAGTATCAAACAAAGTATTTTTTTCTAACCTTTTTTCTTACTGGTTTTTGTTTACTCTAAGCACAAATACTGTGAAAAAATATAAAAAAATGAAAAAAGATTCTACATTTGCACATTGCAGTGCATACATAAAAAAACAAGACCATTATACACATCCATAGAGACTATGAATTCAGAAATTAGTTTTCATAAAATTACATACAAACATCATTACAGTGGAACCCCGCTATAATGAGCCCCGCGTTAACGTCAATTCGGATATAACGCAATCGTGGCATGGCTCCTGAAATTTGTATATTTATTAGCACGATTTTTATCTTTTTCTTTAAAGTACATGAAATAGTGTATTAAGAATTTATTATCATTTTGGGAAAGAGATCACATATGGTGAAGAGATCGCATATGAATTCGAATAAAATACAATCGTTGCGTGGTTCCTGAAATTTTAAGTTTATGTACATGCATTTTTCTCGTACCAAAACATTTTTTTAAGTACGAGAAATAGTGTGTAAAACGTCTGTTATCATTTGGTGGATAAGTCTGCATATGAATTTTAATATAATACGATCAGGGCATAGCTTCTTAAACGTAACAACTAGTAAATAATGTCGGCTTTGTTAGCTGGAAATTGAAAGGGTCTGAAATTGTACATGCATACAGCTTTAAAAAAAACCATAGTGGTGTGTGACCATTAGAGACTCACTGCAATTTTTGCAATGGAATTACATGTATTATGGATTAGCTGCATGCCACGACAGTACTATATCAGACAGTAAGTAATTATATGCATTATGGATGAACTGCGTGCCACAACGGCATGATAGTAAACGATATTTATACCCTATTCATTATATAATGTCAGTCAGGGTATAATCGATCAGTGTGCATTTTTTTTAAAACAATAAAACTTAGTAAAACTATTTAACGCAAAGTAATAACCTATAAAAATATTATCCATCCATTATTTTTAATAAGAACTTATTACTACATTCCATTTAAAATTCATCCGATTTTATGTGTATGGTGTTTGTTTATGAACTCATCATTAATTTCCTATTTTTGTTATATATAACAAAATATTTTACCGTTGTGGAAAACCAAGTTTACAATTTGTATAGACACCGTTCATAGACCCTGGAACATAATGAAACATACACTTATTGTTTGGTCTTTCTTAACCTAATTTTCTGTTAATTTTTCCCATTGAATTCAGACACGTAATGATTTGTGACAAAAATATTGAATAGTCTAAATAGGTTTACAATTTTTGCAATGGAATTACATTTATTATGGATTAGCTGCATGCCACGACAGTACTATATCAGACAGTAAGTAATTATATGCATTATGGATGAACTGCGTGCCACAACGGCATGATAGTAAACGATATTTATACCCTATTCATTATATAACGTTAGTCAGGGTATAATCAATCAACGTGTATTTTTTTTTAAAACAATAAAACTTAGTAAAACTATTTAACGCAAAGTAATAACCTATAAAAATATTATCCATCCATTATTTTTAATAAGTCTTATTACTGCATTCCATTTAATATTCATCTGATACAGTCCTACCCGTTTATCTCGACATCCTCGGGACCGAGGAAATATTGTCGAGATAAGCGGATGTCGAGATAAGTGTTGGGGGGGGGGGGGTCTGCAAAAAAAAAAATACAAGTTAAATTCTTCAGTATGTGGTAACCGGTCATCAGTGAGTAGTATTTACACTTTGAAAAAAAAACCAATGTAAATTTTTAGTATGTGGGGACAAAACTAGAGTGAAATACACTTGTATATTGACAAATAACATTTTGGTTACCTTTGTGTAATAAAGTCCACAATAAAATATTGCATCGGTCAAATCCTGATATGAAAAACATGAGAGATTCAATGTCAGCATTAGCACGTGTTTGTCTAGTTGTTAGTTGCATGCTTCAAGTACATGTACTTAAATCAGCCTAGATATCGGTCAGTCTGTTCCCATGTTATTGAGGGTACCATGGGGATATCACAGGGAAATGAAAAACTGTCAACAGTACATGTATTCTCCACAAATACTTTTGTATCCGATGTTATGACGAAAATTAAAGCGACTGCACCAACCACTTGTTGCAGCGAAGTTCTTCACACTAAGCTTTTTCGATAATGCTTAATTGAACCGTGAACAGTTTTGATGCTTCCTCCACGTCTTCAAATGTACCAGTCTTGCTTCTTCCTTAGGGGAGTGCAATTACCTTCAACTTAGTCTTCTTTATAGACTCTGCAGATTTCATCCTTCCTGGACGTGTTAATTTTAAATGAAAAAATTTCACAGACCTCTTTGCGAGATGTTCATCCCTTAACTTCATTAACAGCCATAGTAAATGTAAATAAAATTAAAAACAAAACTTTCACAGCGAAAATCACCGATCACTTTCAAAGGTCTCGGAAACGTGTAATCCGTATTTTCACGCAATTTTTATATATGGGATTCAGAAAATCACGTATACAGGAGTCCTCTGTACGCATCAATTTCCTGGACGGCAAATTTAAGGGCTTGCTAGTCCTGCTTCGACAACCTGTTGATTGGGAAATTGTGTTCATCAATTGATCCTTTTCGCTGTGCTGATATATTTACAATCAGAAAATTCAGTGGTTGAAAGACCCACAGATGTACATGCTGTCATTGTAAGAGTACATTTGAATAACATGATTCACAAGCTAGGCGGCAAGATCAAAGACTTAACTAGCTGGAGAGTGGTGAGAAAATGTGCTGCTATGGGTTTGTTTGTTTTTTTCATCCGACCGCGACATTAAAGCCTGGCGGCAAGATCAACTAATTGTTGTACAAGGTATTGGTCTTAATTGGCAGCTTGTCGACATAAACGTTTTGAAAACAAAGGATTTGTTCAAGCTGGGACCAAGGGCTTCTGTCGACATATACGTTTTTCTTTTATCTCGACGTCGACATAGGCATGACAATTTGATAGTAATAGTAGACCATGGGACCGGGACTTTGCTTTTTTGTCGACATAGGCGGCTTGTCGAGATAAGCGATGTCGATATCAACGGGTAGGACTGTAACACTCAGATTTTTTACATGCGACACGAGTACACATATATATGCCAATGCAGTGTTAGCTGAAAATCCCTGCATGAACGCGACACCGCTATTAACGCGATCCAATTTCTTGGACCCCAATTATTGCATTATAGCTAGGTTCCACTGTATTAACTAATACTTTTTCCACTACTACATGATGATAACAAGAAATCCTTTAAGCTTCTTGACCTTTTGGAAAGATCAATAAGATATTTAATGTATAAACTCAATCAATACCAATGTCAGACTGATTATGAATACAACACTAATAAAAAAATTTACACATTTTTGGCTATTTTTTTCTGACTTAAGTTCACGCCCAAACCACATTTGTTAAAAAATGAATCCATCTGATCAATATTTATTTATCTGACATGCTTATACACATTCACTTTACACAATACTATTATGCATGCCTCATTAAATAAATGCAGCATGTGACTAAGAAGGTTCAAAACTGGTTAATGTTTCGCAATTGATCTTCATTAGTATACAACTAAACAGTAACTAATAAAATTAACTTCACATGACCATGACATTCAGAATGAAAACTAGCACAATTAGGGTTTTTGGAAATGCAAGAGTAGAAGCTATAAGACTTTGATCTAGCAGCAACAAAATGCAACATTATTTAACAAACCACTGAACACAAATTTCTTCTTTGGTTGCCATACCAAATTAGTTATTATAAAAAAAAAGAAATACTTCCACAAATTTTATTCAGCTTTAATTTCAGGGCAGTCATAGATTTGTTTTGATGTTCACTGTCCATCATTTTCCAATCCGATTTAAATCATATCTCTGACCTCCTTCATGAAAATCTGACAATGACCACTTAGAGGTCATGTTCTTGTGACCTTTGAATTAGCCAGTGAGAAATGTAAGTTACAGAAACTTTAAAGTTAATCACATTGATGCTCTCAGCCATACAACACAGTCTCCCAAATACGAAAGTATTAGACTTCATCTGACTAATTAAAAAGCAATTATCTAATTAAAAAGCAATTATCTAATTAAAAAGCAATTAAATAACATAGGTCACCAAAAGATTACCCAGTCACTGTAAGGCTTTCATATAGGATGGTCGAGATTTCAATCAGATTGGTAATTTTCACATGCTGGTATATATATATATATATATATATATATATATATATATATATATATATATATATATATATATATAAACAGACCCTTTTCCTTGCAGTACTAACTATAAATTAAGCACATCAGGGTATTAATCTGATACTATATCCCACTTGGAATCCATATACTAAAGTAAATTTTGAAGAGCTCAACAGTACTGTTCTGATGAATTCAAGATTAGTCTTGTCTCTTATTTTACATATTAAAATGGAATCTAATGGTGAGAGGATTTTCTTCTTGTCTTGATTCCTGCTAACAAGCACTTGGAATTATGCTGCAAGCAACACTAGTTTGGTTTAAATTTAATAATGGATCACCACTGTGACTAAATTATACATTTGTCAAAACAGAGGACAGGGCTTTCACGTATTTAAGTGATTTTATTAAACATAAAGCCACAAAGTGGCGTGATCACAAAATGACATATGCTGACATTTGGTTGTGAATCTTATCTTTGCAAGAAGAGTCAGATGATATTAAGTTCACTTAAATAACTACTTCTATATATTTTCAAATCGACAGCACAGAATCCTCAGCTTCTTACCATATTTGCTTACGGACCTCTAATGGCATTTCTTCATTCCAGCATTGCTTTCTCTCTTTCATTAAGTCTGCCACTAAATAGCTCAGATGCTCTATCTCTGCTTCAAAGCCCTCATCTGAAGTATTGACAATATCTTGTTAAATACTGTAAACCTTCACCTGAAGTATTGACAATATCTTGCTAAATAACATTAACCCTCATATGAAGTATTGACAATATCATATTAAATAGCATAAACCCCTCATCTTAAGTATTGACGATATCTAGTTAGATCCCATAAAACCTCATCTGAAGTATTGACAGATCCCATAAACCCTCATCTGAAGTATTGAAGATCCCATAAACCCTCATCTGAAATATTGACAGATCCCATAAACCCTCATCTGAGGTATTGACAGATCCCATAAACCCTCATCTGAAGTATTGACAATATCTAGTTATATCCCCAAAGGACTCATCTGAAACAGTGAGAACATCTAGTTAATGCTGAAAACTCTAATACTGAAACATCTAGTTAAATATCATAAACCCTTATTTAAAGTACTGAAAACATTTAATTAAATATCATACACCCTTATTGAGTACTGAAAACATCTAGTTAAAAATCATACACCTTTACTGATATAGATCTATCTGTGCAGATATTCAATCAATGGTACGTTGCTGTATCTTGGAATCAAAGCTAGCAGGCATCATATCTGTGTGTTTAATTCCTCATACATGAAATATCTTTGACCAAAAGGCTACATCATGTGTCTCTTCAAGAAGTTTAGACATTATTTTTCTGTTTCAATACAATGCAATAACTATTTTGTGAGGTGAAAAATTGCTCAGCCAGCAGCCAGATTCAACATGGTGGATTGTGGTTCCTTTGTACTATGGATTTTCAAAAGAACAGGATTACTCATCAGTGGTGGTGTATTATTTCCAAATCAGTAGAAGTGTGTTCATTCCAAATTTAAAAGAGTAAAGGAGGAATAATATCTTCTATGTCTCTAACATTCAGATTCAATAATTTATAGTATATATTTTATAATTTTTTTTTTATTTTTTTTTCTCATTTAATAACAAGCAATTTAACATCATGCACTAGACCATATACTATAGTTACAGCTATTGCCATAATGTCAACTTTCTCACCATCTTCTGACTCTGAACATTTTTCATTTGAAGGATTCTCTGATGTAGAGCAAGACCTTCCTGTTAAGGACTATTTAGAGGGTATCATATATCATGTGAATCATTTAAAATTCATCCAATTTTACAATAACATTTTTGACAACTGGATTTTTCCATCAGTTTCTGGAACAAATTAAAAAAGAATTCACTTTTGATTCAACCCAGTCAAAGTTTACTATTACAACACATGCTGATGGACTAAAATGTATACTTATTTTTAACTGTGCTGCAAGTCTAATAGAAGTTAGAGGTTTAGGGTCAATGAAATGGAAAGACAAGAACTTCACCAGAATGGCTACTAATCTATTTTTAGACTCCCCTACCAGTGAGGATAGTTTCAATTCCACATGTTTATCAGATATAGTGGACTCAAATGAGGGTTGTAGTCATAGAAATCAGGAACTATCTGATGAGAGAGCTGACCCACTTTCTAGGGTTCCTGCAATGAATAGCACTCCAACTATGACCCCTACAGAGGGACCTACTAGAGATCATAGACAGCCCTCTACATGTATGTGTAATACCGACCTGCTGTTGACTGTTATACAAACACTCCAGAAGCAAGTAGGCAAGATGCAAAAACAGATTGACAAGCTAATAAATGAAAAAGTTAAATTAGCTGCCCAGAGAGAGAAACCTTTGACTATCAGCAGACATTCACAAACCATTGGTTCTAAATCTGTCTCTTAGTAAAAGTGTACAGACACTTGAAGTATTGCCAAAAGAAAACCCAATGCAGTTTTCCAACTCTGTCACTGATTCAGCCAGAAGTAATAAAGCACCATACAAACCAATATCAATACAAAGTAAACATACTACTTTGCCTTCTATCAGCAAAGATAACATCCTCCTTATTGGTAGTTCCATTTTACATGGAATTAACAACAGAGGACTGAGGCACTGTGTTAGAAAGCATGCCATTTCAGGTGCCAAAATACAGACAATACTGGAAGATATAAAAATATATGATCTCTCCAAGTTTAATAAAATAGTACTCTATATTGGAGGGAACAATGCCAGTGAAGGGACTGATCTAGAACTTTTTGAAGAACTATATGACCAATTACTTAATTACATTCATAAGCAAAATCAAAGCTGTCAGGTTGCATTGTGTGAAATGGCCCCCAGGGGAGATTGTGATGTGTTAGATATCAATGAGGTCATCAGAAGGCTGGCAAGTGAATGGAAGTGTGATATTGTTTACAATTACATGAGTTTCCTGGATGAAGAGGGACAAGTGATGCAACATCTATTTGGAAAAAGAGATAAGATCCACCTGTCTACCAAAGGGGTGGAAAAGCTGGCAAAAAATATAAATGCAGTTATTCATGTAGTCTGGTCTTTCAGACACATTACAAACTTCATCCATCACCATAAACCCAATGTAGGACAAAACAACATCAGACAATATGGTCAGCCATATCAATACAGGCAGTACACTATGGGATGTGTTTACTGTGGTGAGATCAAACATTCAGCACAGGAATGCAGGCACAGACAGCCAATACAATGCCATCAGTGTGGTAGCTTTGGACACAAAGCCAAAACTCACACTAGATTTATGGAATAGGAAAAGGGCAATGAGGCCATCTCAATTCCACAGGAAGACTCTATTCAACAAAAGGACCAATCTATCTATCAAGGACTGTCATTTACACTGGGCATCCCTTGTCAAAACAGATTTGATCCCCTTGTTGATGCATGTTCTGAATGTGGAACCTTACAAGCTTCTTATACATATTCCAATAGGAACGATAGTTCAGATTTAGACAATGATTATAAAAGTAGAACATGCTGTTGTAGAAAAACTAAGTTTGTATACAGTAATGATAATTGTAATGATGATCACTGTGAACAAGGTTTTAATACTTTCAATGTCTCCTTGAGTGCCTCTAATAGCATTGATACTAGTTTCTTGAATTTAGGAGTTTCTAGCAAAGGTTTACACATAGGTCATTTAAATATTCAGGGTTTTCGAGGAAAGATTGATCAAGTGAAGTTACTGTTAACCTCTCCAAATAATAATATCCATTTATTTGGACTCTCGGAAACAATGTTAACAGAAAATCAGTGTGAAAATTTCTTATATATTAATGGCTATGAAAAACCTTATCGTAAGGATAGGAAAGCAGGCGGTGGTGGGCTCCTTGTATATGTTAAAACCGGTACTATTTGTAAAAGACGGGAAGACCTAGAAATACCGGAAATAGAATCCATTTGGCTACAGATAACTCCAGAAAAAGCAAAGCACTATTTAGTAGGTTTTGTGTATAGACCCCCATTGTCACATACTGATTGGTGTGAATATTTTGAACTTCAAGTAGATAAAATTTCAAATGAAGAGAAAGAATTTTACATTCTAGGTGATATAAATCGAGACCTTCTCAATGATCAAATAGGAGGGAATTGGATGAAATTTATTGATTCGTTAGGTATGGAGCAACTAGTAAATGAACCCACCAGAGTAACATCTACCTCTAAAACACTTATAGATCATATTTATACCAATACAAAAGAAAATGTTTTGGAAGTAATGGTTCCAAAGATTGGTATAAGTGATCACTTTCCAATTTTTCTAACATGTAAAGTCAATGGCAAATCAACAAAAAATAATATCCATAAATCCATTACTTATAGGTCATTCAAAAACTTTGATACTGTTAAATTCCTAGAAGATCTAAAACAGGTTCCATGGAATACAGTCCAAATCTTTGAGGATACTGATGATGTTTTAGATACTTGGACAGATCTGTTCATCAGTATAGTGGACAAGCATGCCCCTTTAAAAACACACAGGATAAAGAAAGACCATCAGCCAGGCTGAATCTCCCCAGAAATTTTAGAAGCAATAAAGCAAAGAGACCAACTAAAATCAGTAGGAAATCAAACTGAATATAGAGTTTGGAGGAATAAAGTTCATAAAATGATACATCAAGCCAAACAAGCACACTACAAAAAAGTGCTGGATGAAAACCAAAATAACCCGAAAGCTATCTGGAAAGTGTTTGCAGGTTTTGGTGCAGGCAAATGTAAGCGTAAAACTGAAATTTTTTCCCTCAATCATGAGGGTATTTATACTGATAATCCAAAGGACATCTCAGATATTTTTAACAACTTTTTTGTTCAAATTGCTGAAAAACTTAAAGAACCCAGAACTTCATCTGATCATCTGGAACTCAAACATTTTTGTGCTAAAAAACTACAAAACAATATAAAATTTGAAATTCCTGACATGAGTCCAGAATTTGTGTTGAAATATATTAAAACAATGGATGTATGTAAAGCTACAGGACTTGATATGATTGGACCAAGGCTACTAAAAGTGGCTGCACCTGCAATTGTTGAGAGTATAGTTTTCATTTGTAATGAAAGTATTAGGTCTAATAAATTTCCTCAAAGATGGAAAACTGCCAAGTTTATACCATTGCATAAAGCAGGAACAAAAGATGATGTAAATAACTACAGACCCATCTCTATCCTTCCTTGTCTCTCCAAATTACTAGAAAAACATGTACATGATTCTTTTCTCAACTATTTAAACACTTATGATCTTATTCATGATAATCAGTCTGGCTTTCGCCAGAATCACTCCTGTGAAACTGCACTTGTATCTTTGATTGATAAATGGCTGAAAGCGTTAGATCAAGGAGAAATGGTAGGCACTATTATGGTTGATTTTCGTAAAGCTTTTGATCTTGTAGACCATGAAATTTTACTTGAAAAACTAAAGATTTATCAATGTAGTGAAAACTCTCTAAACTGGTTTACTTCTTACTTAACCGACAGAGTGCAAAAAGTATCTTTAAATGGTCAACTTTCTCAAAGTAAAAGTATTAATTGTGGAGTACCACAAGGCTCTATCCTTGGACCTCTGTTATTCATTCTATTTATCAACGATTTACCTCTTAAGATTGGAACTTCAATTTCTTCCACTGACCTCTATGCAGATGATACTACACTGTCTGAGATTGGTAAAACCAAAACGGTACTTGAAAATAACTTACAAGATGCTCTCAACAGACTTCAAGTATGGTGCAAGGAAAACAGTATGATCATAAATACAGAAAAAACGAAAGCCCTACTAGTTACAACACAACAAAAACGAGCAAGACTAGATAGCAACAAACTTAATGTTTTTTTTGATAATGTGAGCCTTAATATGACCTCTCAAGATAGAATTCTTGGTGTATTAGTAGATAACAATCTTACTTGGTCTATTCACATTAAACACATTTCAAAAAAGGTTAATTCTTATTTTTGGCTACTGAGGAAAATCAAAACATACATTCCTCTTCAGTATAGGGTCATCTTTTATAAAAGTTATATTCAGCCATATCTGGACTACTGTAACATAATTTGGGGTAATACCTCTAATTCAAACATAACAACACTTATAAGGCTCCAAAAGAGGGCTTGCCATTTAATTCTAGATCAATGTATAGACAATATTCAGGATGCAATGAATAATATAAAGATTTTAACAATACATGAAAGAATATTTCTTAGAAAAGCCAAATTGATGTATAAAGTATCCAGAAAATCTATTCCTGTCTATCTAAGCAATATCTTTCACCAAAGAGATGCTGATGGTACTCCAAATTTAAGGTCCATAAGAAGAAAAAATTACATTATACCAAGGCCAAAGAAGGAATTGTTTAAAAAAAGTTTTCAATATACTGGTCCAGTAGTATGGAACAACATTCCCAGCAACATAAGGCAGGCTCCTAGCATTTCTTCATTTCATAATCAATGTCTTAAATGGATGAAATCTTTAGAAAATTGAACAGTGCTAGTACCAAAAACAAAAAAAACAAAAAATGCCTGCTTGTTTTTTTTTTTTTTTTTTTTTTTTTTTGCATCATTTTCAACACAGAATGATATATTTTATGTTTCTTATATGTTTATGTTTTTACAGATGCCTGTGCATGTGTTCCAGGCTTGATACTTTGAAATTTAAAATTCCTTAATTATTTAGCATTGAGCCAGACTCTTCACATCATGTTATATGTATTGTATATATTGTACATAACAGATAGATAGCCTCAAGGTAGATTAGTTCTGTAACTAATTGAGTTACCTTCTCTAAATAAAGTCTTTATTATTATTATTATTATTATTGTTATTATTATTATTATTATTATTATTATTATTATTACTGAAGTACTGAAAACATCTAGTTAAATATCATACACCTTTACTGAAGTACTGAAAACATCTAGTTAAATATCATACACCTTTACTGAAGTACTGAAAACATCTAGTTAAATATCATACACCCTTATTGAAGTACTGAAAATATCTAGCTAAATATCATACACCCTTATTGAAGTACTGAAAATATCTAGTTAAATATCATATACCCTTATTGAAGTACTGAAAATATCTAGTTAAATATCATACACCCTTATTGAAGTACTGAAAATATCTAGTTAAATATCATACACCCTTATTGAAATACTGAAAACATCTAGTTAAATATCATACACCCTTACTGAAGTACTGAATACACATAGCAAACATTATAAATCATCACTGGAAGGACTTGCAACATATAATCAAATACCAACAACCTTCATTAATTTAATTACATGTGGTTAAATAAAATATAAAGCTTAAGTAATAACAATCCTGCTGAAGTATAACAATATATAGTAAATAAATATCACGCACCTTTCAATCTGCAGTTACAAATGTATGCTTTTTTACATAATGCCAAAATTAAAATATAGTCCATCAGTTTAGAATATCTACTTTTCCCACACCACCTTCACCCCACCAAACACTGACCCACAGATCAAAAACTGAAAACTGTAACATACAAGTCTTTCTGCTATAAATGCATTTTTAAGTTTTGTCAAACTGTATTTGTGATGGTAAAAAAAAGCCCTCAACACAGACAAATAAAATTATAAACTTTGAAAACAAAGGGTGGGTGAAAGGTATGTCATGTAAATATATGAAGAAGTAGTTTCAAAAATTCCAGATGAATAGGTCAGGCAGGTTTTGTGTGATCATGGTTTAAAAAAGATTTTGCCCAAAAAATAATAAGTTTAACACCTGCATGATAATTGCTTCATCACAAGTGTAAGTGGCATGAGGGCTCGAGTAAAACATATGTAGCCAGCTATATTTACATTATGGGCCAGTGATGGTGCCACTTGCCATGGGTGTGAAGACCTATTGGCACATCAAATTTGAAAATAAAAAGCTAACCTTGTGCCAAACTGCTCTTTTTTTTAATTAAATCTATATCTAGCCTGCAATGGCAGCCAAACTTGGTAGCTGTTTGGATACAACAAAAACCAAACCCAGAAGTGTGTGCATCCCATACACAGCATTATATATTAGACAAATGTCATGATCCCTTTTATGTGGAATAATCCTGCAAAGTCATTATGGCCCATATGCTGAGGATTGCAGAAAGATCCTCTACCAAGAAATGGTACTCTGCAACTTTCAAGTCAACAAGTCAATGAAATAACTCAAGGCTTTGCAGACTGAGACCAACCTCAACTTTAGCAATACAGCTAAATCCATGAGTATAACAACCTTAGCCTCTGGAAGTGGGACAGGCTAATTGAACAAGGAATCATTCATGTCAATATTATCACAGCCACCTTATGGCCATTTCAGCTATCATGGTTGGTGGGGGTTGATGATGGTCATTGTCTTTTCCTTTGCTGACACTAGCTATCTCTACATTTGAACCAAACAAGGCTTAGGTCAAGCTCACTCACCACAACAATAACTCCAAAATGTGTAGGCTGAATGGGTACCCTGAATATCTCAATCAACAGATGCAGTAAGAAAATGTTATAAGACATCACCGTGGCAATGCACAACTACAACCTGGTAACCTGCAGAAAAATAGACCACAGCCCCAAACTAAACAACAAATCCTAGCTCTCTTTTAAAACCCCTCAGCTGATTGGGAAAAAATACAAGCTGACATACTATGCCATGGGGTTTGTCAATTATGTATTCATGAAATAGAAATATTTCCAACCAAGCTTGGCAACTGCTTGTATTGATTAGCTGGATAATTATTGTTAGCTGCAAACATAATAAATGCAGTTTGTGGCAATATACTATGAATATCAATGTTACCAGAGTTTACATTTTTCCATGGCATTGCTATAACAAGAAGGCAATGTAGCAGATTTTCCTGTTAACACCATAAAAACATTCAGACCATGTTTTGCTGTTCCAACAGCTAATGAGGTTCACCACGCCAATCTCATGTTTTTGTCATATGTCAAGATTGGTCGACACAAATACAAGTATGTCTTGACTCTGGAATATGTGGCCTGTGCAACTCGCTACATGGAGAGCCAAGCCCCTGAACACAAAAGAGTCATCCAAAGTTGCCAACACTTTGACATATATCTTCAAACAGTGCCTCCTTAAACAAACTCTCAGACACCAGAATGCTCCAGAGATGATGCTTGTTGTATTACTGACTGTGTTTAGCAGCTGTCAGCTGTAATGTCAACCCAAAACAGCAAGGGTACATATGTGAGATCTAATAATACCATTCATGAAAAAGTAATGTGGCCTATCCCTGTAGTGCAGACAAAACAGCAACCCTTTGACTCGAATATCCACCCATATGCACATGGAGAAATGGAATGTGTGAAATGATATGCCACTAACCCTGTGAGGTCCCTCAGGATGCTTGTCCTGACTGACAGGTTTGAGAATCTCATAACAGCCTTGTATCTTCCCTCTTTTGAGTAATGATGTCTTACATAGATGTTGGACTTGAAAGGAACTACATAATTACTGAGCCTGTGGGTACCCAGCCAATGCCCACAGGCACCCATACTCATCTAAAAACTCAATGAGATATTCCTCCGTCATGTATTTTGCTCCTGTGTAAGGTGATAGTGTCTGTACATCATTGTGATAAAATTTTCATCTTATTTAAGCAGACTAAGTCGATTTGGTTGTAGTCACCATATATGGCATTCATGTAGTGTTAGAATAAAAAAGGCATTCTTTGTACAGGTTATGCCATATATCAACACCTGGGGCAGCTACTGATACTCAATTTTCATTGTTATTTCTTTCCTGCTAACCTTCTGAACATGTTCTGTGGAAACCAACAAACTTTCTAACTGCCTGCTTTGAGCACGAATCAATATATTTACCAATGTTTTTGTTGGCTTTGCTGTGCAAAAGCTGATCTAGGTAAAATGGCTAGCACTGTAGATGTCAGTGTTATTGGTCCTGTGATTAAATCTGTTATCAATCTACTTCAATTGGCTGTCAATGTCTGTCATTAGTCCTGTGATTTTATGTTGTTCTGATATCAATCTACTTCAATTGGCTGTCAATGTATGTGTCATTGGCTCTATTATTTTAAATAGTTCTGATATCAATCTACTTCAATTGGCTATCAAAGTCTGTGTCATTGGCCCAGTGATTTTAAGCAGTTCTGATATCAATCTACTTCAGTTGGCTGTCAATGCCCATACATGCCAACCCCTGACGAGGAAAAAGTGTAATCCAAGTGGTCAAAAAGAGGAATCCAAGCAGAAAAAGAGTAATCCACATATAACATACTACAATTACAATTAACAATGATTTATTTGCTTTTCTCGTCTTTTATCATTCATTAATGGTTCAAGTGTTCATATGTAGCACTTTTAGCTTTAGAAAGCAACAGATTGTCATGTTGCATTTCAAAAAGTTTTGTACCAGCTGAGGCCATGAATGTTTTGCATACCAGTAGAGCACTCATTACTGGGTTACTTAGCCTAGACCTGAATTCAGTTTTATTTTTGTTAACAACACTGAACAATCTCTCACAGTCAGCATTAGAATGGTAAAGAACCAATATTCCTTTCATAACCTGACAAAGAAGAGGAAATTTATTTCTTCCAGTGATAGAGTCTTTTAGCTGGGAAATAAGGTGCCATTGCACATCAACTCTATCTGCATTAAGTATATTGTCAGGTAGAATCCCAACTTGATACTTCAGGAATTCTTCTTCCAGATGATCCAAGTTAGACAAGGGTGGCAATAGAAAGGGATATCTCTTGACAAAGAATCTAACACTTTTGAAGCTTTTTGACTGTCTCTCATTTACATAAGCAACTGAAGCATTTAAAAGCAGTTCATCTCCATATGGGAATTTATGGAGCATGTAATCACAGGCTGTAGCATAATAATCTCTAACATTATCATAGAACATCTTCACAGGAAGGGTAGAATTGTGTTCTATGAATTCTCTTGCTTCTGCACCAATAGCTAGATCTTCATTATCTTTCTGGTTTGCATGGTCATGAAAGTCAATATCAGTTAAAAGTTTGGCTGATGCGATGATTTCTGGCTTAATAAACCTTATTAGCAAATCTGACAACTGGTTTGACAGAATCTTGTGCATAATATGAATGCATGGTTCTTCTTTCTGCAAGACATTTGCTGCATCAAACAATGGAATGGCACTCTTCATAAACAAGCAGTACAGTTTTGTAACTGGATCATTAAGCTTTTTGTAAACCATCTCACATGCTAGTTTTGCCCTTTGAAGTATGAGAAGATCCAGTATGTTTTTTAACAGATTCATACTCTGAAGAACCTGATCCAGATGGCTGATGAAATTTTATGTCAAAAGATTTATCTTTCACAGTCATGGTCTGAGCCTGGAGGCCCTCTAGCTGGATAGATAGAGGCCTCTCAAATAAAAATTCCATGGATTTAAATTTCTTTCTTTCTGCTACACCAATCTCTTTATTGTTAGTATGTCTGTCTATACTTTCATCTCTTGTTCTCTTCTGACTTGCAATAACAGATTCTGCTTTTGTACCACTCTTCTTCACTTTTCCACTATGTTTTCTCTTTGCAGATTCACTTTCAGTTTGAAAGAATGCTTGTAATGCATCCCAAAGCTCAAGTAAACGGCTAACACATTTGCCAAGGGATAACCATCTTGTACACACATGCTTTATAACTTTATAGTCTTCAAGATCAAACTGATCTTGTAACAACTTTAGAGCCTGTTTCCTTTTACTATTTTTCTCCAAATAATAGTAGATATCTATTAATAAATGGCCAATATCTACTTCTAATTTATCAGCAGCCTTACCAGCAGCAAGGTGCATCAAATGACAGGGGCAACCTGTTATGAACACTGATGGAGACATTTTCAAAATATAGGATGCAACTCCTTTATATGAATTCCAGTCATCACTGATGCATTATCAGCTGCAAACCCCATACAGTTCTGCCAACTTATGTCATGTTTCTTCAAAATATTGTCAAGCAAATCAAAAATGTTTTGTCCAGTGGAATCTACTGTTAATTCTGGTAAAGAAAGAACACTCATGACTTTGCCTTTTTCACTGTCAAAGTATCTAACACATACTGGGTACAACTTTTTAACATCATAATCACAACTCCCGTCTGTGGCAATACTAAACGGCCCAATTTTCATTGCTTCTGCAATTTTAAGTGAAGTATCTTCTGCTAGGCACCGAACAATGTGAGATGATTTTGTTCTTGCACAAGCATATTTTTCCGCAATTTTCGAATCAGGAAACATCCGCTTGAACAAGGGACCAACGTGGTCTGCTACCGCCAAGTGTAGTCCGTGTTCTATTAAAACCTCGGTAAATAAGAAGTTACCTTAGTATTAGAGTTCGTAAGGCAAGCTAATTCGATGTGTTTCCTTGTTTTCACGTGTTTTTCCACATCAAATTTACCACCATGACCAATGCTAAAATCGTTTCCGCAGTCTGCAATGAGCATGATGCTGTCCTAGAATGGAACGCTGTATTATGCCATTCATATATTTATCTTTGAATCTTTGGAGGACTCGTTGTTTTGCTTTTTTTCTGATCCATCTGCGAAATTTTGGGGGGAAAAAATGTGCTCTAACATACACAAAGACTAGAATCCATCTTAACATCTGAAGCCATTTAGCGCCAACGATTAGACGTCACGTGATGATGCCCTCGTCGTGTTTGGAGGATTGATTACATTTTGCTTTGTTTATTATTGACTTTTTCTAACCCATCTGTGAAATTATTTAAGAGATATTTTTTGCACTCATAAACGCATTGAGAATTTTTTAATACTTTTTAGCGCAAAAAAAACTTTTAGACTGGTTCTGCACTATACAAAATTAGAACAAAGAGTATGTGCATAATGATTTAAACAAAATAGAAACCAGTCTGTTCTCTCCTCACTAAGCCGCTATAAATAGAATATGAGGTCGAAAGTTTGAAAGTATCTTAGTAACATGATAGTTGCTATAAATAGAACATGAATATTAGGAAAGTCCACGGACAAGTATACTCGTATATCGTAATTATGTAGAAGCGGGGTATTTTTTAATTAAAAATAAAACAGTATGTAAAAAATAAAGTAATGCTAATAAAAACGAAAATTTTTTTTTTTTTTCGCAAGATGGATATATCGAAAAAGCGTAATCTATAAACGTTAACGCGTAACGCGGAATTTAGTGAGAAAAAGCGTAATGATTACGCCAAAAGCGTAATGGTTGGCATGTATGAATGCCTGTGCACAACAGAGCTACTTTTCTGCCATAGCAGGCCTTGACCTAGTTGCACAAGAAATTGTACATCAGGAACTTGCTTCAGTCAAAGACTGCTTGACCTATATAGATAAGGCAGTTAAGTCTGAAGCTGGCTATTGGTGAGTTGCTAGAATGCCATCAATGTTTTTTTCACGTCAGTTGGATAAGCAATCAGTTTGCTATCTTCTTCCTCTCTGACCCACTTGTAGTGGTTCTTCCTAAATATTGTTAATAAATCAGAAGCCTTTTTCCAATCCAACAATACCCTGGGGAGAAGGTTTCTATTCACCTGACAATACATGTTCCCTCCAAAGACTTTGTACAACTGCAAGCTTTGGTAGTGAATGATATACTGATCTATCTTGCAAAGGTTTGGGACAAGCTTCTTGCCAAAGGTAAACATGTCTCCCATTTCATGCATCAGTGTACTGTGATCATTCTCACGTAGCCACACCTCAAGCACCTATATGATTCATACTGTCGAATATTATAGTAAGAACTCAGGAAATTTAACACAAAATCAGTTCAGTTATGACTCGATAAGATGTTTCTGTCATCAAGTGATGCTGAAAATTACCATTTTTTCCACAAATGTCAACAATATTTGCAAAAATAAGAAAAATCTATCACTTCTCCAGATTTCCCCATAGTTGGGAACACTATGAGAAATAAACAAACACTGGTGTTAAAACAGAGGGCCAGGCTAAGTAATAAAAACAAACATTAGTATCAACTGGTTGTCCTATTGAGTAATAAACAAATATTTATGTAAGAACTAGAGGTCAAATAAAAAATCTGCAGATCTCTTAATGCACAAATTAGGGTTAGGCTAAATTAGGCTAAAAACAAACTATGTATAAGCCAGAAAGCTCTCTGCCAAGTTCTGCCGACAAACTCTGCCAAGTTTGGTTTTGTGGTTTCTTAAACCATAGCTGAAAATTGCAATTCTTAGCAGCCGTGCAACAGTCAGGTATGTTAACAATAAAGTCTGCAATTTTTCATAAACTGAATTATTCAAATGATAACTCGGAAATAATGACATGCATACATTGCATAAATACATATCTTATTACAAACCATAACTGTTTAATTAATTGAAACGTGGTCACCTACATTTTAAAAAAAATATATCAAGCTCAAAGAAAATTTTAAATTTTTATTCATCATATAGAAAATGACACTACAATGTATAATTTCTACTCATCAAATTATGTTACCTATATTTTCAGTACCATGCTGTCTTTCAACTGTATCCCATATTTGTCTCTCCAAATTGTGATCTGCCTGTAAATATTAGGAGTATCTTTCAAAATGTGTAATGTACACTGTATTTTCATATAAAATAAAAATTCATAATTAAATAAAAATTTCTCATCTGAAACTGAAACATTATGGAGAAAATTGTCACCTCCATTTAGAAAAAAGGAGTGAATTTTCTAAGGTGGATTTAACAAAGACATTAGATTAGAACCTAAAATTATCCTGCACAATTTTAGTGCATTTTCTGGGCATGATGTTTTAAAAATCAGCATTAACCCTGTCTTTGTGTGTTCTAAAATTGACCCCAAAATATGGCATGAATTTCAATCAACCACATATTTTGACTTAAGACATGAATTTAACACATGAAAATCAATTTAAAAATTATTTATTTTCAGACACCTAAACATTGTCACTATCATGCTGTTCAGCAAATGTTCACTCATACCCAGATGCATTGCAAATAGCAGAATGAACCAGCAACTTATTGCACAGCCTCACCAGCAATGATGTTATTGAACCCATCATGAAGCTTGTGGGCATCAAAATGGCCTATTTACAATGCCAACATTTGAGCTGTCTACAAGGATTTCTGGTTACAGACCAAGTCTGCACATCAAGGCATACAAACTGTCAAGTGCCAAATTTTTCGTCGGTGACATCCAGTGATTAATTCGTAGGCTAGCCGACAATCAACTTGGGGCAGAGTTTGGAACGGAAAGAATGTTTTCTTAAACTTGGTCAGGCTTGGTACAATAATTAAAGTGGAAACGGACTGAGTGTTTGACACGTAAAATTATGGGATTACTCACGTAGAGCTTTCAAAAATGATTAAGACAAACGATAATGTGACATCTCGATCCTAAGTGGCATTTTTTACATCGTGAGAGACGGTTTCCATAAGGTCAGTAAGAATAGCGTTTATGCCGATTGGTCAAATGTACAGGACAGAGGGTTGGGTCGAAACCCAGAATCGGGAAATATATAGTTCGTATCAAACGATGTTAGTCAGTCTAGGAAGACGTCTGCAAGAGACGGTCAGAATAATTGATTCCAATCCCGGAGAAGACTCCGTACGTCTTTGAAAGAAAGACGTTCGTAAATTAATTGTGGTTCCAGTTAAACTGAATGTGGAACGTTTGTAAGACGCCAAAAACACAAAAGGTATTTAGCTCAAATTCACCTTTATTATGATGTAATGTATATGCTGTTTATCTTTGTCTTAGATGCATAATGTATCGATACTACGCTACAAATAGTTCAGTATTACATTGATTTAATAACGTACTTTGAGATGTTTCTTTGTTACAGATACATGATGTGTTCATATTTTGTATGGATAGTCGGTTTTACAGTGATTTAATAATGTATTTTGAATTCTGAATTAGCATTTTACCTTATATACTTACGTAGGTAAATTGGTGGTGTAGAAAACCCGCCATGTACATTTATGATTGGAAAGGTTACATTAATTTGAATTTATCATATTAGTAAATATGGATTGTATGTTATGTTATATTGCCTCACTTTACGTAATGATTTACGGGAATATGACTTTCCCGAATTCTGATGTTGATAATTAGCAGTATAGCTTTATTGATCTGAAAACATGTATAGAATTTGTTAGCCATATGAATGATAACACTGATAGTAAGATCTGATTGTTCGAACATGAAGACGGACGAACAATCGCAACTCTGAAAGTAGCGAGATACTTAGGGCGTTTTACCCTTTTCTTTTACAAGGAAAAATAGTTTACTTTGGCAAGAGTGGGAATCAGCAAGAAGTCAAAAGCAATCGTTTATTGTGGGCAAGAGTGAGAATCAGCGAGAAGTCAAAAGGAAAGAAATAAGAAGTCAGTGTGGAGTTCCCGTTCAATTAAAGGGCAAGCTGGAGACGGACGCACGCAGGGAAGAGAAAGAAAAACCAGTCGACGGAAAAGGTCATGTTGAATCACTCAACAGTCCAATGTTAAATGAACATTCGATTCCTTGATGAAATTTACTCTCAGTATTAATGGCTAACTTCATTTATTTTCATTAATGTTTGAATTCTTATGAATGTATCCAGTATTTTAAAGCTTCGGCATTTGTATTTTTTTCTGAACTAAGTGTATTCAGAAAGAGAGAAAGTGTAATTCACAGTGTCATTCTTTTCGTAATTGTATTTTTAATTAAATTCATATTTTATCTTTACGGGGGCTCGTGTATTGTCTTGTTCAAAGTACCATCTCAGATTACTATATTCACTGACCGGGCAGATTACACCGTAGCGATCATCTTCTAGATAACGCCAATTAGTGGGAGGCGGTCTTCAAGTGTTGTTTCCAAGTTGCGCAATACCTCTGACCAGGCCTTGTGCAATATTGTCTTAATAACACTTTGATCACCCGCCAGCGCAGCCACGTTACACAAACACTAACACATATGCAAAAATGCATGGTGGCAGCAGATTGTATTCTTTGAATGTGCTACAAATAGCTTAAAAATCCATGTGGAAGACTGAGTAATTGTAAAACCCCTTTTTATTAACAAGTTGTTGGAGATGATTGAGAGCATCCAAACAAGATGTATGCGTAAAGCCAGGTGAGATAGCAACAATGGGAGAAGAACCAAAATTAACAGCACAGAAGTTGACATCAATTGCTTTTTGTGTTTTCAACCAAAACCAGTTTTACCTTGTACTTGACCTTGACCAATGAAAGATCACATGTTTCAAGGTCAGGAAATCTCAATGAAAGATCACATGCTCCAAGGTCAGGAAAATGCATTAAAAACGTGAGTGAATGCACAGTACAGCAAATTAAATACACAGCTCTGGCAACAGGTTTGTTAAATGTGCACTTGTTCATAATCATGGATGCACAGTTCAACATACATACTGGCCGATTTGTACTGGTCATCTACAATCTATTATTACAAGCAGCCACACTGCATCCATTGTCAGTCACCATGGTTGCAACAGGAACATATTTGCCTGCAAACTTCTCAAATCAGAAGTTAAGGACATCATCTGCCAAATGATTCTTATAAACAAGGCATATTAGAGGCCAGGGAATTCCGGAGAAAAGACAAGAGTATTTTGGGTTAACTCCAGTGACCATGAATTAAATGATCTATTCCGCACAACTGCCTAAAAAATCAAAGAAACCTCAATGCTAAATTACTTTTCTTTCTTTCTATGTCCACAAAAAGGAAACAAAAACTGAGCTCACCTTTATAGGCCACCACTTGGCATCAATATATGGATCATTATGCATAAAGATAAAATGCTATAGCCCATGATTTCCAAATGCAGACTTTGTTGGCACTATTTTATGTAAAGACATTCATTTTATGGGCACACTAGATAAGAAAAACATGGAAGATGAGTTAGCAAGCTGTTTAGTGCCCTGTCCATTACATCCAAACAGTCAGTAACAATCTTTTTCACGTTTTATTCAGGACTTCAGGGTTGTTAAAAGAGCCTAAATTTCATGCATGCAAGTATCACTCCAATTTTCTGGATAGTATCTCTTTTGATCCCTAAAGAAAGCCTCAACCCTTTATGGTGTAGGCATTCACTGTACTGTCTGTTAGTATGAGATTAATATACTCCTCACACTTGTTTTGCTGTCTTTTTACTTGCTTATTGTCAATGTCTTCAGCTATAGTAACTGTTATTATTTTGCTTCTGATGATGTTTCTGATAGCTGCCATGTCAGTAGGTCATCTGTAGGTCATCTGTCAAGGTTAGATACATAAGAATTATGTCTATGAAGTGGTAAGTGGAACAAGTTACCAAGTTTATGGGTTGCCTTGTCCACACTATTTTATTAGCATACCACAATATTGGGAAATAAGAATATTGACCTCCTCAACTGCTTAAGTACAATAGCAAACTGTCACCCAGTCGTCTTTTTTTCTGCATAAAATAACAATGCTGCACTCTATCATTACCACACAGAACACAATTTCTGGATTCACAAATTCAACACCATGTAACATGGTACAGGCAGAACAATCTATTTTCATCATCTTTGGAGGTGTACTTTATTACAATTTCCAGTAAGACATTTTATGAAACATCAAACAGCCATACCAAACATAAACCACTGACAAAAATCATGGCTTTTCCCTGTCACATTAAAATAAAGAACACTTATGACAACACACATCTCTACAATAAAATTTATCTACAGCCCATTACTCATTTTGTTTGCTAGGCCTGAGTAGGGACTTGGTGAACCCATAGCATAGGCCCATTTTTTTATATGCCATGAAGAACATACAAGAATGGGTGACCAAGACATAATGATGATTCTATGCCTACCTTCCAAAAAATGTACTAGTGATCTTGAGATAACACTCAAGTACAAACATGGCAAGATGATTCAGTTACTCTGAATAGAAATGTGAAATTTTACAGATTAATATATAGTAAATACAACTATCTAAATAAATCCCTTACATAATATTTCTTGGCCTGTCTCAATTGATCAGTAATGGCTGAGAGCTCCTCTTCAAACTTTGAACTGTAAACAAGATATGATCCAAACTAAATTTGTATAGAGTACAAAATGATGAGATACAGGAGATAATTATTGATGTTTCCCCATAAAAAAAAGGAATAGAAAATTAGGTGACTGAAATTAATCTTTAAAATTAATAGCTATTCCTCAAGTCTGGGTATTAAAAATAATTTAGTTAATTCTATAATTGGTGGACTTGATAAATAATTAAAAGTCAAACTTTAATATTGCAAAAACACTAACGGTACTTTTACCAATGCATAGTTTACAAAGCTTTGCATGCTTTTCCCCATAAGTGATTGTTACCTAAAGCATCTGATTATGCTGACAAGCACAATTCAACTAATTAACAAGAACTACTTTATAAATAGCAACAGAATTCAACAAATAAAATGTTCTGGTCCAATTAAATGCAGAAGACATCATTTTTAAAATCACTGCAATAAGAACATGAAAATATTTCAAATTAATCTTCCAGTGCTGTAGTGTCTGAAATGTGGCTTTAATTTTTTTAGATGGATATGAAGAAAAACTTGCAGTCAAAATTGTTTTAGGACAATAAAGGCCTAGTTTTTACTCCCACACACCTGTTATAAAAAGACAACTCCCACATATCTTTTAGGCTAATTTCAGAGACCTTTCAAAGCTGCAAATGTATGACAAACATTACTTATAATTAAGTTTATTTATCTCTCAGTTTCAAATGTTTGCATGTTTATTAGCCTTATTCATGGCCAGCTTCAAACAAGCAACAAGTTCTCTCTCTCTCTCTCTCTCTCTCTCTCTCTCTCTCATGATTCAAAATTGGACCTACACTTCCTCTGCTTGCTTTTGTTTCTCTGCTTCTATTTTGTTGTTCAAGTCCTTCAGTGATTTCCGTTTGCTCTGATTAGCTTCATCCAGACTGAAATATCAATACTGATATGAAACAATTAACTAAGAAAAAGAATATTTCAAACAAAGAGGCCCATGCTGGCCTGATATTGCTCACCTGACTTGTGTATCTCTCTATTATGCAAAGATAAGAGTATCTGACCAAGAAACCTGCACTAGTAGGATGTTTTCATTTGAAATTTCTTTGATTATGTTGATTACAAATGAATGCAAATTGCTTCAGGGTTTCTCTTTTTTATACAGAACAAATTAAGACCTTCACCTTCATTTGTTGGCAAATAAACACCATTTGCCCAATAGTAAAAAGCTTCAATGCAAGGATTTTTTGTATCAAAATCAGTCAAATTTTGTTCCACAACATTTTGAAACATTGTTGTATAAATATTTGTATTTCCTAATGGAACCATATCTGATACTGCATCTTCCTAACATTCTGGTTATAACTCAATAAATTTAACTCCCAATTAGTTAAGTTATGACTCAATTATGTAACTGTTTCAGGTGTCAAGTTGTGGAGGAAAATTCCTGTGTTTCCCGACTTATAGTTGCTAGAAATGTCCAGGGTAATCAATGCTGTTTTTATATCTTTTTTCCATGCTTTTCCAGCCTACCCTGGACAAAGCCTGCAATATTAGTCCAAATACTCCAGCATTTTCCAGACTAGAATTGTCCAGCATTTTCCATGTCATTTTTTCCATGTTTTTCTAGCCTACCCTGAACAGAGCCTAGAATATTAGTCTAAATACTCAAGCATTTTCCATGCTTTTATCTGGAATATGATGGAAAATCTACAGCTGGGTCTTATGCAGATTCCAGCGCATGAGTAGACAACTAAATTTATGCTTAAGTAGTGAAATTGCTATTGTCAAATATTGAATCTGAATATGTCTAATGACTGAATAATGCTATGATCTGTGAGTGGATAAAAAGAGTGCAAAATATTTGTGTACCTTTGATGTTTATTTTCAAAGAAAGACATGTTTTAACCCTTTCGCTACGACTGCCGCATCTAAGCGTCTACTGTAAATAGCTCTCGAATACCCGTGACGCATATCTGCAGTGCCGAAAAACCTAGCTTACAACCCAATGTCGCACAGATGCGTAAAGTTCAGCAGTACTCAAAGTACCAGCGATGCTCATGTGCGCAGAATACGTACGTGTTAACTAAACGTTGATTGGTTGAAAGTACGAAAGTTTACACATTTTTGATTATCATAATCAATGAGAGGATTGTTTACTCGACATTTTGATACAAGTTTGAATGCTGAGAGGTTAAATTTAGACACACTAAAATGAATTTTCCGCGGTTTATGAAACACGTGTTTTCGAGATGAACAAAGATGGATTCCGATTCAGATATGAGCAACTTTAACGGGTCCAGTGCAAGTGATATCGAAAAGTTTAATGAATCATAATTAGAAAATGGATCAGATATTGATTTCAACATCAGATACAAACGATTTTTAATCGGATGACAAGGCGGACGTAGTTTCAATTGTACAATGGAGTGACGACCTCGCCGTATTCGAAATCAATGTTTTTGATTCTTACGTTGGTTCAACAGACAACAATCAAGCTTGGACCAGTGAATGAAAGATTTTTTACTCAGATTAATTCCTGAATATCTGGTAGAAAATCTTGTGAAAGAAGCAAACAATGTTGTTAAGAAAATAGGGGACCAAAAGCAAGACATGAAATGGTATGAAATCAGCATCACATGTGGGCATTAGTCCTACATGTAAGACATAGAACATGGTAATTTTGCTATACATATATTATAATATACTTGATAACATCGTCATTTATCTGTGGATAATTACTGTTTTGAGAGGTACCAATTGCAACATTTTAATTAGAGTGGATTTCATTCATGTTTTTATATGTACATATGAAAATATTGGATTTATTTTATGGAATTCAAAACAGTTTATGTGACTGGGATTTCTTATATGATGGGATATAGGAGGATATATAAAGTAGAAATATATGAATAACAGACACTATACAAGATAAGCTGTTTTTTATTTCACTTAAATCTAGTAAAAACTATTGAAATAATGAATATAAATGTAACCATGTTTTTATTGTCAATTTCTGTAGTCAGCCTTGATGATGCTCTAGTATTCAGCCTAGCAAACAGCCTCAGTAGTCTGAGTAACTGATATGATAGCACAGAGCAGTAGTGAAACTACAAAACAGCTGTAGTAGCTAAAGGGTTAAGCATTCTTTATTATAAATTTGTATGCTATTTTGTACAAATATACCTGTCTGCTTGACTCTGTGTTTCTTCAACTTTGTGCTGAGCCACTTTCATTGTTTCTGTGAAAATAACAAGAAAAATTAAAGAAAAACAAACAGTTACTATGTGAAATTGCTGAAAATTTCTTTTAGGAAACACTAATAACTTTTTTCTCATGATTAACTGCACCAATGAAAAAGCTAGATCTGAAATTCACAACAGTTATTTTGTTATTAATCAAATGTTTTTTCAATAATTCAGGCATGTAATCCATAAGTTATAACTATATTTGCTAGACTAAGGAGTAATCATTTTTCTTTTGTCAGAGTGACTTTCACCTTTGATCTTTTTACCCCAAATCAATAGGCTTTGTCATAGTTCTGGAAAATTCTCCATGCACTAATCTTTTCCAAGTTGCAACTTGTTCCTTATCACCACTTTACCAGTACACTTATCCACCACACCATTTACTCTTATTAAAACATCATATGTACTCAACATAAGCCTGATACTAAAATGGGTTCAAAACATGAAAATATATTAAGAGAGAAGAAAGTAAGTTGTAAACCTCACTAAGGCATGTAGTTACCTAACCCTCAATTTCTTAATAGTTTTCATGTTTTTTAAAAACATAAGTGTCAGTTTAATGTGGCAAAAGTAAGTTATTACACCTCTTTCCTAGTCTGACACGGTGGAGGTTAAGAAAAAATTGAAAACTGTGATTTCCTGCCTTGTCAAACAATCCTATATTTGCTGCAGGTCATTGATAGTTTCAAGATTACACTTTTAATGGTACACTATTTAGCCAAAGAGAATACTTCGGTACATACTTCTATAGAAATGCAATTACTTTTCACACAAGAAGTTCACTAATATACATCTCGAGAAGAATTTCATGCACCTCTGCATTATTACCAATTTTCACACTAAGTAATCGATTTCAGTCACACTTCCAATTTCATGTCAACCAATCAAATGTGCCTAAGAATGCAAAGATTCCTGATTGGCCAAAAGAACTGGATGATTATTATATCATTACCCCTAGCTAAATTACAAATTATCAATAAAGCTCCCTGCCTTGAAACCTGGGCACTGTCTGATCACATGAAAAGTTAAGGATGTTAACATTCTCTGGTTCCAAACTTCTCAAAGGTCAAACTGATCAAAATGTATAAAACATCATTAGAAAAGCTCTCCACATTTACATGAGACAGAGAATACTGGACAAAAGAATACTATTAACACATTAGTGCTGCATTTATGAGGCAGGAGGTAGTAGCCTACTGACAAGGTCTGTAGTGTCGAGGTCATGCGTAATACACTAAAGTGTGTGGTAATATAGAAAGGTAGACAGATTTAACTCTACAATGATAGCAAATAATCAAGACATTTAAGTTGCACTACAAAATATGGAGGGAAAAACCTAATTTTTCAGACCAATTTTTTTTCCCACCCCAAATTTGCCCATGGTCAGAATCTGATTTTGGGTCGAGATTTTAGACTTTATGGTCTCAGATCTAAGGCAAACCGGTCTGAAGTGAACCTGTGCAAAAAGTAGGATAAGGTGGACATATTTAATAAAGGTCTTCTCCATACAAAACGTATGGGTCTGTTATGCAAAAAAAAAAAAAGAACTCCCAACTTTTTACCTTCTGCTTATGCACAAGCAAAATAAACAATGGAAAAAGTTTTTGTTAGCACAACTATGCATTGAGCTAATGGAAAATTGCTCGTGGTAAACAGACAGAAAATACTTTGATCGAACATGCTGTCCATACATGCAATTCTACAGCATACATACAATATAGCATAGACACATAGCTTACACAGGACATGGGAGTAGAGCTGTACCGATGTCACTTTTTGCCGATTATGCCGATACCGCGTATAGCCGATTATCAAAATTGCCGATACCGATTATGAGACCGATTATTTGATTATCATATTATGTACTCAGGTATAAGGCGACAAAATTCGGGCTCTTGAAACAATGTGTCCAAATAAATTACTAATCTGTTGTCCACAGACCGTGGGGGTGGGCGATTTTTTTTTTTGCAAACAGGAAAGTTTCGCGGCACAATAAATATGTTCTAATCACTATGTAAATTGAGGCAATGCTTTTGAGTTTATTGCCGACTTTCTATGAGCAAAGGTCGTCGGCTTGCTTTGACGACAACAAATACTCGTTATTGCTGCGGCAACATCAGATAATTGTAAAACATTGATATAGAATTGTTTTATTTGTTTAGTATATGTCAGTGCTTCAAAGGTACAGTAAAACCAGTTATGACTTATGAGAGACCGCCCCTTCTGCCAGATGGTGGCTTGGTGAAACACTAAGAAAAGAAATAAAAAATAATTTTAAAAAATCCGGAAATGATTCTCACTTACTAGTATTAAAGACAATGAGTTCGTTCACCCTCCAGGCATTACGGATTAACTGAAAGACAGACGACGTACTCAAACCTACACTGAAGCCCTTTCAAACAATTTCTCACCGGGAAATAAAGACTATCGGTGTTTTGTGAGTTTTCATAAAGATAAAGAAAAAACACAAACCTCAAAATTGACTGTGTATATATCCATCATTACTCCCTTTGATGTTAATCTTACTGGTTTTTCACATGACTTTGGCACTACAATGGCGGTTAGCGACATGTACTTTAGTCTGGTTTACTGCAGTTTACAAATGTTACCGGACGCTGGAGTTGAAAATTTCGCACAACTGACAGCAAGATAAATTCTTTTTAAATACTTTATTAGAGCAATCTCTTTGTTACAAAAGATTAATTGATGGTTTGATGTGTTTATCTCGATATATGGTTATTCGACTATACAGTAGTGTTAGTTAATGAGCAACTTGTTTGCATACTGCATTTATCCCGAGTTCTAGTGTTACAAAGGATTAAGTTACGGTCAGTCAAAACGCGACTGTATATACAACTTTTATCAGGAAAAATTGGTTATTTAAAAAAATTATTTGCATCGGCACCGATTATTTTTGCCGATACCCGATTATACCGATTGTGCTAATAATCAGCCCGATTACGCGTACGGGCGATTAATCGGTACAGCTCTACATGGGAGATCTTTGGAAAAATCACTCAACAAATAAGGAAATATCCCGATATTGTAGAACAAATCCAAATCAGAGGAACAACACTTTAGAGCACTCTAGGGCAATAAATACCCCATCAAAAACATTAGTTCCAACTAAATTTCTGATCAATTTTCTTTTTATAAAAACATCGAAACAGACACACCTTTGGACGTTACACGAACACATAAAACACTTCTATTTTGAGGGGAAACATGGTGAGGAGGCATCTGTCTTGACACTGAACACAAAAGTCACAAATACACATGGGACAGAAAATCAAAATTTTAATCATCACAGGATTGGTGGGCATGCAGCATAAAAATTAACAGAATGCAAACTCACACCTTGCATTCCTTAAATGTATTAAAGGTATTCTTTAAAGTATCTATTAAATTATTTTATTCTATTATACCTATTTTTTATTATCAATGAACACAATGAATTCATGGCTTCACATGGAAAGAGTAACTGATTTAAAAAATAAAGTCCTAAGTGCCAATTATAGCAAAACAAGCATATAACACAGAGATTATTGAGGTTGATTTAAGGCTGCCTATTAAACAGGAAAAGGTAGCTTTGATAGCTATATACAGAATATATTTTGTTTCCAGTCTCTAATTACTTTTTAAACAAGTATGTTAACAAAATGAAACTTTTGTGTGCTAAATGGCTTTACTTTTCATGGCTTCAAATACATGCCTAGTTCTACTATATAAGAGACAACAGAACTACTGAACTGATCATGTGTCTGGCAGCAAGACCATTACAGAGTTTCTTTGTGGTGATGTTATTGGACTATTTGGTCAGTACTATGTATATCCTTATTTTGTTATAAACTGCTATAAAATATGGAGAAAAAAATCGTAAGGATTAAAGCTTATACTTTGTGTTAATATCTCAATGAAAAAGGTGCAATTAATTAAATTGTGCCATTCGTATAAAAACCTGCAACATTTCAAAGTGTGACTTTATGTCCTGTGTCTTTTGTCCTACATGTAACTCATAATAGTGAAAATTCAAATTGTGACATTTTGTCCTGTAACTGTCACACAGTCTTTTAAACAAGCATCTGTTAATTTATGTTGATGCAAGATTCAAACAGAACGCTTGTTCCAGAACCACTTTAGTTTAACAACCAGTCATGTTAACCTGATGAACCCAATGTTTAAACAGTTGCCTACCTGATAAAAGATGGATGTTGCGCAGAGGCGTAGCGATGATATTTTGCACCTGGGGACGAACTATAAAATTGGCGCCCCAGCGATCTTGTGACAGATTTATTACCCTTGTTTTCTTATTATAATGTAATGTTGCAAGCCTCATTTTGGTGCCCCTGTACCTTGGCGCCCGGGGACATATGTACCCCCCTGCCCCCCCCCTTACTACGCCTCTGATGTTGCGACAAACATTATAATACCTATGCGGTGTGTCATACGTTGCAACAAGCACTTTAAGAGTATACAGTTAAACAAAAATTGTATACTGTGCAGAGTAAATTTACAAATGCATGACTTTAATCTAATTTGTGGGAGTTCTTGTGCATTACTGCTCTTGAAGTGTGAATTTATACCAATTTTGTGTGAATGCACAATCATGCACCCTGCCAGCATCTCTGTCATCAATGATGCCAGCATCACAGTAACATCACTGTACAAAGTCAATCTAATTTCTTACTAAGAAAACATGCCATAGACAACTCATAAGTTGTTTCTTTTGCCTAATATTTGAATTGTTCTTCAACATTTTCAGTTATATATTTGACAATAAACTTCTAACAAAATAAATACATTTCAGTTTTTTTCTCCTTCTTTCAGTAAACTGTTTTTGGTCTTGATATGGATTCAATATTCCAGGACTGTGAAAATGATGTGTGCCAATTGTTTTATTTAATACAAGCAAATGCTATATAGTTATAACCAGTAACTGTCATGTGCTACCAATATCATCACTTCTATGAAGAATTAACATGTGCAAGCATATTGATGAGTTTTGTTCCAGCAATTTATGAAATTGTAATCATAGCAATGAGACTTGAATTTGCTTCAAATGGACAACATATGTTCTGACCTTACAACAGAAGCATCTCCTGGACCATCTAAAAAAAGATTACATGTACATGGTTGTACGTTTACATTTAGAACACATTTCACAGATTTAAAAACAAAATATTAGGTCAACTTCCATTCTAAATTTTTTGAAAAATGAAGACATTATAGTCAAATCAAATAAACTATCTACAGTGGATAAAAAACATTGAAAATCCACGGCTGTCCCAGCATCCAGTTTGAAAAATTTGTTGCACAGAAGATTTGTTGGGTTTGTCTGTAAAATTGCAGATATAGCCCGAAGAGTGCTTTAAATTATTAACTAATTTTATCATATATACATAAATAGCAAAAATGATACTTTTAACTCACCATCAGTCCTGGTAATAGATAGTGACAGACACTTGTTGACATACTTATTTATTTTGTTTGAGAACAGCAAGAAAAAAAAATCATATATATCCAATTTTGGTGTGCTTTTGTTGTTGATAAATCACCTCCCCAAAACCTTTAATGGGTTGATGAATAACCAGGCTTAGTGTCATTTTGTATGTAAACTTTCCTGTAGCTGCCTACCCAAGACCAGAAATTTATTTAAATTTCATGTTCACTTCAATTTAGTTTTCTTTTACAGTTCATATTATATTTACTATGATACCGTTATTAAAAAATATCATGTAAATGTAAACTTTCCATGTGGGATTTTTGTTTAGTCATTACATGCCAGTGTATTATACAACAACAGTTGTGACTAGTTTGATTATGTATACTTGCTTTATTCCTTGAGCTAGAGTTAACCAACAAAAGCTATTGTTATATGCTCTACAGCTAGTGCCCTTCTCTTTCACTTATGGGAAAGCACATTAGTATTGGCATATTATAAAAGTCAAAAATAAAATATATCGCTATAATATGTTGATGTCTTGACAAAATTAAGATATTTGCTAGTTTTGTGGGTTTTTTTTCAAAATTCACTACTGAAGGCCAGTAACATGAGAAATGGACACATGTGAATTAGTGTGGCTTGTTACCAACATAAATTAGCCAACATTCAACAACAGAATTATACAGAGATAATTTGGTCCACCTAATATTGGCACCCACAGAGACGACTTAACAACTTAACAATCAAATGTATGTTGTTGACATTGTGATCCCTATCAAGAGGGCTCTTAAAACTCCCCTTTTTCGACTGAAAGAACAAACTTAAAGACCTAAAAATGTTTCCTACCTTAAATAGTTTCAACATTTCTGTTTTTGTTTTTTTCTATTCATAGAATTATAGATGTTGTAAAGCACTCAGCTTCTAAGGATTAGGTGCTATACAAAGTCCTCATTATCATTATTATTATTATTATTGAAAAAAGCAAATATTCCCTTATGGATATTTACATAATATCTTTTTGATAATAATTTTGTAGTTGCCTAACCAGGAGTTCACACTGGAAACAATTATTTCCCATAACAAAATTTGTTCTCCCTGGCAATGGATTTGTCTACCCTATCATTTGGTCTGTGTAATGTTCATTTTACCCAGCATTTTACAGTGGACGTCCTTCACTTGCATCAACTTTGCATTCACTGTAAAGAAAAGAAAAATGTGAAAATATGCCATTTATAAATCAATCTGATTTAAATTTGAGGAATGTTCCATCATAAACCTACATTGAGACGAGCACTATACCTGTTAAATGTCATACTAGAATCATCGCTAACACAAAATTGCAGGTGTATAAACACTTAATAACTCATTAAAGCCTAGTGTAGTTGTACTGGACAGAACCTTGTAACTAATTTCCACCCAAGCCCTGGTATAGTTACTGCATTTATTACTCCTCTTGTTTTCATTTGAATCTCTACTGCCAAACTGTATTCAGTCATTATGGATCAACCATTCAATTTTCTGGATTTCATTTTATAAAACCACTATTTATTTTTTTTGAAAGGAGAAAAGAATATAATTTTAAATAAAAATTAACAAAAATATCATATACAAATATATACCTTCTTCTACAAATCAACAATGTTTATTTTGTCAAGTTTATTAATGGCTACAAATTATTCTCACAAAATTTTATCTTCCAAGTAGAAAAAATGAAATGGTTGGTCTCTTTCATAATATATGCAAATGTTTTGATGTGTTATTAATACTGTATTGTTCTTATCCTTCATACCTTCTATATGAAAATTAAAAAGCTTCTTTTTCTCAAATCTGCAAATAGGAAAAATGTAAATCTATACTAACCAAACTCAGGCAAACAGTGCCATCAACTTGTCTTGTGTAATTATTAATGTAGTAATCTTTTATCTTTCCATGCTATTACAACATATACTTTCGGAACTTTTTGCAATATTTGGGGGGGGGGGGATTTGGGGGGTTATGGTTTAACGCCATTTTTCAGCACAATATAGGCTATACATTGCGGCCAGTATTAGTGGTGGAGGAAGAACCCGGAAAACCCCCGTAAAGAACCACCGACCCATGAGAAGCTACTGGCAAGCTTTCTCACTTAACTACATTAGCCGAATCTTTGACTCAAACCCACACAGACAGAGGCGAGATGGCAGTGATCCGTAACGGACAGCGGTTTGGACCACTCTGCCACTTGGGGCCCCTTTTTTGCATTATTTTCAGTTGTCCTTGGATTCAAAAAATATTCTTTTAGAACATTTTGCCTTATTTTAAGTTGTCCCAAGATTCCAAAATTATTTTTTGGGAATGATCCACAAAGGATATACTTTCTGAATGAAGCACATAGTACCCTTGCAAAAGATATTCATTGCACCTAAGGTGTAACATGACACTTGTGACAGGAAATAATTGTCTGGTATACATGTGCATGTTTTCAGTGCCTCTAATCATGTTGACAACAGTGCTTGTACCAATTTCTTCCTTGCACATCTTAAAGCCACTGAAATCCTGAGTGAGAGTGCATCCTAACTATAATGCCATACTTTTCTAGTTTGTCTGGCATGCAGAAATCCAAGTCATCACAAAGATTTATCCATCACATCATCGATGCTAACATTCTGTTGTGCATTTTATAGAATCTGTCTTTTACTGTGTCTAAAATATGTCATGTACTTCATGAAGTTTATTTTTAATTGTTCCCTTGGTGACACTATGTACATTACAGGTGGCAATTTCTGAAAAGTGCAAATGTTTTATCACATCATTGACACATCTGATAACATATTTACTACATATGTAGGACATTGACATTATTTCCAGCCAGACTGTTAAGATTTCAAGTCTATTTGGAGTCTTGCCCCTCTTCCTTAACATCATTGTTGACATTCATAATATAGAATTTTTTCTTCTCAGTAATCGTTGATTCCAGCAATCTATGTGGCTAAATAATTGACAAATTAAAGCCTTCTTTTCTTCTATGAACATGCAGTCCTTAGCTGTCTCACCTTACGATGTACCATTAGATGCATGTTGTGCACGAGTCAAAATCAAACAGCAACAATTTCTTTACAGACTTCACTTACCTTTCAAATCATTTCTTCTAAAAGGCTGCTAAAAGTAATGTCACTAACATAACCTCCAATCATGCAATTTCATAATTAAATTTTAATATGTAATTATTAAAATCCAACAAAATCTTTCTTTGTCAATATCTGAACTTGCCTCCAACTGAATACTTAATGGCCAATACATGAAGTTAACTTCATAGACCCTCAAAGGAACTGGCACTCTACTGACTGAAACAAATTTCCAGGAGTTTAAGATAAGGGGTTCTCTGGGGCACCAAAATATGCATCAGCTGAATCCTAGGTACACAAGTCTGTTTTTGTTTTTCTTAGTAAAATTGTATTTTTATCTGTTGCAACAAAGAAAATTTTAATCATTGAGTGCTTGAGCTACCAAAGTTCAAAAGATTTTAATGGGTAACTGTATATGTTAGATCTTAGCTGAGGAGATTCAGAAACATGTTAATCAACTGTCTGTACCATTTAAACAAAGGACTAAGCAAATTACTCACTTGTTGAATTAAATTTTGCTAGCAAATATTTATGAAGTTTGCATAAATAACAACCAACAACATACTAACATTATACCTGGTAAAACAGCTCAAAGAACTATTGATCAAAAAGTAAAAACAATATTTAGCACTGTACATGTAGCAACAACTTTACTATCCTCCAACATACTGACTTTTTATATGAATGGTTTGAACTCTATGATTTTTGGTCAGTCTTGTAGAACTAGTAAAGCTTAAAACTGCCACTGCCTAACAGTGGTCAATGAGAGGAAGTAGGCAAAGTCAAGACAGAAAAAAAATATATATACACCGCTCCCTCGATAACTCGCGCCCTGATAACTCGCGAACCCGCTTATAACGCAGTGTCTGGTGTGGATCCCGATTTTTCCCCAAAGATAAAATATATTTTAAAAATCTTTCAAAATATGCTGAACGTGAAAAAATTATGATAAGAATTGGTAAATTAAACCTTTATACATTTCTCATTTTATCATAAAAAGGTGATTAATGCCCATAAAGATCGATTCCATATTGTGAAATTTGCAAAATCTAAATAAGATATCATAAATTATGTTCAGGTTTATTTGTTGATACACCGTCATCAATCGCCATAAATAAAAAGTCTGGTGAAATGAAAACATCCGGTAAATGCTAACAGGTGGCAACAGATAATGAAATAAACAATAATTAAACATCTTGCTGTGTGAAAACCACATAATAATCCTTTATTTCCATTTCAATGTAAACATTATAATTGCAACATATTCTTTTTTATGAAAACATGAAAAAGAGTTAATCAACCGTCACATCGAAACTAGTGAGTACTTCCGTGAGAACCTAATTACCTGCTGGCTTTGTTTTGATCAACAAACTTGGCCAAGTGTTTGTTGCACTAAAATAATTCATTAAAAGAGACTTGTGTTGTTTTATCACCTTATGTCTTGTGCATGGAATCAAGCATGTGATGATTTTGCTCGATGGCAGCGAAATCAGGGAGTAACACACAAAATTAACTGATTTTTTAAAAACGTCGAGTCGTTTGTCCAGCGTATCACAATGGGCATTTGTATTATTGTGTTCTAATTTACATTGTTTCAAATTTTTCATTTTATTTCTAGCACAATCAAATATATACACTGTATATGAATCGATCGATTGACATTATTTCTCGAAAAGAGTCGATCTTTTGTATTAAACAAACAATTCAGCACAAACATTAGTGACGTAATACACAATGTGTGAATCGGTACATATGTTAATCGAACCACAGGAGTCTGACATTTTATCTATCAACTACAGCGAAATCTCTGACATAATGAATTCCCCTTATCAGTAATATCGTTTTTAAATATGTATTACCGATAAGGGGAATTCATGTTGTCAGAGATTTCGCCGTACTTTATTGATAAAACGTCAGACTCCTGTGATCGAACAGAAACCACGTGGAATATTGTTTTCGATTAACTCATCTATATATGGTAATTTATCCTGAAATTAATGTTACTTTATGAGGAAAAAATAAACTACACCATTATGAAGAGATATTTATTCACAGTTAATCACAGCACGTTTATGAATTTAGTATTAAAAGCTATAAAAAAACTGCCACCCATCTACCCTTTTGCTTTTGTATCAATCCTTTGGTTATTATAGGTCCCTCGATAACTCGCACCTCACTTATAGTGCGGTCAATGTTTTGGGACCCCGATGTGCGCAAGTTATCGAGGGGGTGGTGTATATCAAAAACCATGACGTGAGATAAAAAGAAAATACATATGAATAAACTAAAATTATTATTATGTGTTTCGAATGGCATTTTGTACCCCACCCTCCAAATAAAACTTACAGAGGCACATAATATTCTATACAATTCTCCCCATACCATGGTTCAGTACATGACCGAGTCAGCATTAAAGGAACCATGAAACCCAGGCATCATGTTACAACTGGTATGTACTGGCAGCCAAAATTTTAACTTAGAAATTCTGTGTGGATTTTATAACCAATAGATAGATTTTTATGAAACTAAAAGAACAAAAAAAAAGATTATACGACTATCTCATATGGTTCAAAAGTTATGGGTAAAAATCTTCTTCATAAAATGGTGTGATTTTCTTCAAAATTGTCAAATTGCATAAATGGCCATATTGAGTAGTTGATATTATTGAAACTAACTGTAGTTTATGTCTGTAACTTTCCAGATCTCTTACATTCTATACAGAGACTTTGCTCAATTTTTTTGGGAACTCAATTCTCTGAAATAACGATGTAGCAGACCTCCAAAATTAATGATCTTCACCGACTTGGTCAATGGCAAATACAGCCGCAAATATTAAAAATTCAATATCTTGGCCATTTATTTATCAATTTTTTAAATTTAAAGTGTATTGTGTTCAGATTGCTGTAAACTATCTAATGATTCTATATACTGAGGATTTAAAACACTTTTTATTTTTAACATCTCCCCACCCCCTGTGCAGAACACGCATGACGTCAACATACAACGACAAAAATATGTAAAATCTGCACTGTGCAGAAGAGCACAAGCAGGAACAATATTTTATTATTTTATTGAAATGAAAAAGGCATGTTATATAGCAAATTCAATAACAAAGTGTCATGTCTGTGTGGAAAATCCCCCATCAGCTTTACATATCAAGATCTCAATATGATGCCACTTTAAGTTCAGCTGCTGAAGAAAAGGTCTGACATTACGTCTCTCCAAGTCATGGGTTGCACTGCGGTTAAGAAATAACAAAGCATCCGATTCAGAAATAGATTCTAAATTTGTTCCAGCAGCAGCTCTCAACACACGATGTATCTCCTTGTGCAAATTTGTATGCCTAAGATCATCTTGACACGAGGCTGAGCAAATCTTTATAAAAAGTTCTTTAGTTTGATCGGAAGTGACAGGAAATTTACTTTATTGCTGATGGAGCTGGATCAAAAACTTGTAGCTGATGAAATCTTGCTCTTGATACTCAAGGGCTATTTTTCTCCTTTTGCCCTTTTTAATCAACCATCTAGACATATGGTGGAAGTCCTCATTCTCTGTAAAAGTGCAAAACAGCAAAGTTAATAATTTATAAGACCAGTGCAATATCTGGGAAACTTAATTTTTTTCTTCCACAGTTTGAAACTTAAAAATTGTTAAAATATTAATCAAAATTGTACATTATTTATTTTTGAAAATTATAGATTGAGATCTTCAGGTCGTAGAAATTTATGTTTTAACTTTGTGAGCACATTTTGTTGTTTTGTTTGACCAAAAATGTTTTGATATGTTAATACATAACACCAAATGGAATTATGGACATTTTGGCCCACTTTAATGGACATTTTACCACACTTCAATGGACATTACGCCCCACCTGGTACATGGACATTTCGCCCCACATCAATGGAAATATTGGACATTTATATAAATTCATCAGCTTTACACCATTCTCTTCATTTTACTTTAGACGCCTATCATTAATATTTCATTGCATACCCCATAATCCTATATCTCTCTCTTATATATGTATTTCAATTACATTCAGCATGCCGTTATATCAGACAATATTTTCCCCTATTTCTTCATTTATGTAATAAGACTGATCAGAAAATTAATATATTGTTTACAGTGATAATTTTCTATCCTAAAGCTCAGATTTTGATATACTTTTGATATACGTTGTTTTAATTATGTCACTGCATTTGTTATTATGCCAGATGAACTGTACAAAATTGTAAATTTCTTTTCATAAATGCTTCCATTACTTACTCAAAAACCCTGGCTGCTGCATAATTAACTTGATACCACATTTAGCAGATTATTTAACTATGAAGATGAAATAAGTTACTTGGCTGTAATCAAGTCTAAATAACACGAGAGAGAGAGAGAGAGAGAGAGAGAGAGAGAGAGAGAGAGAGAGAGAGAGAGAGAGAGAGAGGATATTATGGGGTATGAAATGAAATGTTCATAGATGCGGGGCAAAATGTTCATGTACCAGGTGAGGCAAAACATCCAGGTACCACCAAATGATATTGATTGGGAGGATGGCAATGTATTTTTTTTTAAATTAATAGCAAAGAAGCAGACAGACATACAGAGATTAATTGCTATTAGTGCATGATAATTAATTTCTCAGAGATACCAACTAATTTATGTTTATACACAAGTTAACACCAAATTACATTGATTGGGAGGATGGAAATGTGTTTTTTTTTAAATTTACAATGCAAAGAAACAGGCAGACATACAGAGATTAATTACTATTGGTGTATGATAATTAATTTCCCAGAGATGCCAATTAAAAATAACAAGGAAACTTCGACCAAAAAATATTTAAATACATACAGAAGAGATGACATCGTAAGAGAAAAACCAACTTCCGGTTTATAAACGTCCAATAAATGTGAGAAAATGAGCAAACAAACAAGTTCTACACAAAATATTTATGAAGAGAATGATTATTTATTCACTCATTTTACCAATTCATCAAATTAATATAGGTTGTTTTTATTTATTAAAATTACATCATTCTCGCAACCTCGGAATGCAAGATAGGTTTAACACATGGCAATTGTAAACTTCCGTTCGCATTATAAACACATTTTATCGACGATTATCTTATTAAATCCATTAAAATTAAAATAAAGAAATACATAGAAATATTCATTAATCTATTGAAAAGCAAGGAAAATAACACTTACCAATGTACTGTTGCAATTTCTCACAAACGAAACCAAAATCTGGATCACGTGTGAATGCGAATTCGGCCATGTAATTCAGAATCGCTTCACAGCGTGCGACTCAAAATATTTTAATGTGACCTTGCGGTTTACACGCTAGTGATTGGCTGGTTTTAATGCGATCTCGAAACCATGCATATCATTAGATTCAGCGGAAATTGGGCTATACAGCGCATACAGGAATCATATCTTTATTTTTAAAAATTGCAGAGATATTTAGCCGGAAACATGAACCTATTTTTTGATTGCTTACCAAGAACATTTAATTCAAACATATACATTTCAAACTTATATGAAATTAAAGACCGTTCACTGCTCTACAATGTGGTGCTATTTTTAGGTCTTGACCCGGTGACTTTGGATTTAAAATGGAATTTCCCTACCGAATGCAAATCTCTTGCTTTTTCTGTGAGGCGTTGAGTGGACCGAATCGTGCGCAACAGTGAAAGTGTTGCTTTTTTATATGCAAATTACTATTCATTAACTTATTTTCATCAACAAACCAAACAAACAGTTAAAAAGAGCAATAAATGGACTTTATTTCAGTATAAATTATAATATTGCTGGTTCATCTAATAAAGAAAATATGGTTGGTTGAAAATGATCGTTTTTACTGAGTTCTGTCAAATGCGCTACACGTTTAATGGGAGGCTGCCAGTACATACAACTGGGAAGATCTATAAATATCTTATATGACAAATCATCAATCAATGAAACTTTTTCATAAGAATACAGAATTGTCACAACAACGCAAAACAAAAAAAAAAAAAGAAATAAAAAAACAATGAGAATATTTAAAATATCAGAAACAAAATTTTAAGATGCTGGATTTAAAGGCAGTACAGTATTAGTACCTCCTTGTGTTGTACTCTCCAGCTCCTGTCTTTTCAACCTTTTCTCATTCAACTTATGTTCTAAACAGGTTTTCTCTGCAAAGAAATGTAGGACATTTTTTAATGGGTCAAGAAAATTCCCTTAATAATAAAAAAAAACTTTGTGAACTCTGGTGTTCATGTCTTTATACATGCCTCAACACCATAATAATTTTCACTTTTTAGTGATTCTCCTGTAATGAATTGCTTGTAAAATCTGGACAGTACACAAAATGTTGACATGGAATTATGTATCCTTTATGTTTATGCATTACACCTGAACTAAAATGTACTTTGACTTTGTTTCCTATATAGTATTGTTACCCCAGCATTTTACTGTACTTACATGTTTTTTTTTTAAAAATACTGAGTGTGGTTTACCTACATGACATATGTTGCAAAATAACCCACCTGACCAAACCATCCAATGGGAAATAACCAAATTCTTCTAAGAACCTACTCTACACTTGTCAACAGGTTCAATATATTATACAATAGGTTGATTTTAACAGTAAGCACATATTTATAGTTCAATATCTTTAAAATAGAATCTAGACCCCTGACTAAGAGTTACACACAATGATAGTCCTTTACCAAATGTCACACAAAATAATTTAGATTTACATAACAGTAGTCAGACCTATGAAAATAAACACCAGGCTATTAGATAGACTATGGTCTGTTTTCATGTTAGACATTTTATAACTGAAGAGACAAATTGAATTCAAAAAACATATTTGATGTAATAAAGGATGAGAAATGTGCAAATTCTTATAATTCTGTGAGTCTCCGATTATTTTTTTAAATTAGAATCTGATTCATGTAGGAACCTGGTTATTATAATAATAATCTTCTACAATAGTTCTGATAAAATGATTTAATATGTAACAAGTAGTGATGGGAATCTGTCAGAATTTCATAATTGATAATCAGTTCTACTTAACCAACTGATAATCAATTAAAATTGGTTACTAAGAGCAAATTTTAATTTTTGTTTGTTATGCAGTTATATCTTTGCTTATGAGTTCAAAATGTTAATGAAAGAACAGAAGTAATATCTTTTTAATTTAACTTAAAAAAAATATAAAATTTTTTTCTTCTATTGTGCTTTGTTATTTCTGTTCTGGAATTTTGTTACATGAAAGCAACTCGGTCTTAAGTAACTGAAATATTAGTGGAATCCCCCAAATCCTTTCATTCATATGTGAGGTGCCTATAATTTAAATAATTTAAAGTATAGGAGGCCATGGTTTTTTTTGTTTGTCATTATTTATAAAATACTGCAAACCATTTTACCTATAATCTGAAACAAATTATCAAAATATGTTTAAATTTATTAACCTAATAATTTAACAGCTTAATAAGGCACCCCGTCAAAAGAGCGCACGACAAAAGAGCGCCGACAAAAGAGCGCAGACATAAGAGCGCCGACATAAGAGCGCAGACATAAGAGCGCACTAATTTGCCGACAAAAGAGCGCCGACATAAGAGCGCAAACTAAAGATCGAAAACAAATATTTAAAAAATAGAAACAAGAAAATTAACTCAGATCAGACGGCATCGTTTGATGGTAACTCTTTTTATGCTTCATTAAAAACAAGTATTGGCAAAAAAAAAATTAATTGTTCAGTTCCTTCAACTAAAAAACTGGTATAATCGTATAAGTATACACAAATAGATGTGATATCGTTTGATCCTACCTCCGATTGTTTCAATCTAAACAAGTATTAGCCTTAGCGATCACAAATTAAAGTTCCTTTCTAACCCTGCCATACTCGTTTATCGTACCTCAAGTACTTGTTTAAGTGCGCCCAATTGTCTGCGCTCTTTTGTCGGCGCTCTTTTGTCTGCGCCCTTATGTCGGCGCTCTTATGTCTGCGCTCTTTTGTCGGCGCTTTTTTGTCGTGCGCTCTTTTGATGGGTCACCGCTTAATAATGTAATCATGACTACATGTTCCTAATTATAAAGGTGTGCACCAACAGAAATTATTATGGTTTTTATATTTGTAAGTTTTAAAGAAAATACATGTAATTCAGATCAAATTTAGTGGATTTGAAGCCTCGTTTAGCTTACCATTTACATATGAGTTTTACCAACCTCTGTGTTTTGCATTCAACTAAAATGTTGTCTTGATTTACACACGTCATAATTGCTAATCTAATACTGGATTGCTCAACCAACTGATGATCAGTTATAATCAATAATTGGATCAACACTACACAGAAACAACTTCACCTGTGTGCATGTGTAATGTTATCATTGCATTTTTATGTGACCGAGTATCCTGTACTACATGTACATCTTCTTCTTCTCTTCTTCTCCGCCATATCTCTGCACAATTTCTATTGCACATCATCGACGTGGGCTCTTGCATGTGTTGACAACAAACACCATTCTTCTCTCTCCTGTGCAGTCCTCATTATAGCTTGCTTCTCCACGTCGTATCTAGCCAGTGCTGATTTCATCCATGTCGTTCTCGGACGGCCTACTTTCGCCTTTCCTTCTTCTCTACCGTGCAGTACAATATTCGCTATCCTGTTCTTATCCATCCTTATCATGTGTCCTAGCCATTGGTGTTGTCTCTCGTGCACATGTACATGCTCTAGTCATTCTATTTAACTAGATGCCTCAAGTTATATGATCCATGTTTAAATTATTCAGTATTCCTATTTCAGTGAAAATCAAATCAATGTATTTAGTATCAACATACGAGTTAAATTCAAATATATATTTATATATCATGCTTGTGATAAAACAATATTCATATTATTTAAGAAATTCCAAATTCCAATTCCTTGGTGACAAAATCACACCTTATAGTTGTTTAAATTCAAACTTTTATACTCTTTGTGCTAGTTGCAACAATATTCATATTCACGTTTAATGTCTATAAATATGGTAATAAAATTATATCCCTATATCATTCATACTTGTTTTTAAGTCCCATGCATTTCTTCTTTGTGTCTACTTTTTTAAGTTATCGGTACAATTGTTTAAATTAGTTCACGTTAGGAACAATATCTGCATACCTTTTGTTACATCCACTGTAGGATTTTATGCACAAGAATATATTGTAAGATTATTTCCTTCTTCAATCATTTTCATAAATAAACATCTCATTCATGAAATTGCTTTTAGTATTTTTGCTATAGCCTAATCACAATATGGACAAAACTATTACAACTAAAGATACTGTGTTATCCAAATTTTAAAAGAGTTGAGCTGAGTATGATCAGTATTCTCTGTCAAATTCTTATCAACTATAGTACTATTAGGACTCTTATTGTCTTGAAATAAAAAAACAGAAAAAAATGAGAAGCATCAAGCTTTGTAAATTTCAAGAAAAACTTCTTTTCCTAGAAAATAAAATGAATTAAATCCCATATAATCCTAGAATTAACGACACAAGTCCTAATGATCAAAGTTCTAAAAGGATACAAATGTTTACATAATATAATCTTAGAATTATAAAATCTCTCACATAAAATTATAATATAAAGTGGTAAACATGTCTTTTACTCAAGCCAAGATACTAATCACTATAGTTAACCCATTCTCATATGGAAAATATTTACTACGTATTAGTTGTTTACAAAGTTGAAAAATAATTGTTTAGATCAAGTAGAATACAATGTAATATTTCTCTATTTAACAGATGGGCAAAGTTCATGTACTTTGCGCCATGTTATGACGTATGACGGTATGTCCATTTCCCAGTACACAGTATTCTAGACCAATGCAAACAATCTTCCCAAGAAGAATCTGGAATAACATAAATCTGATGAATACACCAGATCTTTCCTATTTTCTCAATGTTGGTCTACAATCATCCAGCTCAGAATTCATTAAACATTATTATAAATCATTATAGAACAATATCAATCATTTTACACTGAACAGTAATATAAATCATTATACACTCAACATGAATATAAATCGTTATGATCTAATGGATATAAATCACTAATTCATATACACTCAACATGCTTCTTTCTTCATCATGTTCATGCAACACCTTCTCATTTACACTTCAATTTTAATTCCAGCTGTACCTTTGTAACTCTTTTTGCCAAACAACTATTGTCCAACAACAACAAAAAAAATGTAGTTTCTCTATTCTTCCCACTCCACTTCAAATTAAAAAATAAAAATACTCTGTTAAGGGCGTTTTGTGCATCAGGCAGATGTTGGCACACCAGCGGACTGTTTCAGGTTTCACGTTGTCGTCCTAATAGTGATCACATATTAATGTTAATCCAAATTGGCCAGAAAGGTGTTGTAAGCTTCTATGAAACGTGAGCTTTGCTTAACAAACAATTGTAACCTGGGCCAATTTCAGCGAATTTCCAAAACTCGTGAATATTACCTGAACGAAATCTTGGTTACATGGCTTTCGGGCCGGGCACAAAAGGGGAGGCGCATGCAATACAATTGTGACTTTTGTACATCATCTCGCATTTTTCTGAAACAATAATATTGATTACCATGTTGTACTTCTTTCAAACTGTGAAGAAGACACTCTAACCTAACACTGCTACCACTCATAGTCGGCAAGTAAAATATACAAGCGACAAAGTTACAGACGAAATTTCGCGCTATGGAAAGTGTAACTAGGGCAAGTAGCTCTTCCTTTTAATAGCTGATTCGGACATAGATACCGTCCGGAAAACTGCTTTTAATGTTTTTTACAACCGTAAAGGGGGGAAGGGGAATCTTCAGGATGCTATGTGCCATTTCACGTAACAAGATGCTAGCTGCAATCATTTTGTTGCCATTATTTTGTCATATCCCTTTGGTCAACCAGGTTTGATTGAGCCAGGAAGCAAGCGAGTTATACTCTATTGTTTAAAATTAAATTTATTGGCTGCTTGAGCTGTTTTATTCCATTAATAGTACCATCAATAACAACTCCAACATTGATCAGATTAAAAAAATTTGCATACACAATCTTGTTCTTTTTGTTTTGTTATTGTTGCTTTTTTTCAATTTTGTTTTGTTTTCTTGTGTTTGTTTTCTGTCTGTTGTTGTCTTTTTATTGTTTTTTCTCCTTATTTTTTTCTCTTTTATTTCGTTTATCGGTTTGTTTTGTGGGGTAGGGGGTATTTTTTCATATAGTATTATTTTCCTAAAGGCTTCTGAGTGAAAATTTTGAAGAATATTTTTTCTTTGCAATATCTTGTAATACATTGATCAATCAGAGTTTGCTTTCTGTGGTGTTTTTTTTTTTTACTCAGTTTTGGATGCTGAGGAGAGGGATTGCTGGCGTAATATGCGTTTTTTCTCAAATTAAATGATATATTTGACAAATACAATCACTTCAAATTTCTAAATTTATATTTTGGTGGTATTTCTTCTTGCAAAACTGTAACACTGTGGACAATTTTAAGCAGTGAGTCAGATGGAATTTTTAAAAAATGTACATATTTCAGTTATATTTTTAAATTTTTCATTATCATTTTAAAAAATATATCTTTTGTTTTTGCTTAGTGCAACAATGAAGGAACGAAAATGTATAGATTATTTTTTTCATAGAGTTGATATTGTTTTCAATATTCATGTTCATATTTTTCAAGTAAACTTTATGGCAAATGTATTTTGATATTATAATTGTTATTTCAATTTCATTATATTCCAAGGTGTGAGTTTGTGTCTTTTGAATGTCAAACTTATGAAAAAATATCCTACTTCAGATTTGACTTTTATGATAAAACACATACCTTTTTATAAAATGTATATCTTCCTATTGACATATCATTTGAATTTATGTAAAAATATTAGTAATTATAATCTATATTCAGATGTGACTTTTATGATAAAACGCATACATTTTTATAATGTTTATATCTTCTTATCAACATATATTTTGAATTCATATAATAATATTTGAAATTATAATCTATATTCATTACATGTTGTAATTTAACATTGCATGCTGAACTTGACTTTGTTCAGACTTGAGTTCATTTCTGCTTGATCTGATTGGCTTCTTTTTTATTTAATTTAGTTAAACAACTAATAATAGTTTCGTTATTATCTTTGTGTATAAAATTGTTATCAGAATTATTATTCAGGTAACCAAGAAGGGGTACATACGTTAAATTTGGGTTTGGGTATTGGAGATTCCTGAGTGAAATTTGTAGGCCATTGTGTTGTGAATAAACAAGGCTCATTAGATCATTCTAGAATGTTCTTTTCCATTAAGTAATGGTCATGTTTAGAAAATTGTGACCTGAGGTCAAGCGAAGAATTATATTATCTTGTGACTGTTAAGGTTTTATCAGTCGTGCTTTAACATCTAGTACCTTCAAATTGTATTATGTAATGACCAGTTTTGAACTGATTTGCATTTTTTTCACATTTTTGAATTCAAGTAATTATTTTTTCTGGAAATACAAAAGTGCTTAGATAAATAATTTTAGTTAAAGACATTCACAGGAATTTATATTGAATTAAAACCTAGAATAATATTTTTGTGATTCAACAAGAAAATGTTGACACATTAGCACTCTGTAGGTTTAAACAGACGCGTCATCGCCTTCAGAGTTTGATCTCTTCAGGACTTTTACTGACTTTTATTCAGAACTTTAAATTATTTGGACTTGTGTCTTAATTTCATGGATTATTTTTGGATTCAATTTGCAGTACCGTAAGTTCCTTTTTTTAAAATCTCATTTTCGCTTTGTATTTTAGAGAAATAAATTTTTTGTTAAATTTGATAAAGCCTGATGTCATTCTTTCTTTTCTGCTGCTTATTATCCCAGCATGGTCACACTCCTCCGGAATCGTCGCATCAGATGGCTGGGCCATGTATGACGGATGGATGACGGACAGATCCCCGAAGACCTTCTTTATTGGAACTTGCCTTTGGCTAAAATGTCAGTAGAACCGCCACATCTCCACTTCAAGGATGTCTGCAAGCCTGACATGAAAGCCCTTGACATCGATGTCAACACATGGGAAGAGCTTGCTCTAGACAGGCCCAGATGGCGATATATTCTGATCACTGGTTGGAAAGACGGCGAAGACAATCTACGCTTGCTAGCTCATGAAAAGCGATATCGGAAGAAGCAGCAGCTCCAACACAAACCATACTCAACTTTCAAGTGCAGCAGGAACTGCCACATCCGTGCTGAGCTACAAACGCTGCACAACTACCAAATGGAACATCTCTCATGAGCACACTTCCATCATCTTTCAAGACTAAGGGACGCCAACAATACAATGGATATATTTAAGGCAGTTATCTGTGTTGCTTGCTGTTCATTGATGAGAAATAAATAATTATTAAATATAATATTTGTTGTGGTTCTTTTGATTTTAACTTATTTTTAAATATTGTTCATATGTTAAAAATGTATTTATGAAACATTTCCAAAACGTTATCTGATAATGTTATGATGACGAGTGATGCTAGCAATTATATTAAAATGGTCCACTTATATAAACACAAATAAGATTGCTTATCTATCGTTAAAACGGAGACAATTTTAAATTGTAAATTTTTTAAATATAAAAACATGGATATTATTTAGTAAAAACATTTACCTATCTTTAAATTTAGAACGTCAATCATAGATTACGTGTTAAACCAGTAATAACAGTCAGTATGAAGAAAGGACATGAACAAAATCTCTCTCTCTCTCTCTCTCTCTCTCTCTCTCTCTCTCTCTCTCTCTCTCTCTCTCATTGCGATATCTCATAAAATATAATTTTGGTTCTACTTCAATCAGGAGCCCATGTGTAACACGTGAGTATGATATTTTTCAATAGAGTTTTATTTTTTCCTGTAACTGTCATATTTTTCTTTAACATTAATTGAACCATTAATTTTACAGGTGCAGTTAATTTTAATCTCAATAAATTAATATTCATGGGTTTATATATATATTGAAAACATAAATCAAAGTATTATTGGCAACTAATAGAAACAGTGTCACGAACCGTTTCAAACAAACACTACAGGCCACACGTATGTAATATGGATAATAAATAACGCCCCTTTACAAAAATGTGAAATTGAAACCCTTAGTTCTTAATTGTGTCACTAATGATATGTGCAACTACCCGCAGTCTATTACGCTATAATTGTTCATAAAATAAAGTGATGCTTGTTAATGATCGAGAGTATACGAAAGTAATATATTTGGAGGAGGTTCCGAAAACCCATTCTGTAAAAATAGATTCATTTTAATTTTAAGAAAATGGTATCTGTCACTGATAAGGGTGGATACTGTGATAATTAATGGCGGTTCCAATCAACGAGGCAGTTTGGTTTCTGGGTGGTCAGTTGTGATTGTTGTTGCTTGGTAAACAGAAAACAAAATTCTACCTCACCTTTCCCGCCAAACCACCCATGTGTGCTCGATATTACAGCCTATTGCTTTTACAGTCCGATATCAGCCATGACAGAATCTCAGTTAGTCCAATATATATATATATATATATATATATATATATATATATATATATATATATATATATATATATATATATATATATATATATATATATATATACGACTGTGTAAGAGTGCAAATACCATCTTGTCGTACATATCTCTTATTATCATAACAGCTGGAGAGTCCGACTTTATTAATATATATATATATATATATATATATATATATATATATATATATATATATATATATATATATATATATATATATATATATATATATATATATATATATATATATATAAACAGTGTGTGACAATTTGACCCGTACATGTTTTAGAAGACTTTGACTCCTCTGAGCGAATCAAGGTAATGGTCGTGACATTTTCCAACGACGCTCTTCTAATGTTTTCTGCACATGTTTTGACTCCACAAATGTTTGGTCAACTTGACTTGAGTACATTTTTACTGCTTAGTCCGGTGAATTCCACGACGGGTATCTAGTCTGTTTCCTCCTTGAACTTTCCGATGACTATTTTGTTGGTCGTAAAACCAGTTTGACCTGGCGTATTCCGAAAAGTCGAACATGTTTTAATTCGTACACGTCATGCTACACATCCTCGGTCTGGATCCCGTAACACGAACTGTCCATGTCCGCAAACACATTATCTTTAGCAATAACACATCCATGGTCAGATACAGATCGTGATAATCTCCTATGTGACGCATACCATAAACGTTCCACTCTTAGTTGCGCATGATAATCCACCTCGAACACGGACGAATCGGTGAGAAAGCTGTAAACGGCCTCTTGGGGTGGCAGCGACGTCAACTCAGATTTGTTCATGTACTCGTAAAGATAAACTCTTTTAAGCGTGACATACGCGGCCTTGTCTTTGTACTTTTCCTCGGTGTGTCTGAAATCTTTTATTGTGGATGACAACCTTGTCCGCACCAGACTGGCCGCCGATGCCGCGATATACTGAAAAGTCGTCAAGAGCCTCAATGTGCCTAAAGAAAACGACATGTACGTTTCAGTGTTGTTCGGAATGCAGGTGATTCTGTTCTGCGAGAATTTGCCGAACGATTCATGGTCAGATGAGAATCCTACCGGAGGAGATTATGCAGTACCACGAGAATAAAATAAGGAATAGTTCATGGCAAGTGTCCCGAGCAGTTTCTCTGTATTTCCCCTTATCATAACATTGATATTTTACCAGGTCACTGCCTCGGGCTTGTGATAGATGTAAAAACTTAAAGCACGGTCGAAATTGACTTTTAGCAGATTCAGCACGAATTTTGCCACACAATCAGGCCTCTGGTACAATTCACTCTGAGTTTTAATGGTCGTTAATGTCAGTCTTGTTAGCAAACGTAAATGGCACGTGCTTTTGATACTTAACATAGGCAACGCCACCCACGAGCAAAATCAGTGCTTCAAAATTGTTATACACGACAAAAGGAATTCTGGCCATACAGTGATTATTAAATCGTAATTTTGATATAGAATATTGATTTAAACCTAGCTTTAAGAGGCTTCAGTATTGGAGAATATCCGAAATGCTGAAACTTATCCCTATTTTAAATGAGGGTAAAATAATTATTTCTGTATATACTGTGATTTCTTGCCGGGAATCATTCCATTTTCTTTGCTCTTTAGTTTAACATCTTTCATTAAATAAGTAATATATTTTGAATTTTGTATGAAGTTATTCCTTTAAATGATTGCATTCATGCTTGATCAAACATTTGTCCTGTCAGTTAATGTATGTTTTCTTTGAGCCGTAATGCATAAACAGCTGAAATGTCACTATCATCACTGGCACATTATTGCTCAGCATTATACTATTCCAATGAAAATATCTTTACTGAAGTAGCTGAGAAAATCAAAGTCAAATGGATGTGGGCCGGAAGTTTTCATCCTAATCATTCTCTTTACAAGTAGCCGAATTGACACGGACAGGGTTGGTTATGGACCAAAATTATCCTGAGCCGTAACTTTATGGTCAATGGTTATTGTAAAGATATCTATATTGTGAGCTTAACTTCTGCCCATGATTGTGTGATACTGTAAACATATTGACATCACCTTCCGACATTAGAATGTTCTGGATGCAAATTTGTTTACAATTGGGTGTCATTTTCTATTAAGAGGATTAATTAGTTTCAGAAAATGTTATTCCAAACTTTTATAAAAAGTTGGGATCAGAATTTGTAATTTTTTCTTTAATATTAAGCCTTAAGAATTATTGTTAGTTGTGTTTCGATATAATTTGAGCGGAATCATTTGTTTAAATGTATTTCATTGGGATTACAAACTGTGCATTAACATTTGAGCGAAATCACTATTTTAAGATTATTGTAAATTCATTCAAAGAAGTTTTGGATTATATCCTTGTGATGCATCAGGACTGTTGGCACGTCAGTTTAACCAATAAATTGGCACCTCAAAATAAGAATCGTAACAGTACAGTCAATCGAGTTGTGCAAATAATTGAGATATTTAGGATAGGCTTCAGTTTTGGAGGTATTTTCTGCGAACAAAATGCATATTCTTACTGTTAATTACAACTTCAACAGACAGTTCGAACTCAAGCTTTCCCATTATGTCTGCTCTTAGATCTAGATTTCAGGAACATCTTAGTAAATTAGCCCCTTTTAAAAAATCTGAACTTAATGATATGGTGTGACTATTTGAGCTATTATTGTGTAATAATTAGAGGTATGAATACTTTCGTTAATTTGGTCTTTCCGCTTTGTGTTGTTCTTTAAACTAATGTGAGGAATGTATACCTCATGTAGTCAGCAACCGCTCCATTGGCCTAGTGGTTAGAGCGTCCGCCGCGGAAGCGGGAGGTCACGGGTTCGATCCCGGTCGAGTCATACCAAAGACTTACAAAACTGGTACTAACAGCTACCTCGCTTGACGCTCAGCATTCAAAGGTTAGTGTTAGGACTGGTCGGCCGGGTGTCAGAATAATGTGACTGGGTGGGGGATCATGCTACATGTCTGCGGCATGATGCCCCAGTGCTAGACATCACCATAAACTGCCTCACTGTAGACATCGTAGCGATATGACTCAATTTGTTTTTAAAGCTACGTTAAAATTCTTAATCAAACAATCATGTAGTCAATGCACAATATGTAGCCGGTGAAATACCAATAATCGGTTAGGAAGCAGCGCTAGCCACTTAATGCAATAGACACTTTGGTTCAAGGAAAGTAGAATATCTATTAAAAAAAAAAAAAAAAAAAAAAAAAAAAAAAAAAAAAAAAAATGCCTTATTGACATCTATTTTAAATTGCATCAAGCTATTTAGTACATAATGTTTTCAAAATTATCACCCTGGGAAATGCTTGTGTTTGCACTGTGAACATCACGTATTCTCAGCAATGGCTTGTAAACTTGAAAACTGCACGTTTATTTGAGGACGGGGCATCATTTTTATTTTATGAATTTCCAATTAATTTTAAGGTCAAGTGAATTATATTTGTATGCTTTGCTTTATTATACCTGTTTAAAATTGTGGCTTTTTTTTAACCTCACTTATTTTTTTATATCAAGGGGTGTGTGCAACCTTAAATTCGTGCATACAAACTGTTCCTTTCGCCCCCGAGCCTGGATTCTGACCTCTTAAATTATACGGCTGATACTCGGATTGAAGAAGGACACCAGTCTAAGGTATAACTTAAACAGGGAACCAGTATACTGTAATAAGGACATTATATCATCGAGAAAAAACAAGAAAAGAAAAGAGAAGAAAAAAGAAAACAAGAGATTCTTGTTGTGTATGCTGAATTTTTTCTTCATTAGGGACGATACATCATGTAGATATGATAAAATAATTTTACCTGTAATGAAATTAACTTACCTGCCTGATACACATTCTAATATGTAAATATTTTTGTTTACAAAAACAAAAACAAGCCTTGAAAACTAATAATACAGCGGACTTTTTCATTCTCAAATGATGTTTATGTATTTTCTTTGTATAAAGTGTTCGTAGCCTATCTCCAGGAATTAATCATGAGCAAACTTATCAAGCTTCCGGAAAAACTATAACTTGCGACTTATATTTGCGCAGTTGATTTTCATAACTATTAGGAATATTGCATTGCCATTGGATGGGTTCTTATTTTTTTTCTTGATAGGACAACAGTTAATCAAAGGAGCGTACACCCCAGCATACATGTCCAGATATAAAAAATGAGTTGGGATTTATCACAGGGTATAGCAAAGAAAATTAGGAGTTCGTCCATGAATCAAATAATTGAAGTTCTAACCTGTAGCAATGTCATATTGTTACGGGTTAGAACCCCATTCCCTTGATTCATGGACGGATACTCCTAGTTTTACTTGTAACGAGCCCCAGTGGAATTTATCAGAGGAAACAGATTAGGACAACAGGATACCCTAGCCCAAAAGTACTCGTGATGAATAGGGTGCAAGGGAAAGATTTTATGTGCTTCAACCTGCCTTATGTAAATAGCGGTAAAAAAATAAAATGAAACTATATGTCTGTATGTTTGGTATTATTATGAGATAGTTATATTAAAACAAAGCTTAGTAATATTTTTTACTTGACCTGACAAATCAATGACAGTTCATAGCAAAAGTGTATGCACCTAAAATTCTACCCACATTTTTCACCTTTGAAGGTAATTTGTACACTAAGTGTTACTTGCACAAACTACAAGCCCAAATCCTGGGTAATAATTCTCAAAAACATTGTTTATTTCATAGCTTGATGGAATTCAAAATAGTTTTCATAGCTGTTTTCAAGATATTCTACTTGCCTTGAACCCACGAATCTGTTGCTGTGGGTGGCTAGCTCTTCTACTTTTTCAGACTGAGATGTAGTTCACCATCTTCAATAAGCTCTGAAATAGCATCTTGAATTTCTGTTGCTTTTTACAGTGCCATTTTGAAACGTTATTTTTTTTAAAAATATTAAAACTGGGAACCAGTCTTCTATAAAGAATTGACCAAAACTCTTACTGCAAATGCCTGTTTTGTTTTCTTTTAAACTTGGACAAATGTTGACTGAAGCCTGTCAGGATATGTTGTTAATTGATATGGATGAAAACCACAATTATATGCATTTTGTTTTTACTTGTAGCAGGGGCAATTTGACTTGTAGAAAGAGTTATGTAAAACACATTACTTAAATCATGAGTAGAGACAATGACATGTGAGATAGACCATTACTGGCATTACAATAGTATCCAAGGAAATTTTGAATTATCAGATATAATCCAGCTGCTAACAATTATGTGTACTTCACTCTTTTATTATTTAGAAATACATTACTTAGATTTCTGTCTTTTTTAATCAGGATATATAACTGCTACAGAGTGTCACTGTGGAAAGATTCTGATGCAACCCGTGTTTAAAGATAACAAATTGCATCAAATTATTTTATGTTGGCATATTTCATAAAACCAGTTTATACACAAACTGCAATTACTTAAATCAGGTTTTTCTTGGATTTGGACCATACAGGCATTATAAGGTCTGGTAATTGTTTGCAGATCCTTAGTTGGTTATTATTAAAGTTCGGGTTTTCCAAAACTGAATTGAACTCATCATTTGATTCTAGTTCTCCCAAACAGCACTGGACCCCTATATATTTTTTTCTTTCCAAGTAAAGAATTTCTTTTTAGGTAAAAATGCAATAAACATAAATTCATAATGTTTCATGCTAATATGTTTATATCATTAGAACGAAAACTCTGTTAATCTGTCACCGTTTTGGTGGCCTAGTGGTTCAAGTGTCTGCCTCAGATGTGGGAGGTCTTGGGTTTGATCCCTGGCCAAGTCATACCAAAAAGGTAACATCAATGGTACTAACAGCTGTCTCACTTGGCACTCAGCATTAAGAGGTTAGTGTTAGGACTGCTTTGCCTGGTCTCAGGATAATGTGACTGTGAGACATCATACTACATGTCTGCAGCATGATTGATGCCCCATTGCTAGATATCATGATAAACTGCTACACTGCAGGCATGATAGCGATATAACTGAAAAATTGTAAAAGCTACATTAAAAAATCCAAATCGAACCTACACACACTTTTAACATGTGGAAAATGTAAGTAATCAGTGGAAAGAAGGTGGGGTGCGTGGAATTTTAATCAAACTAATAAACAAAACCTGAATAGGTATGAAACCTGTGCCATTTTTACTTGGATTTCAGCCTTGCTAGTCATCACTCACTTTTGGTATCTTCGTTAATTCTTGATCAGCAAATATATGCCTCACTGATACATAGTTAAAGCATCTATCTACCTCAAATGCAGTTGGTTGTAGTTTCGATCTCCTGCCATTCATACCAAAGAATTTAAAAAATGCATTAAGAGGTTAGTATTCGGAGTGGTTGGCATGGTGCTAGAATAATGTGCCGGTGTGGGACATCATGCTACATGTCTGTGGCATGATTCCCCTGTGCTAGACATCTCTGTTAATAGAGTTTGGGACGAGCCTAGGCTCGATAATTTTGGAGCATTTTCAGGGGCTCAAAGCTCGAGGTCAAACTTCGAGCTTACGCCTAGAAAAATTCTTTGCTTTTTTATATTATCGGACCAGATAAACCCGTGCGATAATTAATTGACTGGGAATGAATCGCTTTGCAATGAATGTAAGCAGACAATTTCGTGTCCACAAGGAAAAACTTCAACAATGCGTCGACATCTGCTCAACATTCATCATATTCATCACTACTCAAGCTCGAAAGCTCGAAAAAATTGTCAAGCTTGAGCTCGCACGAGCTTCAAATCCCTGAGCTTTCCTATACTCTGTCTGTTAACTGCCACACTGCAATGCCATATATCTTAGGTGGCGCTCTACAGTTTCGTACTTTGCATAGGGTTAGAATTTTAAAGAAAAATAATTTTCTGGGATTTCTTCACTGATTATACTGGCAATATAATAAAGACTTTGTATATCTTAGGTGTTGGGAGAAGAACTTTCAATTCCCTTTATTTTGATGTATGATTGATGGGTGTACTTTAGGTTCTAGAGTATACAGCTTGGGCTAACATAAGATGTGCTAATGTAAACAAACTGCTAGCTCCGCATGGTCATTTTCACTCCCTGGACTTCAGAGGTAAATTGTAGAAAAATGGTACGATAACTTTTTTTACTTTTCAGATATTTTGTAATATGTTCATTGCACTTTCAGAAGCTGCTATTGCCTACTTCAGCAAAATTCGTTTTCCCTAGTTTAATAACTGCTAAAGTTAGTGTACTTTTGATTAATTTTGGCTAATTTTTCAAGCACATGGGAGCATCCATTTTCTTATACCATGCGCTTAGATCATTTACAATTTCCACAAGTGCAGTATCCAAAGAAATATCAGCCACATTACATCAAAGTAGCATTGAGATATGCCAACATTATCTCCATTGTGCATGTTACAAATGCAAACAACTTCACCTCACATACGTCACTATCTGAAAAATACATATTAACTGGTGAGCGCCCCCATAAAGAGCATTCGGGTGTATACCCATGGAGTTATATTTATTGCTGTTTGTATTAATATTGGCTGATTTAGTTTAAATTCACTGCAGTTTAGAACTTAAATATCTTTACATTCCAAATTCTTCTTTAATTAAGCGGCTGCAGGTGGGCTTGAGAAGAGTTATGTCCCTTTCTATTGTACACAATACGACATAGACTAGTGGCAATTAGAAACCTCTGTGTGTCATTGTTTTTAAAAATGTTTCATTAATTTCACATTTCTCAAAGATGCCATCAGTTCTTCTTTGAACTGGTAATAATTTGGATATTTTTTCCTGTTTTTTCATTGTCAAATTAAACTATTAACAAAATTTATTTTCTTGGTATTAAATAATTTTGTATTGACATATAAACAAAATTCTATAGTATCATATGGTCATGGTTTATTAAGCTAAGTCAGAAATATTTCAAACTAAATTAACAGTTCAAGATATAATGACATATAAAAGAGCTTTAACTCAACATACACAAGTCTGCAGCAAGTGTCACGTTTGGACAGGCTCACATGAACAACATGGTTATGGAATAATTTATGTAACCTTTCGTGGGAAAAGAAAGTTTGCTTTGGCTCACCGACTAAGGTTCTATGTTGAAACTATGGTAAATTCACTACCATATCAGTGTGACGTATCACATAGATGCCATACAAAAACATGATCATTTATCACTTGAACCAAAAAAGAGAAAATTTGGCTAGAAAAATCATGTAAAGCCTATGGTATATGCCAAGGCAATATGGGCTAGGGGGAGTGGTGTATACTGTGATAGTCAGGTACATTTAATAATTGTTACATGCATTCATTTAAAGGATTTAAAGTGTATGGATGTTCATTGGGTACAAAATTATTTATTGAATTAGCAAACATTGAATTTTGTACAAGTTTTCTGTTGCTTTTTTGTTTGCGTTTGATATAGCATATGTACTTGTACTGAAGACTTGATTTCCTCTCCCTATCTTTTACTGTTCTATGATCTCATTCTGCTATGAGCTGAAATACTGGATCAGACTGAGTAGAACAATTCCATGAGACTTGGTCAGTGGGACAGTGGGAGTGTAAAGTTTCCTGTACCATACTCAGAGCTATGAGGGAATGAATGACATAATGCATCAAAATGTCTGCTCCATACTGATATTTTAGGTGCATAGGTAAAAATGATATTGTGCAAGCTCTTGCACTTATTTGTGTTTAGAAAGTGTGAAATTTTACTTAGCTTGACATCTAAGACAAATTTCTTAGTAAATATTCAAGCTTTTTAATATAAGAAAGATTTAAATGTTTCCCATATGGCAGAAATTTTGAGTAATAGGATGCTAAATGGGCAAGTCAGTCACTCCAACTTTGGCCTTGTAGCAAGAAAGTGCCAACATCGCATTTAAATTTCCTGTGCCTGGGCCTCACTTTCTATGTCCTTGGCACTTTTCTGGACAGGCAGCCTGTTCTGCTTCCTGCAGATTTCAGTTTGTACATTTAACTGTTAAAAAGGCACACAGTCCTTGAGTTTTGCTTTTATACATCGGTGGATTATATCGCTTGCAATTTCCAGCTCAGTCATACATTATGCACAATGTTCCCAATATCCTAGTTAGTTTTGGTATGTTCATAATTACATTTCCATTGATGTTGACAACACGCTGCAACATGTGACCCAACAATTAAGTTTTCTTCATTTCTTTCTTTCTCCAATTCAGGGCAAAGCTTGGGTGCACTTTATTTGGGCCACAGGAAGATAGTGATTCTTCATATACATCAATTCTCGGGTGCTTTATTTGTGGAGATGTAGAACCAGATTGCAACCTGAATAGGTTGGTCACTCTTGGATACTCGTAATCCATAGTCCTATGGTTGACTGTGTTGTATGAACTCTTGTGGACAAATAGCTATTTTCTTAGCTCTTCCTTTAGACATGTTTTCTTAGATAGTGGCTAATGTGGGTTGATGTAGTATTAGTGACATCATGGTTACCAGTTTTTCCTGGTTGTGATGTATCTTAGACAGTATGTAACATCATACTCAGGCTGGGGCTTGAAATTGTTGGGAAACACACCTACCCCCTTTTTTGGCATACAAGTCTGCATGTTTTGGTTTTATAATTAATTTTACCATATAAAGCAGTCAACATATTTGATTTTCATTGTAATCAATTATGTATGTAATCATCAATCACATTCCTGGTCCATGGAATGGTCTCACCAGGAGTTAATTCCCCTTGACTTTTCATTTCAATTCTTTGACATACAAGCATTAGTGCAGATTCAAATTAGATTACTAGTGCCGGGGAAAAAAGTAATTATTTACAAACAAAATATATATTTATGTCTACTGTTATAAATTTATAGCATCAAGGACTTTTTTTCTTAATCCAATGCTGGACAATTTTTGCACTAGTACCTCAAACTTTATGGAATTTTCCTCACTTTTCTCACTTGATTTACATGTATACATGACCCAAGTATAGTTTGCAACTTTAGAAATGATCTAAATACATTATTTGATGTTTGGATTGAAAAATAAAACAAATACTTCATATGCATTTATTCTTGAATGTCTTTCTTTAATGTCAAAATAATAGCATTTCCCAGTGACGTTAAAATACAGTTTTGACGTCATGAAGCTACATTTAAGTTACTTCAGAGGGGTATAGTAAATCAACTATGTGTTTGTAATTTTGGAAGTAAATACCATGTATGATATATCAATATGTTTGAAATTGACTGCAGAATATGATAAGTTTTTCAATAAGTTGAAAACATATCTTCAGTGGTTCTTTAAGGTGGCGCTCTACAGTTTCGTACTTTGCATAGGGTTAGAATTTTAAAGAAAAATAATTTTCTGGGATTTCTTCACTGATTATACTGGCAATATAATAAAGACTTTGTATATCTTAGGTGTTGGGAGAAGAACTTTCAATTCCCTTTATTTTGATGTATGATTGATGGGTGTACTTTAGGTTCTAGAGTATACAGCTTGGGCTAACATAAGATGTGCTAATGTAAACAAACTGCTAGCTCCGCATGGTCATTTTCACTCCCTGGACTTCAGAGGTAAATTGTAGAAAAATGGTACGATAACTTTTTTTACTTTTCAGATATTTTGTAATTTGTTCATTGCACTTTCAGAAGCTGCTATTGCCTACTTCAGCAAAATTCGTTTTCCCTAGTTTAATAACTGCTAAAGTTAGTGTACTTTTGATTAATTTTGGCTAATTTTTCAAGCACATGGGAGCATCCATTTTCTTATACCATGCGCTTAGATCATTTACAATTTCCACAAGTGCAGTATCCAAAGAAATATCAGCCACATTACATCAAAGTAGCATTGAGATATGCCAACATTATCTCCATTGTGCATGTTACAAATGCAAACAACTTCACCTCACATACGTCACTATCTGAAAAGTACATATTAACTGGTGAGCGCCCCCTTAGCGATATGACAAAATTGTTGAAGTTATATTAAAAATAAAAGGAATACACAAACCCAGACTGATATGATACTGGTAAAGGAAGATCATGGTAAAGATATTTTCTGCCATCTTAATCAAATCACATACACAGTCGTGTGCAGTTCAAAATTATGCTGCATGTTAGATAGTGGAGCAGTTTCTATAAATAAATTGCCTCCTTTCATAATTGTTAGGATCTGACTGTAAAGCCCTTATAATATCATGGTCTGTCTTTGAACATATTCCCTAATGTACCATGATCTGTCTTTGTACAGTCCCTTGTTCTGTCTTTGAACACATTCCCTGATGTACCATGATCTGTCTTTGTACAGTCCCTTGTTCTGTCTGAACACTTTCGATGATGTACAATGATCTGTCTTTGTTTAGTCCCATGTTCTCTCTTTGAACACATTCACTGATAACCATGATCTGTCTTTGTACAGTCCCTTGTTCTGTCTGAACACTTTCCCTGATGTACAATGATCTGTCTTTGTACAGTCCCTTGTTCTCTCTTTGAACACATTCCCTGATGTACCATGACCTGTCTTTGTACAGTCCCTTGTTCTGTCTGAACACTTTCCCTGATGTACAATGATATGTCTTTGTACAGTCCCTTGTTCTCTCTTTGAACACATTCCCTGATGTATCATGATCTGTCTTTGTACAGTCCCTTGTTCTGTCTGAACACTTTCCTTGATGTACCATGATCTGCCTTTGTACAGTCCCTTGTTCTCTCTTTGAACACATTCCCTGATGTACCATGATCTGTCTTTGTACAGTCCCTTGTTCTGGCTGAACACCTTCCCTGATGTACCATGATCTGACTTTGTACAGTCCCTTGTTCTGTCTGAACACCTTCCCTGATGTACCATGATCTGTCTTTGTACGGTCCCTTGTTCTTTCTGAACACCTTCCCTGATGTACCATGATCTGTCTTTGTACAGTCCTTTCCCTCATATCACATGGTCCATCATATAATATAGTCCCTCGGGTGAGTTCATGGATACCACGTTTGGGGTTAAAGTTATAATTGTCATTATTTGGCCCCAAATTATTATTTTTGTTATTATCCCTATAGTTTTTTGATAGGTGCGGGGGATATAATAGTTCATCTGTCTGGCTGAACTGACCCATCCATCCCTCTGGCCATTCTTGCATTTCCTTTTGAAATTCATGACAAAACTTGGTTATGTTGCTTATGTAGTGACCATCAGGAAAGGTATCATTATTGTCTCCATTGCCAGGGTTTCTGGGCAGATCATTGAAAGGTATCATTATTGTCTCCATTGCCAGGGTTTCTGAGCAGATCATTGAAAGGTATCATTATTGTCTCCATTGCCAGGGTTTCTGGGCAGATTATTGAAAGGTATCATTATTGTCTCCATTGCCAGGGTTTCTGGGCAGATCATTGAAAGGTATCATTATTGTCTCCATTGCCAGGGTTTCTGGGCAGATCATTGAAAGGTATCATTATTGTCTCCATTGCCAGGGTTTCTGGGCAGATCATTGAAAGGTATCATTATTGTCTCCATTGCCAGGGTTTCTGGGCAGATCATTGAAAGGTGTCATTATTGTCTCCATTGCCAGGGTTTCTGGGCAGATCAATGTACAGATATATTAATTAAAATGACATTTTCAAATCAAGTGTACAGAATTGGTGCAAGATGCATCATGTAGTTACATGACAGATTTTGCATTATCAACACTGGGTCATTGGATTCAGGGGGTTCAGGGGGTGAGTGGAGACAGGGCAAAGTGCAGGGTTTGAAACTGAAACTTGAGTTTGAGATAGCATGTCATGGCAGTTATTATTATTATTGTTGTTGTCATCATTATTGTCTCCTGTCAGTTTCAGATATTTGGTCTGGAGCATGAATGGTTACCTGGATGTAAACAATAAAAGTATCAGTCAATGGAATTGAAGTGGGACATTTTTTTAATGATGAAACTGCCAACCTGATAACCATATATAGACATGCATCTGCTGCAAGTGAACACGATTGTTTTCTGGCAGATATTCTTGTTGATTGCCTTTATTCGAGCTTTTACTTCAGTAGATGGTAAGTAAATTTTGAAGTACTAAGTAACACAGTTTATACCAAAATTATTATTCATTGATCAGCTAACTTTATGCAAGATCTTTTAAAGATTGTTGAAATATTGTCATTAATTTGAACAGATTATTTGGCTACAATGTTAAATTTATAATTAATCAGTGCATACATTATATTTTAATTATGGTTTTGTATTATAATATACAGGGAGAAATGTTCATTTTAGATGAAAATTTTTGTTGTGTATGATTTTTTTTAAATTATAGGTCAACTGTATTTCTCTTTTTACTCTAAATTATATTCGGCTGTCAATCAGGGAATCTTTCTAAAGATTTGACAATCTTACCAGTGACCAGGTCTGTGGCTTCGTTTATACATTTACAGTTTGACATCTCACCAGGCCTATGGCTTCATACAGTTATAGAAATCTTAATGATAGATCTGCAGAATTTGTGGTGATTTCATTAACATACAAAAGCCATCATTTGCTTTTGTGTCCCAGATGATTACAAGTTTAAATGTGGAGGTTTCATTAACACAAAAATGTCTAGCATTTGCTTTAGTGTCCCAATTGATTACAATTTAAAATTAATTGATAAGAAGTGAAAATGCAAAACATTAAATTATATTTGCTTATTTCTTACATTACCATTCTCATGTATTCATTTATTTGTCTCGAACCTGCTTAGATTTGCATCAAATTAATCTTTATTTCCACAGCACAGACAGCGATTTGCAAGTTCTATAACCTGGATGCAGATTGTCGATATCGAATTGATGGCATCTCCCTTTCCTACATAGTAGCCAGAATTAATGAATGCAATGATCCCATTGATGTCACATTCCACATTACGGTAGGCTTTATTAATGAATGTAATAATCCCATAGATGTCACATTCCACATCACAGTAAGTTTTATTAATAAATGGATAGATCCTATCAATATCACATTTCACATCACACTAAATTTTATTAATAGATGGATAGATCCTATCGATATCACATTCCACATCACAGTAGGCTTCATTAATGAATGTAATGATCTCATTGATGTCACATTATACAGCATAATAATTTCTTTTTAATGAATGCATTGATTCTATTGATGTCACATTCCAGATCATGGTAAGCTTTATTAATGAATGCATTGATTCTATTGATGTCACATTCATCATTAGATTAAGCTGTATTACCTTTTTGCAATCTGATTAAAATCAGATCATAACACTAGTCTGATTTGTTTTTTAAACAAATGCAGATAATCAGGACATCTGTCTTGTGTCATCCATTGTCTTTCCATCAACAGTTGTAATGAACACTCTAGATGCATATCCCCCCTCTCCCATGGAGAGAGAGAGAGAGAGAGAGAGAGAGAGAGAGAGAGAGAGAGAGAGAGAGAGAGAGAGAGATCATGAGGTTTGTCTGTATTATTTATTTGGGGAATAAATTTGATTCAGTTTTTATGGATAATCATCAGTCATTTTTCAAACTTCTGCAGTTAATTGCTGGGACACAATTCATTACTAAACTCTTTAAACAGATTTTAATGTATTTTTTGTAACTGTAATTAAGAAACAAATTTTTCTTTTTATGGCAGTTTTGGCAAAATTTTGACTCGGAAGTTGGCATTAAACATAAAACATACGCAAAACTTTTTATTGTAAATGAGTGTCAAAGGTAGTTGGCCATACATGAAAATGTTAACATTATTTAAACAATGTTGCAGAACAAAAATCAGATTTTGTTGGTAAATTTTTGCATAATGTGTAAAGCTTACATTTTAGGCTAGGGGCCCCGAGTGGCCGAGTGGTCTAAAGCGCTGTCCGTTATGGATCACTGTCATCTCACCTCTGTGTGTGTTTGATTCTAAGATTCAGCTAATGTAGTTATGTGAGAAAGCTTGCCAGTAGCTTCTCGTGGGTCGGTGGTTCTTTGGGGGGTTTTCCGGGTTCTTCCTCCACCATTAATACTGGCCGCCATGTATAGTCTATATTGTGCTTAAAAATGGTGTTAAACCATACAAAACAAACAAACAAACATTTTAGGCTGTTTAGTAAATGGTACTTGACTTTTCAGTAGGAGTTGTATTTCAGTGATTACTAGATTTGACAGTGAATGAATATGCGTAAATTCTTTGCATTAAAATGTCTAACAAATATATAGCATTTGGGTCTGCCTTCAAAGGTTTACCCAAACTCAATGATGGCCTTTATCAAACCTGAGATGAATCATTTTGAAGCTAATGTGAAATAATTCATTTTGTTACTGTTTGATAAGGGTCAAACATTGAACAGATTACCTGTTCATTATGTTTAATGAAATTGCCCCTTATAGATCCTATGTGATCTTGTATTGATTTCAATTTCTGTAGTCTATTTTGCAAATAAGTTGTGGTCGCTTGCCTGGCTATGTGAACCTTATGGTATAGCCCATACATCCATCGTGTATCTTCCATTGTCTTTCTATCCACATTTGCCTGTGAACACTCCAGAAACATCATTTCTGATTAGATTTGATGTGTAAGCTTATTGTCAAGATCTGGAATGAGTGACGTCCATGCATAGTAATGAAATGATATTGTGTCCGACTCACAGAGCTTGTTACCACACTTGAGACCATATTACACAACAGATTTTGAACAGATTTGGTATATCTGCTTAGATCATTAGTACCTGACATGGGCCTGATTGTAAATGACATTAATATTATTGAGGTTGTCTTGTATCAAATTGACAGCTTGTTATCATTCTGGTTGCCATATTTCCTATCAGATTGTGATTAGAATTGGTATTTAAGCATATGTCATAAATAGCTTATGAAGGGTGATTTAGTTGACAAGCAAGTGAGAGTAGTTCATTTTGGATATGTTGGTGTGTTACATTGTTCCAGGAAATATAAGGCAACTATAGAATTGTTACTTTAAACTGTTGTACAATCCTCAGTAACACAAACAACCCTCCTGAACATAAAACACTGTATTTTGTAGCTAGGGTTGGCTAAAGTAATTTTTTTGGCAAACATGTCCATGTGAGAAAATGTCCAAATTTGGCCCAAGAAAATTTATAGTACAGTCAAATATAAGTTATCTGGATTTGTCTTGATCGTTTAGATAACCATTTTGATTTGTCAGTAAAGTCAGGGAATTAAATGACTAGTGATAGGATAAGACACATTTAACTGTAATACATTTTGTTGCGCTTCATTTGTAGAATGAGAAGCCACCTGTGGATTGGAGCTACACGTTCAGCAAAAATAAAGAGATAGTCCTAGTGCCTGGCTTTTTTGAAAATGTTCACTTGGAAGTCAAGCAGAAGCTAATGCAGGATGATCTAATTATAGAGGTAGTATGACAGAAATTGCAAAGTAATTTTAATCTAATTGTAGAGGTAGTATGACAGAAATTGCAAAGTAATTTTAATCTAATTGTAGAGGTAGTATGACAGAAATTGCAAAGTAATTTTAATCTAATTGTAGAGGTAGTATGACAGAAATTGCAAAGTAATTTTAATCTAATTATAGAGGTAGTATGACAGAAATTGCAAAGTAATTTTAATCTAATTATAGAGGTAGTATGACAGAAATTGCAAAGTAATTTTAATCTAATTGTAGAGGTAGTATGACAGAAAATGCAAAGTAATTTTAATCTAATTATAGAGGTAGTATGACAGAAATTGCAAAGTAATTTTAATCTAATTGTAGAGGTAGTATGACAGAAAATGCAAAGTAATTTTAATCTAATTGTAGAGGTAGTATGACAGAAATTGCAAAGTAATTTTAATCTAATTATAGAGGTAGTATGACAGAAATTGCAAAGTAATTTTAATCTAATTATAGAGGTAGTATGACAGAAATTGCAAAGTAATTTTAATCTAATTATAGAGGTAGTATGACAGAAATTGCAAAGTAATTTTAATCTAATTGTAGAGGTAGTATGACAGAAATTGCAAAGTAATTTTAATCTAATTATAGAGGTAGTATGACAGAAATTGCAAAGTAATTTTAATCTAATTGTAGAGGTAGTATGACAGAAAATGCAAAGTAATTTTAATCTAATTGTAGAGGTAGTATGACAGAAAATTGCAAAGTAATTTTAATCTAATTGTAGAGGTAGTATGACAGAAATTGCAAAGTAATTTTAATGTAACTGTAGAGGTAGTATGACAGAAACTGCAAAGTAATTTTAATCTAATTGTAGAGGTAGTATGACAGAAAATTGCAAAGTAATTTTAATCTAATTGTAGAGGTAGTATGACAGAAAATTGCAAAGTAATTTTAATCTAACTGTAGAGGTAGTATGACAGAAAATTGCAAAGTAATTTTAATCAAACTGTAGAGGTAGTATGACAGAAAATTGCAAAGTAAATTATAGAGGTAGTATGACAGAAAATTGCAAAGTAATTTTAATCTAACTGTAGAGGTAGTATGACAGAAAATTGCAAAGTAATTTTAATCTAACTGTAGAGGTAGTATGACAGAAAATTGCAAAGTAATTTTAATCTAACTGTAGAGGTAATATGACAGAAATTGCAACGTAATTTTAATCTAATTATAGAGGTAGTATGACAGAAATTGCAAAGTAATTTTAATCTGATTGTAGAGGTAGTATGACAGAAATTGCAAAGTAATTTTAATCTAATTATAGAGGTAGTGTGACAGAAAATTGCAAAGTAATTTTAATCTAATTGTAGAGGTAGTATGATAGAAAATGCAAAGTAATTTTAATCTAATTGTAGAGGTAGTATGACAGAAATTGCAAAGTAATTTTAATCTAATTGTAGAGGTAGTATGATAGAAAATGCAAAGTAATTTTAATCTAATTGTAGAGGTAGTATGACAGAAATTGCAAAGTAATTTTAATCTAATTGTAGAGGTAGTATGACAGAAATTGCAAAGTAATTTTAATCTAACTGTAGAGGTAGTATGACAGAAAATGCAAAGTAATTTTAATCTAATTGTAGAGGTAGTATGACAGAAAATTGCAAAGTAATTTTAATCTAATTGTAGAGGTAGTATGACAGAAATTGCAAAGTAATTTTAATGTAACTGTAGAGGTAGTATGACAGAAATTGCAAAGTAATTTTAATCTAATTGTAGAGGTAGTATGACAGAAAATTGCAAAGTAATTTTAATCTAATTGTAGAGGTAGTATGACAGAAAATTGCAAAGTAATTTTAATCTAATTGTAGAGGTAGTATGACAGAAATTGCAAAGTAATTTTAATCTAATTGTAGAGGTAGTATGACAGAAATTGCAAAGTAATTTTAATCTAATTGTAGAGGTAGTATGACAGAAAATGCAAAGTAATTTTAATCTAATTGTAGAGGTAGTATGACAGAAAATTGCAAAGTAATTTTAATCTAATTGTAGAGGTAGTATGACAGAAATTGCAAAGTAATTTTAATGTAACTGTAGAGGTAGTATGACAGAAATGGCAAAGTAATTTTAATCTAATTGTAGAGGTAGTATGACAGAAAATTGCAAAGTAATTTTAATCTAATTGTAGAGGTAGTATGACAGAAAATTGCAAAGTAATTTTAATCTAACTGTAGAGGTAGTATGACAGAAAATTGCAAAGTAATTTTAATCAAACTGTAGAGGTAGTATGACAGAAAATTGCAAAGTAAATTATAGAGGTAGTATGACAGAAAATTGCAAAGTAATTTTAATCTAACTGTAGAGGTAGTATGACAGAAAATTGCAAAGTAATTTTAATCTAACTGTAGAGGTAGTATGACAGAAAATTGCAAAGTAATTTTAATCTAACTGTAGAGGTAGTATGACAGAAATTGCAACGTAATTTTAATCTAATTATAGAGGTAGTATGACAGAAATTGCAAAGTAATTTTAATCTGATTGTAGAGGTAGTATGACAGAAATTGCAAAGTAATTTTAATCTAATTATAGAGGTAGTGTGACAGAAAATTGCAAAGTAATTTTAATCTAACTGTAGAGGTAGTATGACATAAAATTGCAAAGTAATTTTAATCTAATTGTAGAGGTAGTATGACAGAAATTGCAAAGTAATTTTAATCTAATTGTAGAGGTAGTATGACAGAAAATTGCAAAGTAATTTTAATCTAGTTGTAGAGGTAGTATGACAGAAAATTGCAAAGTAATTTTAATCTAATTATAGAGGTAGTATGACAGAAAATTGCAAAGTAATTTGGCTTGGTGTGTTCTTCTTTACTTCCCAAAGCACACATTATAGCCATTTATAGTAATCAGATACTTGCTAAGATCATAAATAATCTACTTTAATTATGAAATATCTAAGAAAAGTGAAAGCATTGACATTCTTGCAATTAGATGTTGATCATAGTTCATCCCTTTTTTAAGCACAAGTACATGTGAATCACTATTTATCCATGAAAATATCAAACATGAGGTATGTCACATTTATTATCTACAGTCAGACACTGTTCTATGCTGAATGGATATATTAATATCTATTAGCCACTGACAATTAAGTGTATAGCATGAAAACAATGCCAATGATAATTTGGGATATAAAACAATGTCAATGCCAATTAGGTGTATAGCATAAAAACAATGCCAATGACAATTAGTTGTCTAGCATAAAAACAATGTCAATGCAAATTAGGTGTATAGCATAAAAACAATGCCAATCACAATTAGGTGTATAGCATAAAACAATGTCAATGCCAATTAGGTGTATAGCATAAAAGCAGTGCCAATCACAATTATGTGTATAGCATAAAAAAATGCCAGTGCCACTTAGGTGTATAGCATAAAAACAATGCCAATGACAATTAGGTGTATAGCATAAAAAAATGCCAATGACAATTAGATGTATAGCATAAAAACAATGACAATGACAATTAGGTGTATAGCATAAAAACAATGTCAATGACAATTAGGTGTATTGCATAAAAACAATGCCAGTGATAATTAGGTGTATAGCATAAAAACAATGCCAATGGCAATTAGGAATATACAACTACAACAGTGTGAATGACAATCAGGGATATAGCACTAAAACAATGCCAATGACAATTAGGGATACGGCACTAAAAGAATGCGTGACAATTAGGGATATAGCACTAAACAATGCCAATGACAATTAGGGATATAGCACTCAAACAATGCCAATGACAATTAGGGATACAGCACTAAAACAATGCCAGTGATAATTAGGGATATAGCACTAAAACAATGCCAGTGACAGTTAGGGATACGGCATTAAAACAATGACAATGACAATTGGGGATATAGCACTAAAACAATGCCAGTGACAGTTAGGGATACGGCATTAAAACAATGACAATGACAATTAGGGATATAGCACTAAAACAATGCCAGTGACAATTATGGATATAGCACTAAAACAATGCCAGTGACAATTAGGGATACTGCATTAAAACAATGACAATTAGGGATACAGCACTAAAACAATGACAATTAGTGATACGGCACTAAAACAATGCTAATGACAATTAGGGATTCAGCACTAAAACAATGCCAATGACAATTAGGGATATGGCACTAAAACAATGCCAATGACAATTAGGTGTCTAGCATAAAAACAATGCCAATGACAATTAGGTGTATAGCATAAAAACAATGACAATTAGGTGTATAGCATAAAAACAATGCCAATCACAATTAGGTGTATAGCATAAAAACAATGCCAGTGACAATTAGGTGTATAGCATAAAAACAATGCCAATGGCAATTAGGAATATAGAACTACCACAGTGTGAATGACAATCAGGGATATAGCACTAAAACAATGCCAGTTACAATTAGGGATACGGCACTAAAACAATGCCAATGACAATTAGGGATATGTCACTAAAACAATGCCAATAACAATCCGGGATATAGCACTAAATAATGCCAATGACAATTAGGGATATAGCACTAAAACAATGTCAATGACAATTAGGGATATAGCACTAAAACAATGCCAGTGACAATTAGGGATATAGCACTAAAACAATGCTAATAACTATTTGGGAAATAGCACTAAAACAATGTCAATGACATTTAGGGATACGGCACTAAAACAATGCCAATGACAATTAGGGATATAGCACTAAAACAATGCCAATGCCAATTAGGGATACGGCACTAAAACAATGCCAATGACAATTAGGGATATAGCACAAAAATAATGTAAATGAGAATTAGGAATATAGAACTAAAGCAATGCCAGTGACAATTAGAGATATAGCACTAAAACAGTGACAATGACAATTAGGGATACGGCACTAAAACAATGCTAATGACAATTGGGATATAGCACTAAAACAGTGCGAATGACAATTAGGGATATGGCACTAAAACAATGCCAACGGCAATTAGGGATATGGCACTAAAACAATGCCAATAACAATTAGGGAAATAGCACTAAAACAATGACAATTAGGGATACGGCACTGAAACAGTGCCAATGACAATTAGGGATACAGCACTAAAACAATGCCAGTGACAATTAGGGATATAGCACTAAAACAATGCCAATGACAATTAGGGAAATAGCACTAAAACAATGACAATTAGGGATACGGCACTGAAACAGTGCCAATGACAATTAGGGATACAGCACTAAAACAATGCCAGTGACAATTAGGGATATAGCACTAAAACAATGCCAATGACAATTAGGGATACGGCACTAAAACAATGCCAATGACAATTGGGGATATAGCACTAAAACAGTGACAATTAGGGATACAGCACTTAAACAATGCCAATGAAAATTAGGGATACGGCTCTAAAACAGTGACAATTAGCGATACGGCACTAAAACAATGACAATGACAATTAGGGATATGGCACTAAAACAATGCCAATGACAATTAGGTAAATAGCACTAAAACAATACCAATGACAAGTAGGGAAATAGCACTAAAACAATGACAATTAGGGATACGGCACTAAAACAATGCCAATGACAATTAGGGATACGGCACTAAAACAATGACAATTACATACATGCCAACCCCTGATGAGGAAAAATCATAATCCAAGTGGTCAAAAAGCGGAATCCAGGCATAAAAGGCGTAATCCACATATAACATGCTAAAATTTTAATAAACAATGATTTATGTACCCCTCTTGTCTTATATTTTACTGTTTCAAGTTTTCATATTTAGCACTTTTAGCTTTATACACACATCAACTAGAATCCATGTGAAGACTTTTAGTGCCAAATATTTAAATTCTATCCAAACAGCCTGTAACAGATGTCACATGATGCTGTCCTCATGTCTTCATATTTGGATGATTCTTTAATTTTTTGTTTCATTTATCTTTTGCCTTTTTCTAATCCATGTGAAATTTTTTTAAAGGAGATATTTTTTGGAAAGAATTTTTCTCTCTTTTGACCACTTGGATTGCACTTTTTCCTTGTCAGGAGTTGGCATGTATGGGTAACTCATTGTTTGTTGTAATCAGATCAGGCAGGACATAATTATCAGATTTTTGATCACATTGTTATTATTTCTGGCATGCCATACATCCTTTCTTATATGTTGGATCCAACTGCAAACTAATTTTCACTTGTCACGCACTTGACCACATTGTTTGTACAGGCTGATAATTATCACTAGCGCATGACCACTTCTTTATATATTTATTTTCGTTCTTTTAGGCTGATTTCCATGTTGAAGGTCTTGCAAAAGCAGATTTCATTCAAGACAAAATTAAGATGCGAGGGAATGAAGATAGCTGCCTTGGTGTGTAGGTTAAAATAATATATAAATTTATTGCCTCCTCAGCAAAATTTTTTTTGCTGCAGTCTTAGTAGCATGGGACTAAACAACCCTTTTTGTCCTTTGACCTTTTAAGCACGTCATTATTCTGTTAAAATAATGTAAACTTGATTTGATTGAAAGCCATGTTTGGAGAAAAAAAATAAAAAATTCTTGTATGGTTCTCAGCAATTTACTCAAAATCTAAAGAACAATTCAGCCTTTGACCTTGACTTTTTCCTTTACAGCTATCATCACCATAGTGAATCTGGTACAGAATCTAGAACTTATAAGCAAACATTTCATGTAACATTATTATTTTCTTCTTCGAAAAGAAAAGACAAACAGTCTCACTACTGTGACCTTGACTTTTTGATATCCAGATAAATGGTAATCTTTTGCACTGTAAACACTGGTACCATTTACAATGATAGCAACCATAAATAGTACTTCCAGGTCCAACAGTGTAACCAGTGACAGTAAGCATAGAATTTAATCAACTGTTCCCAGTGACCTTGACCTGTCCTGCTTGCTCATTCTTTGTCTTTAATTTTTAGAGCTGTTCCATCCAGACACCTAATGCATTTATAAGAAAAGTATAATCCATTGATTGTAAATGAGAGTGAGACAATACATATCAGATTTATGAAACAAGACTGTATATAGATATTATGATACAGTTACAAGACTGTTTATGTATTATGTTACTGTAACAAGACTGTGTATGTTTTATGTTACCATTCAAGACTGTTTGAATTGTGTTACAGTTACAAGACTATTGTGTTTCAGTTACAAGACTCCATGTATTATGTTACAGTTACAATACTGTGTATGTATTATGTTACAGTTACAAGACTGTAGTATTTTGTTACAGTTACAAGACTGTGTATATATTATGTTACAGTAACAAAACTGTTTATGTATTATGTTACATTTACAAGAGAAATATTCAGTAAAACATGGAGGCAGTGAAATCAACCCTAAAGGCATCTTCCTTATCAAACACATTTGGTCATAAAGATTGGCATTATTTTTTCATCTTGTTTTCAGACCTTCAGAACTCTATTCATACTGGCTATGTGGCGCTGAGTAAAAGTTCAGTTAAAAAAATTAATCAGAAAGAGTTGAAAAAAGAAACTCAGCAAAGAAATGGCCTCCCAAAAAAAAAATATAAAAATATAGTACTGAATAATAAACGGTAAAGATGTTAAATGTCTGTGACAGGTATACAGATTAAAAGAAAAGTTAGACATGCAAAATCCCTACAACATATGTCCAACATTTGCTATATCAACCACATTCTCATCACTTCATAGACTAAAGCTAATGAAACTTGAAATTGTAATGCTTTTTGATGTGAAAAAGCCACTGTCCATCTCAGACTATATTCCCAAGTGGCACAGTCATGCTGAAAATAATTTAATATGGTTTTCATGAAAGTAAAAAATAATATTGTAGTCTTGGTAAGAAAAGGGAAACCCCAATATAATGAGGTATTTTTGTGGTCATCAAAGACCAAATGAAACAGTGCCTGTGGTATAGTAGTACAATCCTATCTCCCAAAACCATACAAGTTATGGACCAAATGAAACAATGTAGTATAGTTTTGCAGTCCTTTCTCCCAAAACCATACAAGTTTTGGACCAAATGAAACATTGTTTGTAGTATAGTAGTGCAGTCCTGCTTAAACCATATGCTGTATTATAGTAATGCAGTCCTGTCTCCCTACACCATACACTGTTTTGGACCATATGAAACATTGTCTGCAGTATAATAGTGAAGTCCTGTCTCCCTAAACCATACACTGTAAATCATACACTGTTTGGACCAAATGAAACAGTGTAGTGTAGTAAAGCAGGCATACTGCCCTCAGCCATACACTGTTTGGACCATATAAAACATATAGTAGTGCATTTCCTGTCTCCCTAAATCATACTGGACCAAATGAAACATGATTGTAGTAATGTAGTGGAGTTCTATCTCCCTAAACCATACACAGTATGGACCAAATGAAACATAATTGTAGTAATGTAGTGGAGTTCTATCTCCCTAAACCATACACAGTATGGACCAAATGAAACAGTGTCAGTCTGTAGTATAGTAGTGCATGCCTGACACCATCAACCATACACTGTTTGGACCAAATGAAACATTGTAGTATATTAGTGCAGTGCCATCTCCCTAAACCTACACTGTTCAGATTAAATGAAACATAGCCTGTAGTATAGCAGTGTAGTCTTGTCTCCCTAAACCATACACTGTTTGGACCAAGCGAAACATTGTAATATAGTACTGCAGCTCTGTCTCCCTTAACCATACACTGTTCAGACCATATTCAACATTGATGTTTTGTAGGGCAGTCCTGTCTCTCTAAACCATACACTGTTTGGACCAATGAAACATTAACTGAACTTGCATTAATAGTCCTTGATTCTTAAGCATGAAATGCAAGTGGTATATTGTTGGCACGCACATTGCAAAATCATTAAAAAATGTTGTTTTAATCTTTTAATAATCATTGCTTGGCATTTAGAATAATTTTCTTTCCATTTACTCAATTTCCCAGTGCTGTAGAAAATTCTTCTTTTATGATACATGTACTGTTTATTTAGTCTTTCCAACATCAAAATTTTTTGTCAATAATTCTTGCCATTGTCATAGAATTAATAAACTTGAAACTAATTACTTTCCATTTATGGGATGACATGTACAGTTTTGTGACAATTTATTTCTATGATGAATTGTACAGTACTGAAATTTAATTAATGCTTTGTGTTCAAGAGAAGAGATACATGTTACATGATTTTTTGGACTTTTTAATTTCTCATTGTGATTTCACAAATATTTATTTAGCCTATGTTGGCCATGTTATTATTTTGAAACTTACATTCAGTTGTAATCATTAAAGAGAAGAACTCATCAGCTGTGAAAAGCCCAAAAACTCTTTCACAACATTGTTGAGCCCATTTCCTGTAAACATGGGTGATAGAGATAATAATGATTGTAGTATATATTATAGTGTACTTTATCTAACACTCTTTCACTAGCAGTAATGTGACATCGAAAAATAGACATCAGTAGAGATAATTAGATACCTTATTTTAGCATATGAATTAAATATTGGTTCTGGACGCACATTAAAATAAACTATGGCTTCTTGTGAGGGATAAATTTAACAATATTTGCCCAAAACTTCAGGGTGCATGTCAAAGAGGGATGTCTGCCCATGAGGAGAACTTTTGCAAACAAACTCATGGGGTCTGAGAAAACTGGCAATGTATACAGATGAGGTGGCTTCTGGTGGGAGGAGGGGGGGGGGCATACAAGATGAGGAATGCTGGAAAGTAATACAGTCGTGTTTCCCTCAACTATATACTGTTGGGAGCAAATGAAACATTCATTACCTGTAGCATAGTAATGCGAGCATGTGTCCCTAAATTGTACACTATTATGATGTGGCTATTATACAAAGATTTAGTTTATTAGCTCACCTGACCAAGTGTGCTTTTATGACCATACATCTGTTGTTAATTGTACTTCTTTCAACATTTGCAATATTAAACTTAAAAAAACTACAAAGGCCTTTAAAGTTTTGTATAATGATGCCAATCTATCAGCCATCAGAATTTTATCAAATTTGACAGAATATTGGCATTATGGATTTTCAAAATCATACAAACAATGCCAGTCCAAAATAAGATATAACCACCATTAGTAAAAAATGCCTTTAATGTGAATGACCTGCTTGGGACCAAAATATAATTGTTCATATACAATTTATGTATTGATGCTATAAGCCAAATAGGAAAAAATGTGCTGGGTATTACCCTGATTATATTTTGAAACATCCATAAATTTGTCACTATAAAATAACCATAATATTTGTAAGGTAGCTCTACTAGAACTATTGTTTCCCTGACAACTTCCCTAAAATGGAGATGGCAAGAAACTATAGGTCCAAATGGATGGAATAATTTAAATAAACAAAAACAAGTTAGCCTCTTGGAATCTAAATAGGTCCATTGTGTACAGCAGGTATGAAACAGAAGTACCCAAAGTACCTAATGAGTGTGACAGTATTTTCTTTATACATAATATTTTGTGTTGATGAATATCAAATAATTGTAGTAGAGCTGTGATGACAAACTTGCGGGGCCACAAGTGGCTGAGTGGTCTAAAGTGCTCTCTGTTATGGATCACTGCCATCTTACCTCTGTCTGCGTGTGTTTGAGTCTCAGATTCGGCCAATGTGGATATGTGAGAAAGCTTGCCAATAGCTTCATGTGGGTCAGTGGTTCTTTCTGGTGGTTTTCCCACACAAAGACACAGTGGTCCCTTTAAAGAGTGTTCTTAAGACTCACCGTTTTCGACTGCAGGGACAAACTTAGCGACCTAATCATGTTTTGTATCTTATATGTTTTCAGCATGTTTTTATCTTTTCCAATTTCATTGTTTTTGTAATTTGTTGTTCTGTAGTGTAGTCATATCATTATTGATGGTGTAAAGTGCTTAGAGCTTCGAAAGATTAGGCGCTATACAAAGTATATTATTATTATTATTATTATTTCCCTGTGTTTTCCTCCACAGTTAATACTGGCTGCCATGTATAGCCTATCTGGTGCTTAAAAATGGCATTAAACTCTACAACTACAACTACAACAACAAACATGCATTAGTAGCTACAAATATGATATTCACATCTTGAAAGGTTTTAATGTCCTAATGTGATTATACTTGTCTGTCCATCTTCTTAACTACAAGAATATCTCTAACCCAAAGATTATAATATAAGTAAGTATCAGATTCCTTACTACATTGAACAATAGTTTAATTTTGTGAATTGCTGATATATAAATTGCGCATTGTCATGACTGCAAAAATGTTTTCCGATATTTAATCAGCATTAGTGAACTTGATAATTAATTGTGGCAAATTTAGAGTTGAACTGGACTTCTGATGTTGTATGCTTATGAAAGTTTGATGACTTGCTGTATTTAAATATGATTTTTGTTTCCAGTAAATAATGCAGTTGTGATTGCCATAGGGGTAATGTGTGGTCTGCTAGCCATATCCCTAGCGCTTTTGGTTGTAGTGCTGATTATACGCAGACAGCGACGAATTAAGCAACAGTTACTGCCAGACCTTATCAGCAGTGCTGAGCCAATGTCCAACACAGATCCGTCACAAGTCAGAGCAAGTGAAGGACAAGTGGGAGGAGATTCCATTAATCTGACATCTGGAACTGTACGATTCACCGATGTGCAGAAAATTGATTCCTGTAGCAATGCTATCACATCTTAGCTTATGGATAGTGTAAACATACATGTGACAAATACTGTTGCCAGCAGAACTGGTGTTTTGACTGGTAAAATTCATGGCAGATTTCATTTTTAATCAATTTGATGGTAAGTATAGACTTGAAATGCATGTTCTTTAGGTGATATTGTGAGATGGATACCTAACTTGAGAGGTCTCGAATAATAAAGTTTATGAGTTAAAATGTTTTGGCAACATAGGAATACTTTTTGCAGACACCTTTATGAGTACGACAATGCAGAAAATTTAAGGAAAACTGGTTCAAAGTTCAGTTCTTCTACAATAATTACTGAGAACTGTTGATACATTGTTTGATTCACAAAGAATATAAAGGAGGAAGGGTGAGTTGAATGCAGATGCACAATAGAACTGCTGTTTTGATCAGTTTTGAACTGGCTGAAAACTAATAAAGTTGTATTTTAAATGATTGATTTGCATATTTTTATATATACCTTGAATTTTGATTTCCACTTATTATGGAGATTTGTGTCGGCCAATATATTTAGCATCTTGATAGTTGTGCAGCATTTATTCTGTTGACCAAAAGTTGGTCCAAAAGCTAATTGTTTTATTCCAATAATTGCAAAAAAGTATTTTAAAAATTAAATACTTTGTGCATTGTTTAATTTTACAGTTTGAATGGCAGATGTATAGAAATACCACATATTTGTATTCTTCTTTGTGACAAAATATGAGATAGATGTTTAAGAAAAAAAGGATAAAACTTAGATTAGATTGGCATAAATGTCTTCCTGTTTGGATTTTTTTTATTTTACACATTTCATCATATATTTTATGTAGATCTGAATATTAGTTTTTGGTGACAAAATTGTTGCTTTTTAATGTCATTTAAATGTAAACTTATTTACGTCATAAAGAACTATTATCATACACTTGATTTGTTTTCTTATTTGTTTATAGAAAACTTGATTTGTTTTCTTGTTTATTTATAGAAAAGTTTGAAAATTCAATATTTTTCCCAAGTTATCTCATTTGCAAAACTTGTGCTTTTATAAGTATGATTTTAATTATTTGTACACAATGTGATGATATAAAATTGTTTTTGTTGTAGGTTTGAACACCATTTTTTAGCACACAATAGCCTATAGATGGCAGCCAGTATTAATGGTGGAGGAAGAACCCGGGAAAACCCTTGGAAAGAACCACCAACCCACGAGAAGCTACTGGTAAGCTTTCTCACATACCCACATTGGCCACTCGGGGCCCCTTCCAATGTTATGAACAACCACTGCCTGACAGAGTGTGATGAGCAACTAATTCCAGAAATTTAAACATGATTTTCAGAACTGTTATGGTTTACTTAGAACATTACAAAAAGGACAAGGTTTGTTAAGTGCTAATTTTGCCCCCTAATTAGATTCGTATTAAACTAAAATAGATCAAAGAGTCCCCTGTTTATAAAAATATGCATTTAATTCGTAGATAGGATTTCTATTTAATATAGAAAATCAGCCATTAAAGAGCCAGTGATTTTCTCCTGTTGTGAAACCCATTACAGACGGTATGGCTAACAAGCTCATAAGAAGCTAACTGCCAAAGAGAGATCCATTTAAAATTCTGCATGTATGCACATTGTGCACAACAGTCAATATTTTGTATAAATTTGTCTTTTTGCAGTGCAACATTGTTTACATGTGTATATTTACTTTAAGTACGGTATATTACCTCTTACACCTTTTTGTCATTTTCATATAGAAAGTTATGGTTATATTTAACACTGATGAGAATCCTGCCATGATTGCCAAAGACTAACAATTTATTTATTTCATTGCCATAAATAATCACACAACAGCCATAGAGATCTTTTTGTACATTAGTAATAGCTGTATGTTGCTGTATAAATAAGTAACAAAATCAAATGTTCAGAACATCAATGACAAAATCAGCTATATATATATATATATATATATATATATATATCTATATATAATCTGCAGAAAAACCCAGAGTAGAACCAGTTTAATAAAATTATTTCTTACATTGATCAATGATAAAAATTGGATAATTTTGTATTATTTTTATGAGAGAGTACATTAGCTATAAAGCATATGGCATGTGACACAATTGTGTTGCCTGTATGGATTTGTTACAAAACAAATCGAGGATATAAATTTTAAATATATTCATTGTGAAGATGATGAATAGACAGGCATTAGTTTCGTATTTTATATGATCTGGGCCTCTAGAATGAAAATAAAATAAAACAATAGACAGATTGTTAGAAATCTATTTGTTCTAGTGTGTACTATCCCTAATCAACCATTTTTTCATCAGTTATTAGTTATTTAACCAATTAGAAGTCATTTGAAAATATAGTCTTAAACCAAATCTTTTTCATTTCAATTTACCTTTGACACATCAGCCTTTATGACCTAGGAGCCCATCATTTTATTTTTGGTTGTAGGGGCCAAGATGATTTTAGAAAGAAAAAAATTTGTTGGCTCTTAATAGCTGTTTAAACAATCTTCTTGCTCTCTGATTATATAGCACCTAAACATTGCTATTATATCTATTTTATTATGATTATAATTATTGGGTAGGGGGTACAACAGCTACTCATTTGTCTGAGCATCGGATTCGTAATGCAAGGGTCACAGGTTCAGTACCTTCTGTTTCAGTATCCAAGGAAAAGTCACAAAACTTCCATATTCTTTGCATTAGATCGCCATTAATGTCTTTGAATTGCCATTAACACACATATCGGCATTTTTCTGACAACATTATCAGCGTGTAAGTTGCAGTATTTTAAAGAAAATTCCAGAGTTATTTTTAAACTCTCAGCCAAGTCATACCAAAGACTTATAAAAATGGTCCTGGTTGCTGCCTCGCTTAGTGCTATGCACTAAGAGGTAAGTCTTTATTGATTGGATTGGCTTATAAAATGGGATGTCTCTGAGGGAGATGGGATTGCCCTATGCTTTCCTGTTATTTTTAGAACATTGAGAGCATGGATTACAGACTGAGTTATTCAATTTGTGAATAATTATGAACGTGTCTCCTTAAAAAAAAAACCATTAAAATGATCAAAATGGTATTTTCAGTATTCTACGTCATGTTTGTTGTGGATATAGCAAATGCCATGTTCATTTTTTTCCTTGGTTAACTTTTTTTTATATTACTCTGTGAATTATTTCACATCTTCAATTTATCATTTCAACTATTAATTGGACCAAACAGCGGTAGTCCATCTACAGACAAATCTTATAAACCAACAGCTCTGGTATTTGCTACTTTTTCCTAGTTTACATTGTTTTTTTAACCATCAAAAATAGTTCACATTTATTTTTTAGACATTTTGTGCAGTATGACAAAATACAGTGTAAAGTTAGCAGAGAAAATAATGAGCATATGATATGATAAGAACAAATACAGCATTTTTTAAAATGATGATTCATAACTTTATCAGTGTGATTCACATTATTAGTAATATTTTATCCTACTTGCCCAAGTGCCAATATATTGTAAATCATAGAAGATACAGACAGATAATAAATGCATCTAAATATAATCAAGATAATGAAAATGATACATAGGAATTTAAATTTTCACCATCAAATAATTAAGTAAAAACAATGCATTGTCAGCTGCTTTTATTTCTTAAAGGTAACTCCTCTATATTTAGCTCCTCTCACACAAATATTCTGAATATGTTTTATGCAAAAAGAATGCCTTAAATAAAAACTGAAACAAAGAGATAACCAAAAACTCAATCTCCCTTACAAATAGCAATAAACATTTTAATCTCAATTTTCTTTCAAAGAAACAAAATTTACCTTCCTTTTTCTAGTTTTCAGTAATGAGTGCAAGCAAGAACATGTATAAAATTTACCTTCCTTTTTCTAGTTTTTAGTAATGAGTGCAAGCAAGAACATGTATAAAATCTGTATGTGTTAGATGGTTACAAAATGTGCGTTGTGCCCAAAAATGAAATGTTTTCTCAAATGCAGTTTTTTTAGAACTTCATTGAGGTGGAAATCAGGTAAAATTCTAGTTTTGTCTTAACACAGGTCTATTTAGGAACAAAATTAACTGTTAATTTTGGGACCCCGAGTGGTTTAAGACACCATTATGGAACATTGCCATCTCACCTCTGTCTGCATTGGTTCGAGTCTCATTCATCCAATGCGGGTATGTGAGAAAGCTTGGTAGTAGCTTCTCGTGGGTCAGTCATTCTTACAGGGGTTTTCCAAGGTTCTTCCTCTACCAATAATACTGGCCACCATGTATAGCCTATCTTGTGCTGAGAGTAGCATTAAACTCTACAACAAGAACAACAGTCAATTTTACACTTTCATTTTATCATGTGTACATATGTTGTAGTTGATATATAGTGGATATGACATAACTATAACAAATCCTCTTTCAAACACTTGAATTAATTGCTAATGTGGAGGCCAAATTCAGTTATCAAACTTTGTTCTTTTGCTTTGAGTGAAAATAAAATTCAGACATTAATTTGCAAAGAGCAAATTTTGAATGTGGATATCTTTTTCCCAATTACTAAACTGTTTTCATAGTAAATCTCATTTAAACCAATGTATCCATAGGACATGGATGTCCCAGATCATGCTGTGTTTAAATGAGTTGGAGCATGATGGCAATGATATTCACTTCATGTTAGTACTGTTGATTGAGATTCAGGGCAATTCATAAAAAGTTGTGTGACTAGTTTACAAAGAATTATCATTGTCACACCTGTTCCAATGGTCACTTTACACACTGGTCACCCGCTTTCTATGGTCAGCAGGTAGGCATTTCCTCACCAAATAGTGATTTTTCTCTGGGATTTCATTGTCTCGGTCCAAACCCCAACATAGATTCTATATGTCTTGTAATGAATGGGATACAATAGTCTAGTAATAAAATGTTTTAATGAAACCAAATTTGAGTCCCGAAGAAATGGAAGACGATGAGATATGCTATATATAGTCAGTGTAGAACTGATGTGTCTACAGTTCTTTGTAGAAGCACAGAAAATAACACGTATTGGTATGCACGTCACCAAACTTCCTGGGCAATGCACCAAAAGCAATGAGACTAGTTAACACATAAGAACTAGATAGTCTTCAAAGTTAATATAAAAAGAGGCACAACGCTGGAAACAAATTGCTTAAGCTTGGTGATAAAATGTACATGTTCACCTGATATTAAAAAATGTCTGCTAAGGTGTGGAACTAGCTGCATACAAAATACAAAATAATTAGATGCACCTAAAATGGACATAACTCTGGGAAGACTCATTTACAGCAAAATATCAAGTTTCAGGGTATTTTTCATTAAGGTGTTAAACTAGTGTCACACAGTACATGTATGTACATTTCACACAGTACATGTATGTACATATCACACAGTACATGTATGTACATATCACACAGTACATGTATGTACATATCACACAGTACATGTATGTACATATCACACAGCACATGTATGTACATATCACACAGCACATGTATGTACATATCACACAGCACATGTATGTACATATCACACAGCACATGTATGTACATATCACACAGCACATGTATGTACATATCACACAGCACATGTATGTACATATCACACAGCACATGTATGTACATATCACACAGCACATGTATGTACATATCACACAGCACATGTATGTACATATCACACAGCACATGTATGTACATATCACACAGTACATGTATGTACATATCACACAGTACATGTATGTACATATCTGAATGAGTCATAACTATGCTACAGGATATCAGAGAATGCTGTAGTCACAAAACTACATTCACATGGTTGCTTAATGTTAAAAATGTCTGCAAAGTTTCTGCGTAATTCCTCAAATATTTAAGAAACAAGAATTTTCACTTATAATGTAGATCCATTTGTCACCATAATACTCCATAAGTTTAAAAAAACGTGTCAGAAAATCATGGGAACATTCTGCTTATGTCAGTAATGTGGCCAAATTTCCAGTCATTGATGAAAAGAAGATTGCAACACAAGAATTTCTGGACATGCATTTATATTTGGGACAGACAGACATGTATAATGCTTTAAGGCTAGCTGTGTGTGTTATTTAGATTTTTAACATAGTTTTAACAATACTGTAGTCATATCTCTATGATGTCTGCAGTGTGGCACAGTATAGTTAAGTTTAGCACTTGAGGATCATGCCACAGAGATGTGGCATGATGTCGTATCCAGCAGTTGTGTGTGTGTGTGTATGTATGTATATATATATATATATAATGCTTAATACTAAGGCATTATATAAAACTTAATACTAAGGCATTATATAAAATTGTATAGAATTTTAGTGGATGATTTGATATATTGTATTTATTTATACGTATATATATATATATATATATATATATATATATATATATATATATATATACACACACACATGTATTTGACAGTATAGGACATATGTATAAATATAATGCTATAAGGCCTAGCTATATTCATATCTGGGACAGATGGAAAAGCCTGATGCTACATGGCCAAGATTTATTTGTCAATATCAGCTAGATAGACAAGCCTGATGCTACATGGCCAAGATTTATTTATCAATATCAGCTAGATAGACAGGCCTGATGCTATATGGCCATGATTTATTTGTCAATATCAGCTAGATAGACAAGCTTAATGCTATATGGCCATGATTTATTTGTCAATATCAGCTAGATAGACAAGCCTGATGCTATATGGCCATGATTTATTTGTCAATATCAGCTAGATAGACAAGCCTGATGCTACATGGCCAAGAAATATCAGCTAGATAGACAAGCCTGATGCTATATGGCCATGATTTATTTGTCAATATCAGCTAGATAGACAAGCTTAATGCTATATGGCCATGATTTATTTGTCAATATCAGCTAGATAGACAAGCCTGATGCTATATGGCCATGATTTATTTGTCAATATCAGCTAGATAGACAAGCCTGATGCTATATGGCCATGATTTATTTGTCAATATCAGCTAGATAGACAAGCCTGATGCTACATGGCCAAGAAATATCAGCTAGATAGACAAGCCTGATGCTATATGGCCATGATTTGTCAATATCAGCTAGATAGACAAGCCTGATGCTACATGGCCATGATTTATTTATGTCAATATCAGCTAGATGGATAAGCCTGATGCTCTATGTCCATGATTTATTTATGTCAATATCAGCCAGATAGACAAGCCTGATGCTATATGGCCCTGCTATATTTATGTCTGTACACGTAGGACAAATGGATAAATATAATGCTATTATGCCAAGCTATATTTATGTCTGTACACGTAGGACAAATGGATAAATATAATGTTATAGTGTCAGGCTATACTAATGTCTGCATATGTAGGACAGATGGATAAATATATTGCTATAGTGCCAAGCTATATTAATGTCCGTACATGTAGGACAGATGGATAAATATATTGCTATAGTGCCAAGCTATATTAATGTCCATACATGTAGGACAGATGGATAAATATAATGCTGCATGGCCATCCTCTATTCTTGTCTGGAGTTTCATGAATTTCAACATTTTTCATGAAACAAAAATGTCCTAACACAGTGCCTGAGATCCTTTATTGCATGAAACTCCAAGGTTTCAAAGTAAATGCCATACTGGACACTTATGACTTGCATAGTATGCCATACTGGATATATCATAATTTCTGAAATTGTTTGAACATTTATGACTTGCATAGTATGCCATACTGGATATATCATAATTTCTGAAATTGTTTGAACACTTATGACTTGCATAGTATGCCATACTGGATATATCATAATTTCTGAAATTGTTTGAACACTTATGACTTGCATAGTATGCCATACTGGATATATCATAATTTCTGAAATTGTTTAAACACTTATGAATTGCAAAGTATGCCATACTGGATATATCATAATTTCTGAAAATGTTTGAACTTTTATGATTGCATAGTGTGCCATACTGGATATATCATAATTTCTGAAATTGTTTGAACACTTATGACTTGCACAGTATGCCATACTGGATGTTGCATAATTTCTGAAATTGTTTGAACACTTATGACTTGCATAGTATGCCATACTGGATATATCATAATTTCTGAAATTGTTTGAACACTTATGACTTGCATAGTATGCCATACTGGATATATCATAATTTCTGAAATTGTTTGAACACTTATGACTTGCATAGTATGCCATACTGGATATATCATAATTTCTGAAATTGTTTGAACACTTATGACTTGCATAGTATGCCATACTGGATATATCATAATTTCTGAAATTGTTTGAACACTTATGACTTGCATAGTATGTCATACTGGATATATCATAATTTCTGAAATTGTTTGAACACTTATGACTTGCATAGTATGCCATACTGGATATATCATAATTTCTGAAATTGTTTGAACACTTATGACTTGCATAGTATGCCATACTGGATATATCATAATTTCTGAAATTGTTTGAACACTTATGACTTGCATAGTATGCTATACTGGATGTGTTGTAATGCCTGAAATTGGTCTGAACACTTATCATGACTTGCATATGATATACTACTAGATATGTAATGTCTGCAATTGGTTTGAACACTTATCATGACTTGCACGTCATATACTGGATATATCGTAATGCCTGAAATTGGTTTGAACACTTATCATGACTTGCCACAACAGTCACAGTGGTAACAAAATACAATGTTAGTCATCTGTTGCTTCTATTTTCATTAGTTTGCAGTTGTCTCCACATCCTATCAGGCAGCAAATTCTTTCATAAATTATCACCTTTGGTGTTACCATAGTAATGAGATCATAAAGATTTGAATGATATGTGCACTTTACTATTTGTACCTTGTCCAATATAGTTCTACAAGGATATAGCATTATGATTTTGCTTAAACACGTATATTCACAATGTACAGAATTATTCTATGTATGTATAACAATACATTCTACATAATCCATGCAAAACCTTTTTCTTGCTGGACACAGCTCAAGTAAATCAACAGAACCATACAATAAAACTGCCGATGACTTTGGTTAAGATTGCAAAACCTGAATGATATACTCAGCATCACATCTACATGTATCAAGTTACAGATACTTTGCAGACAATAGTGTCCCAGAAATGGAGTAAATGCATAATTCAGCTAGCTGTTGTCACCCGTGGGGGAGGGGCATAGTTCTGTATTTACCCCCGACTTCAAGATCCGTCTTATTTTATTTCCTGCTCCACTGAAATAAAAAGTCTCAAAAGTTGTAGCCTCTAGTTGAATAAGCATTAATCATTTAGTCACTTCTGAGTTTAATGTGCTCCTTATGTGGGTATGAATAGTTTTTTGTTCCGAGTTGGCTAAAGGGTGATATGCATAACTAGCTTTTACGGCTTGAACAAGTTGGGAACTGTTCTTTATGGTTGTGACATACAATTTTCCACAGCTCATAGGTATTGTCTTTTTGGATAATTCTGCTACAAAGAAAGATTTTTCACTAAGAACTCTTCCAGTAAAACCTGGGACCCAGAGAAGGCACTTCGAATGTGGGGTACTCACCCATAGATCAATTTAGAATTTTTCTGAACATTCTAATATGAACTGTGTGCTGTCAATGCACCCTGGCATATATTTTTGATAAACTGCCTTCTCTGTGTATCATGTATGTTTAAATGGAACAGCACTAACATGAGTTCTGCCTAAATTCCACTTTCTTAAATCAATGCTCTGCTGTTTACTATGCTAGATTTCTCATCTGTTCCACAATGCTGTATTAGTCGATCATAATGATAGTCTACCGATCATTATGATAGTCTACTTGTTCAGATAAATATTTTTATTAGATATTCTTTTTAATTTTGTTTTAGATTCTCATTTGTTCAACTTAACCCTTAGATAAAGGTTTGAAGTACAAGGTCCTTCAGGATGGAACTATTTGAAACGAATTGAAAATTACACTCTTATCTAATAATTGCTGACATTTTAATTAGGTTTGTTATTCTGCTTTTTCACACCACTGAATACAGTGTTGACCAGCTTGCCATTTTGCATGTTTATCAGACTCGTACTGAACACCATTTTTGGGTTCAAAGTCACTGTGGCATTTCCAGTAACATTTTTGGGTTCAAAGTCACTGTGGCATTTCCAGTAACATTTTTGGGTTCAAAGTCACTGTGGCATTTCCAGTAACATTTTTTGGGTTCAAAGTCACTGTGGCTTTTCCAGTAATATTTTTGCAGCTTCACTAATCTCATGTACTAAAATTCTTGTAAACAGGTCATTGTAATTATCGATAGCATCAGCCAGTATTTGTCAAATGAAATCAGCATCTGAAAGGTGAACCATATTGGGAGGCATCAATTTGGGGTTTTAATAGCCTCTATTTTAAACCCATATTTGTAAAACTTCCTTAATGAATGCAAGAATAAAAAATATGAGAATGCAAGTTCCAGTGTCCAATATGGTAATTAAATTTACTTAGCCACCACTCGTGCCAAACCCATGTATCTAAATAAGTAAACAGTTGCCTAACTGAAGAAGAAAAAAAAAAAAGACATGGCTACAAAACCTCTACCAGCACCATGACTTAGGGCAGTTCAAGTGTTAACAGTTAAATAAAAAGTGTATACTGCACAGGTACATTTATATGTGAGATCACTGTAAATTAAAAGGGTATAGTACTCCTCATGATGTATCTGTATATTAAGGCATATGAATGCAGGCTTTAATATCCAAGAAACAAGTTTTGATACAAAGATAATTACAGCTGACAGGAGTACAAAATAAAATTTACAGTGACCTAGTTAAGACTGAAGGAGTACAAAATAAAATTCACAGTGACCTAGTTAAGACTGAAGGAGTACAAAATAAAATTCACAGTGACCTAGTTAAGACTGAAGGTGTATAGCACTAATTATGATGTTTTCTAAATAAAACTTGATCAGATTATGAAGGAAATAGCATCAGAGACACAAAAATGCAAACAGTAGGTGCTGATGTTAAACAGCAAAAAGAAAAAAAAACGAGCTGTAATAGTCCATTCATTAACAATAATTAACAACAAAACTGCTGGAGAAGATAACAGAAGAGTTACTGACAACTACAGAAGATAAACAAAATATAACCAAATGTTGATGCAATATTTTTTTTATTGCTGGACATAAATCTGCATACAGATACTAACTACCTTACATCTGCAAATAATGTGTAGGTAGCAGTGAAGACAAACAGCTTTAGAGTCCAAACAACAAAAGGCCCACATCAGCCTCAGACTGCTCACCTGGCTGATATGTGCCAAGTTTTAAATTTCCATGACGGACTGGCATAATTTGTACAAAATTGTATGACTGATAAATTTTATACGCAGTTTTTAACATCACTCAGTACTTAAAAAGTTTTTTTTTAATTTTAGTAAAAGTAGTCACATTTCCTGGTTGACCTATCATTTGTACAAACCTGAAAGACCAATGGGTGAATGCTTACAAATCGGTAAAAAATTATAGTAATCAGTTTTTGAGAAGTCCTCATTATGTCAGATCAGTATCTTTTGTATAAAATTGGAAGACCCTCACATGAGGATATTCTCTTTCAAATTTGTTTAAATTCTACTAAGAATTTTTTATGAACAAGTTATTTATAATGCTTTCTATTTTTGTAATGGTGACCAGGTAAGCTAAATTGATTATGTCATGAATTTCTGCATCTGGTTATCTGTTTAACAATAACATAGTACAATACATATATATAATTCACAAAAAGCAGTACAATTTAACTGCTTCATTGTTTACAATAAGTATATATCAAGTTTATTCTACCAACATGACAAGTGTTTCAATTTAAATCTACTTACATGCTTAATCCACATTACGATTTCAGTTATGTGACGAGATCAGTGTAAATCAAGAGTCCCTCAAATATACCCGTGTTTACTAGCCAAAACGTATTTCCGAGGATTCAAGATGATTTCTTCTTTTTTAATTACCAAGTGTTGAAACGATCCCTGATATTCTTCAGCGATAAGAACATCAAATCATGGTGTCAGCCATAATGGATTAAGAGGGCACCATTTTCACTGAGGACTCCATGAGAAAAAAAACCCATCACATTCTGGAGAATTAATCACAGGATTTGTTAGTATCTTAATTGTGCTAGTTGGCCATATTTTTTTAAAGGTCAGATTAGCATCATTTACATTGAGGTCAATCTGGTATTATAATTAGATTTTTGGTGAGATGGTAGCTATGGTGACCATATTTGATGTCTAGGCATCATCATTTTTGGGTGGGACCAACTGAAAGTCTTTTGGTGAAAACTCCATGCCATTACGACTCTATGTTCTGGCAGAAGAGAAATAAACATAAAAAAGTTGGCTAGCATTGCAGTCATTACTGGATGTCAGATAGCATTTTCATCTAGGAACAACCAAACATCATGAAAAGTCTTTTAGTGAAAGTCTCATGCTCCATACATTACGAAGAAGTAGGTGGCCATATTGGATATCTAAGCAGGAACGTTTCATTTAGGACCAACTAGACATGATAAGAAGTATTTTTCTACAATCCCCATGTTAATATGACTCTCCAGTGATGAGAAGTGATAAGAGTTTACGAAGGCTACATTCTTGGCAGCCATACTTGACACTTTTAGGACCATGTAGCCATCATCAGAAGTCTTTTAGTAAAACTCCCATGTGATGAATCATCCATACAGGTGTAGCAATAAGTAATTTTCAAGATGGATGCTATGGTGGCCATGTTGGATGTCCAACCAAAACCATTTTATTTAGGACCAACTTGAGATAATAAGAAGACTTATGTTGATACACATATCCATTTTGAAGGAGGTAGCAATGGTAAGATTTTCAAGACCTTGGAATTATTATGGCAATCCTCCAAGTTGTTCAGGAAGCGTAGTGATAATAAGCTTCTGCTAATGGACAGATGGACAACAGACCATCACTGACCAGAAGAGCTAAATTATTTTAGGAGATTCATCTCTTATATATTTTCAAAGTTGTCTTTTTTTTCATAACATTGTGATTTTTCAAGTTCTCAATCACATTTTCTCTCACTCGGTTCCTCACTTGGGGAGTTTCAGTAGCTCTGTTGAGTATCAGGCTTTTCATGGGTTGTTGTTTCAATACCCACCCTGGCCAATCCAGATGTCGTTGGAAAAAGCACTTGACTCCCATTTCATCAGCATGCCATTAAAAAAAAATTAACACACACTCTCTCTCTCACACACACACACACACACACATTTACCAATACAATAACCAATGAATGGCAGCATAATGCTGAGTATCAGTAGGGACATAGTGATGGCTTTAGAGAGGTGTTTTGATTGGACAAATGGCACACACATCCCATGTTTCATTTCTGACCAATGAAAATTATTCTTCTGGGATTTCAATTTAGGAAGAGCCTTCCATATTAACCTTTCTTAATCTCCATGAGCACTGGTTTGTTCCTAAAAATTACACTTATGTTCTGAAATGGATTTTTAATATGTGAAAACTATTGGATATGGAATGTTTCTGATTGCATGTATCTATCTATTATCACATTAAATAAAGTATAACATAAAATACAAATAGAAAATGTTAGGTATTATGATAATAACAAGAAAATATTTATAAAGATGAAAATGTGCAACATTAAAACCTTGTTCTGGAACTCCCATCTTGCTTAAGTGACCACGATTTAATGTTTGCAACAATGGTGGACTAATCCTTGCCAAACTTAAAAAAGATTGTGGGCAAGAATTAAAATAACTAACTAAATTTGATGTCCAAGGACTGAATTCAGTATTCCAAATATAATCTTTTCTAATTAGTGTTAGAAAACCATTTTCTGTTGCCTTATCTATACCCATCCTCTGTCAACCATATAATATGAAGTTGTTCTAACAATACAAAATAAAAAGAACAAAAAGAAAACAAATATGAAAGTAAATCTCCAATCTCATTATAAGATAAAAAGAATACTACATGAGAAGAGGAGAAATGCTAAACTCGTGGCCAAATTACTTATCATTTTATTAATAATAATTTCTCCTTTTCAAAACAAAAGCTGAAACAGACCTTGATGATCAGCTGCTTTAAATTTATATGTAAATATGGAAACTTGATTATGTATTGAACCTTTAAGGTAAAGGCATATGTACAAAGCTACTATACATGTATGCTTACAAGTCGTGTCAAAATTCAAACAACAGAGGTCACAATTGGCCATCAAATAATGTACTGACAGATCAGGGTCTATGGTATTTGTTTTACTGATTACTCCTGACAAACTGCATTGCCCCAGATATACTGGCACATATTGTGATTTTGGGTCTGGGTTTATATAGTGGATCCAACTTAAGCAAATATGTATGATACATAAAATCCTGATTATAGTGTACCAAATGTTTTTCTGTCTATAACAATATTAGACCTAAGTAATGATTTGACAACAGTGTGAATTATCATCAGGGCTGTTTGAACAGAAAATACATGGCATCCAGAGAAAGAAACTGCCAGGTACTTTGATTACAAAAGGAGTTAATATAAAAACTACAAAATTATGAATTACATCCGTATGTGGTTATTGCATGTCAGGATTGCCTTCTATAGGTCCCAAATATATTGTACTGGAACAGCACTTAGTACAGTCTCTTTGAATATTGTTTGGTGTTATATTTTAAAAGAATTATGACATATCTAACTTTTTTAATGTCAGTATAATTAGATAAGCATCAACTGCTGTATGATAAAACTGATACCAGTTTTTCTTTTAAAACAGTCAAATTTTTGGAAATTTTAGTCCAAACTACCTACATAGTAGTTTTTCATGTATAAAATATATACATGAAATATTTTCTCTCCAGAAATAATAATATCATCTTTGTTTATAGGAGAAAAAAAAATGAAAGATGACTAATGCACAGCAACCAGTATGTGTCATACCTGACCATCCTTACTGTCCCTGACAACCAAGTGTGAAAAAGTAATGGGTCTTTAAAAAAAATTTCTTATTAGAATATTTCATAAACATTGCGATCCACCACACATCACATACCAAATATACAGACAACATAAAGCCATCATTACTAGTTTTCTGTAACTAAACTGATTTGTTCTCCGACTAAAACAACTAATTCTTGCATTAATCTTTCTTCAGTCTGGTGGTAGTCATACGATAGATAATGCTGTCACGTCCTGGATCCATGTTCCATATTCCATAAGCGACGGCAAATACAGACAGGGACATTATGATCATGATCCACAGTGCTATGTTGAATATGGCAGGATACATATAGTTATAGTCCTGAGACAGATTGAGGTCTGTCTTGGTTAGTATCTGAAAAAGATTACCAAGACTGTAAGTTTACTGGAATGAATATATATATATATATATATATATATATATATATATATATATATATATACATATACATACATACATATACATACACACACACTATGGGCTTCAAAACAAAAGTTGAGGGCAGTGAAGGACCTCGTCTCTCCCAACATTTACAATGAAAAATAAGTACCTTAAAAAACCTATCCCCCTTTTTCCCTCCACAAAAAAAACCAACTTTCCCTCCACAAAAAAAAACAACAGGAACAAATTCTGCACATATTATTCTCAATGAGAATAAGAAAAATTATTCCCCCTACAGATATGGCAGAATGTCTTTTGTTCCAAATCTGAAACTTTTGTGTGTGTCTGTATGTGAGATTTGGATTTGTAACATAATTTTAACAATTTTTCAGTCACATCGCTACAATGTCTGAAGTGTGGCAGTTTATAGTGATCCCATACAGTCACGTTATCCTGACACCAGGCTGACCAGTCCTAATACTAACCTCTTAATGCTGAGCATCTAGCGAGGAAGCTATTAGTACAATTTTTATAAGACTTTGGTATGATTCAGCCAGGATTCAAACCTGTGACCTCCTGCATCTGAAGTGGACACTAATCACTAGGCCATCAGAGCTGTCAAAATATGAAATTTAGTCTTGTCTATGATATGCTGTCCTCTGTACTCATAAACTCGGACATCATTACCCATGAGTTTCTCAAGATCTTCAAAGGTCCTTGCTAAATCGATGGGCAAAGTCGGAAGACTATCAAAGCACTTGCACACAAAGCTTTTCGCCTAAACTGATGTCAGACTCAGAGGAAAAGACAGTGTGCCCACAAGATCTTACCACTTGTGGCATTCATCAAGACATGAAAAAAATCTGTTCTTGCTTTGTACAGTAAAAATCACAAGCATATTTAAACTAATTCACACTGACATACAACAACAACTTAGAAATATAGTGCATCAGCCAAACTGATGCAAGATATGTAATGATGGGTACATACAAAATACTGTATTCTGTATTAATATAAAAAAGTTGTCAAATTTCTTTAAGAGTATTTTGCTGGAATTACCCGAAAACAATATGAAAACAATTAATCGAATATTTTATCAGAGAATAAATTTAATTAAAAAGTGATGATGTCATATTTTTATACATGTACAAAACTGCAGTCAGAATGTATTGCATGTTGTCACCACTAGCAATGATGCATTTTTTCCCATGAGGATATAAATGTCTTCTATGTAACTATCACTGTAGAATTGAATCTAACACAAAAGTTGAATCTCACTGGGTAAATATCAGCAAATTTACCTTAACTGTTTGATGCCATTTTAATGCCTCCTTATTTGCATGCCATGATTGCTGTGTAAAGAAAATGGAGAATACTGTACAAGTGATATGTCTTAAAAACACCAAGTACTTACTTTTGGAGTATCTGTAACGTCAGCCTTCAGACTCCTGACCTTTCTTAATTGTCCCTGAACCAGGACAGTGGTCAAAACTTCAATTACAACATTGTCTTTGTATAATTTCCTAAGATCTTCTGTGATCTGAAATCATAACATTGTAACATTTAAAAAACAATGTTCAATACTTTGACCTCCAACTATATTAACTTACAGCAAACATGTGCTAAATGACAAATTTAAATATGCCTAAACTTTCTCCCAATAAAAGAGAAGATAAATAATCAAAATGTTATGAATGAATCAAACTTTTGATGGTTTATAGAGCCTCAAAGCTAGACAAATTCTGTTGTAATTATTTTGATCATAACCGGATTGCCTGTCACTTTAAAAAACAAACCTGTGCTTTATAAAGTGACCCCACTCCCATGAAATTGCTGTTTAAAGGAAGTATGAGTTGGATGATTCGGTAAATTTTCCACTTACTTTTTTCAAGCACTTATTCAATGCTTTTAAACAAACAGGGCCCAGTATGTCTGTTGCTATGCGACATGGCATGACAGCAGATCAATCAATATGTAATAATTCATACAATGTCATGCCATATGATATCATGTACAATTAATAAAATTTGTTTCAATATGGAATATATATATGTTCCACTGAGTGAAATAAATATAGTTAACTCCTTCAGAATTTTTTTTTATTTTATTGAGAGACAGAAGCCAAAGGCTTAGTTCACCAATGACATAGAGATCAATTCAGTAAATAAAGGGTGTAATCTGTTGCACTGTGATGAACAGATAGATGATGGCTTCGTATGTGGGTTAACTTCAACAATAAGAAAAGCAACAAACAACACAAACCTTTTACACTGCTAATCAATTAAGAAATGATTTTTATTTCACTCAGTGGTACATATATATATATATATATATATATATATATATATATATATATATATATATATATATATATATATATATATATATATATATATATATATATTCCATATTGAAACAATTAATAAAAATAATTAGAACAAATATTTAATTTGAAAGCAGTTAAGGATATAGAGCAAATTCAAAAGTTCAAATTCTTTCTTTATCTTTGGAAAAAAGCACACAATGTCAATAATGCCATAATGAGAAACCTTGATTGGCTTCACTATAGCAGTGTAGTATGTTGTTTGTTCATGGGAGTAAATCTGTTATGGCTGAGTTGAATGAGATCTTTGTCTTTATTTAATATATGTAGTCATCATTTCTGAATTGATTTACAAGCTCACTAATTTCTGTTCTGTGTTGTGAAAGAATGCTATGGGTGATAATCTGTTCTGCAGATATCTTGTGGCAAACAAGACTGTATTTGTAAAATTCTTAAACCATGTCAGGAAAGGATTATTCTGGACCATATCTTGCCGAGTTCAACAGAAATTGTTTAAGAACTCATCAGATAAGAGGAAGCTACTCTGTCATAACATTGCCTATGTTCTTATAAAGATGATGCCATCATTCATTGTAAGCAATGGATATTAAATGAATCCTGATTGCATTATGTGAATCCTTTGCGTCAAAAACACTCAACAACGAAATGTGTGCATCAATTTTCTCCAGTGTACATCTCTGATGCACAAATATGCACCAAGGGAAACACTGGTGAAATTTACAATTAAAAAGTTAATACATGTACACTTGATCCTCAAATAAAACATAAATGATATAACATATATATCTTTATGCCAATATAAAATTATTTTTGAGATGAAATAAATACAGTGTTTTAACAAGAACAAGACTAGAAAATAGAATACATGTACAGTAACTGGGGGTATTCTTCCTTCTCAAATCCAACTGAATTTCAACCTTGAAAACTGGTAATTTTGCACACCCCCGTTATGAGAGACTACCCATCTTAAATGACTGCTCTTTAATGAGAGAAAGGGTGGTCTCTCAATATGGCATGGCTATGATGTGTCACACTGTGTCTACATGGTGTATAATTGGCAAAAGTATCATTAAATAACTTTAATCAATCAAAAATGACCCTCATGATAAGTCACAGAATGACTTGTCCCCTTACTGTGACCTTGAGACAAGGGTCACATCTATGGTACTCAACACACGATCAAGACAGAATATATACTTGAGCAAAGTTTCATTAAAATATTTTTTGCACTTCAAAAGGTTTAATTTGGACAAAAATACAAGTCACATAATTATAATTTCCTAGTCATGACCTTGACCATTTGGCATAGCTATGTTATACAACACACCATATGGTAATCATATACACTTCAGCAAAGTTTAAATTTTTTTAAAAGTTTTAAAAACAAAATTATACAACTGTTAGAACATTATGAGATGCACAAGATTATAATATGCCTGACTCAAGATGGCTATATAAAAGATGACGGCAGACAAAACAAACCAAAATAAAACAACGTACTTTGTGGATAAAATCTGTTACAAGCTGAGAAGCATCCACTGCCTTGGGAGACTGACTGCCATCTTTGTCATGAATGGCCTGCAATCCAGTCACACTGAAACTGAAGAGGTCTGGAGTCTTGCTTGCCAACAGGTTGGGGTTAGACATTAACTGAAAGAAAAGTTTGTTTTTATAAAATTATACTTACTGGATTCTAAAGTTAAAGAGCAGAGCTTTCAGGCCTTTAAACAAAAAAGGTCTACACAGTATATGCCCTACAAGTTCATGTGCCCTAGTATGCCATAAGTAACTCCATAATTTCATTCTCAGTTAGATTTGTGCTTGTATGACAAGCATATGATAGTCAAGACCAAAAGTCCAGCGAGGTTAACAATTTGTCAAAATAATCTCAAAAGCCAATATAATGAAAATCTAATCAAGTCATCAACAGTTTCATGTCTAGCAAATTTAATGTTTCTAACTGATATGGTTTTTGCTTATCACATGAACAACACTTCTGCCAACAATTTCAAGTTTAAAAAATGATCTAAATATGCTATAATTTAGACATCTGTGAACATGCCACAAATTCCCCTCCCAATCTAATGCAAATGAAGGGCAAAAGTCAAACAAGGGCCATAAATCAGTCCACTTTCATCAGAAAATGATGAAAATCACACTTGATCTAAACCTTTTCTACCTTCTAAAGTTATTTTGGAAAGCAAATGTTTCTAGTAAATTATGTTTCTCCAAGAATACATTAATATATGACTGCTATCTCCCAAATTCAGCCCTTAAAGACACAAATATATCTTTTCTATCTATAGCCTGAGCTGACAACCTTCTGATGACCTTCTCAGTTTGGCAATGAATGTTTCCCCAATAAAGACCTATTTTCATTAAGGTGCAAGAAGCTTGTAAGTTCATTAGAAATTATTGAAAAGGTTCAGACAATTAATTGGATATTAGATGCCATGATGGTAAACATGTTCAAACAAAAAGTTTGTAAAGTAAACTTAGACCTCAATTACCTCTAGTGCAGTTTCATAAATATTAAAGAGGTGGCATTAGCAGCAATACTAATGGCATCTACATCCTTCTGTGTCTGTTTTTAGCTTTTTCAGTTTTCCCAGGTTAACTACTGGGCTATATTGGCAACCAATTTCTCTCAAACCATTGAGAGCAAACACTAAGTATGGTTCAAAATTGAACACCATACAATTAACATTGGAGATATGATCATCTCCAGGCAGCTTAAAGTGTTTGCACAACTCACTTCTGATCTTGTCCAAGAGTGTTGCTACTTGTATCTCAGAAAGGAAAACAATGGCATATACAAGTGAGCTCAGTCTAGCATTGTGGTTAGTGAAGTGATTGAAATAAATTACAAGTAAGTTATGAGTATTGTGATAAACTGTACATACTACATATAATAATGTAGGCAATTAAGATGGATACAAATTAACTTACTGTATGCTGAAGTCTGACAACTAAAGTGAAATTTATTTGTCAAATGTTGAAGAAAGACCATGATTTTGACAGAAAACACAAGCATTTTATTCCTTGATGCCAAAGAACTCCAAAGAAGCACTCAAGCGGATGAACACACAATATCGAAGTAGTACTGACCACTGATGGGATTTGGGGGAAAACCTCTATCCAAGGGTATATCACTCTTTTCTGACTTCTCTCTTGGCAAGCAGACTTAAAACAACATTTTAATACTTTACTTGTTTGTTTGGGAGAGCTGGATTTGCATGGGAATGAACAAACTCCTAATGTAGTATGATTGAGAAGACTGGATTTGTGTGGTAGTGGATGTACTCCTAATGTTTTAGGAATGGGAAGGCTGGATTTGTGTGGTAGTGGATGTACTCCTAATGTCTTATGAATGGGGAGACTGGATTTGTGTGGTAGTGGATGTACTCCTAATGTCTTATGATTGGGGAGACTGGATTTGAGTGGTAGTGGATGTACTCCTAATGTCTTATGAATGGGAAGGCTGGATTTGTGTAGTAGTGGATGTACTACTAATGTCTTATGAATGGGATGGCTGGATTTGTGTGGTAGTGGATGTACTCCTAATGTCTTATGAATGGGAAGGCTGGATTTGTGTGGTAGTGGATGTACTCCCAATGTCTTATGAATGGGAAGGCTGGATTTATGTGGTAGTGGATGTACTCCTAATGTCTTATGAATGGGGAGACTGGATTTTTGTGGTAGTGGATGTACTGCTAATGTCATGAATGGGGAGACTGGATTTGTGTGGTAGTGAATGTACTCCTAATGTCTTATGAATGGGAAGGCTGGATTTGTGTGGTAGTGGATGTACTCCCAATGTCTTATGAATGGGAAGGCTGGATTTATGTGGTAGTGGATGTACTCCCAATGTCTTATGATTGGGAAGGCTGGATTTGTGTGGTAGTGGATGCACTCCTAATGTCTTCTGAATGGGAGGGCTGGATTTGTGTGGTAGTGGATGCACTCCTAATGTCTTATGAATGGGAAGGCTGGATTTGTGTGGTAGTGGATGTACTCCCAATGTCTTATGAACGGGAAGGCTGGATTTATGTGGTAGTGGATGTACTCCTAATGTCTTATGATTGGGAAGGCTGGATTTGTGTGGTAGTGGATGCACTCCTAATGTCTTGTGAATGGGAAGGCTGGATTTGTGTGGTAGTGGATGCACTCCTAATGTCTTGTGAATGGGAAGGCTGGATTTGTGTGGTAGTGGATGCACTCCTAATGTCTTGTGAATGGGAAGGCTGGATTTGTGTGGTAGTGGATGTACTCCTAATGTCTTATGATTGGGAAGGCTGGATTTGTGTGGTAGTGGATGCACTCATAATGTCTTCTGAATGGGAAGGCTGGATTTGTGTGGTAGTGGATTTACTCCTAATGTCTTGTGAATGGGAAGGCTGGATTTGTTTGGTAGTGGATGTACTCCTAATGTCATTATGAATGGGAAGGCTGGATTTGTGTGGTAGTGGATGCACTCTTAATGTCTTATGAATGGGAAGGGTGGATTTGTGTGGTAGTGGATGCACTCCTAATATCTTATGAATGGGAAGGGTGGATTTGTGTGGTAGTGGATGTACCCCTAATGTCTTATGAATGGGAAGGCTGGATTTGTGTGGTAGTGGATGTACTCCTAATGTCTTATGAATGGGAAGGCTGGATTAGTGTGGTAGTGGATTTACTCCTAATGTCTTATGAATGGGAAGGCTGGATTTGTGTGGTAGTGGATTTACTCCTAATGTCTTATGAATGGGAAGGCTGTATTTGTGTGGTAGTGGATGTACTCCTATTGTGTATTGATAGTGCCACTCACTAACATTCTGTGCATATATGGTTCACATTAAGCAACCTATCAATTAATTAGCTTTTGACTATAATATATGGCTCAAAGTGAACTACCTATCAACTAGCTACCTTTTGAATGCGACTGTTATCATTTAGTGCCACTCATTAGCATTCTACCTTTTTATTGTGAGCGTCTGTCAATGAAGGCTACTCAATAACATTCTGTGCATACATGGCTCACAGTGAGCTACCTTTCAACTAGATACCTTCTGACCGTGAGTGTCTGTAATTTTTGAAACACAAACTGGATGATAATGCACGGTCACCATGGTGACAATAACATTAGAAATGGAATTATCAAGTTTTGTGCATTTTTTATATCCATAGTTTTTAAAATCTGTAGGGGAGTACAAACTCCTGCTAGGGTATAAAATATTCTTATGCTTACCATGATAAACACAGCACTGGTAATCCTTTACAAGCTGGTTTACAAAACAAATGGTTCCTTACTAAGGCTTAGCTTAAGGAAAGATGCTTTACTAAAGCTTAGCTTCAGAAAAAACAACAACAACAGATAAGGTCAAAATCAAACTACCTGATTGAGCATTGGAATAGAGTTCACCGCACCAAGCTGCATCTTCCTCACTCAATCTATGACCAATGAATATGCCAGAAGGTCTGACCATATCTTTGTGTCAACTTGTGGTGAGGACTTTATTCAAGGGCAAACATTCAATGCAGAATGGCACAAAACTGGTTTATCCATTCACCTATGACAACCTAAATACTATGCTCACTCAATAATTTTGTCATTTACAGATTTAAAAAAAATAAAATAAAATATGAAGCAAAAATCTTTTATGCATATTCATAAAAATATGGGTGCTTGACAAAAAGACTCTTAAGTGCAGTTTCTTTAGTTATGAAGTAATCATCACAGGGAACTGATCCAAAGTCGAATAAACAACTTTGCTCAATTCCAGTCTTCTTCTTACCATGTTGATGACATCTTGTATCATCTGTAACTCTCCCATAAGGGCCAGATCCTGATCCAAACTGCTGTTTAGGGATCCAGTTTTAAGGGTCTGCAACAGTGAGTCTTGGTTCAACAACCGGTCTGCCATTTTCAGTATAGTATTTGGCAACTTGCGGAAAACATCAAATTCAGTCCTAATATTAAACATCTGCAAACATAAAATAAGTTATCTTAAATTGTGAAATTCATGAGCATAGCTGCTACATTTTATATAAACTACTCTCTGGGTATTTATAAAATCATTCAATTTGTGTATGATGTTACAATTAGGTGACAAGATTAAAAATATTTTCAAAAAGCCAGAAACAAAAGCAGCATTAGTGGTCCATTAGCTAGGAACTAACTCTAGTACAAAAGTTATCATGCAAAAAAACAATGACCTTAACATCTTACCTTTTCACCTACAAATCAAGAGACCTCTTCTTTAAAAAAAAGCCCTCCACAAACTTTGAATAAGGTATATGGTCTAAACCTGAAGCTATTATACAAATATTTTACGTCTTTCAGTCAGTGACCTTGACCTCTAACCATTTGATATATAAAAAAAATAGATTTCGTTTTTTTTTTTAAATTTAACTTAGTCAACTTTGCATTTTGTAAGGTCAAACGTTTCAAAAAATCACAGACTGAAAAATATGCACCATGCAGCAGAATTTTACAGCAATTATAAGACATGAAAGATTTTGCAATCATAAAATACGATGTAAAAAACAAATCAGTAAGTATGTACCATCTTAAATAAATCAAGATCCATAACTGGTATAGCATTTTATGTCTGTGACATATTCCTTTTACATTACACTGTACACAACATTTGGAGTTATTATGTTTTTATACATTAAGTTTCCAAGATGAATTTACTAATATCTGCTGACAAAAGCTGATTCATTGATTGAATGAAGAAATAATATGCAATTAGAATAAACGAAAGATTATCTCACATTACTGTCTAATGCAGCATCTAGAAGAAGTGGGTTTTTATCATAGAAAACACCTTGCATAACTGTCATAAGATCAGACACATCTGGCATTGGCTCATTCTGAAATAAATAAATTTGTATACATGCTCAATTTGAGAAAGAAAACCAAGAATAATTCCAAATAAAATCTTTGAAAAAATTGAGAAAATATTCTCCATTTTCTATAAATATCACTGAAGGAAACTGCGACAAGGGTTCATGTAAACTGTGCTATGCTGAAATGTAAATTCATCATTATTCATTGGCAACCAATATTTTGTGGATTTCTTTCCTGTTACAAACTAGGACTAAATTCATACAGATATAATCTTGCCTTGACACCGTTTATTTAAACAAGTTTGATACATACATTTTAAAAGAAGACATAAACACTATTTTTGCTTATTTGAATGAAAATCAATATAAACAAACATAAAAAATAACTTCTAGAAGTTATTAAATCTAGTTTTGTACACTAATGCAGTTGACTGACAATGGGGTCAATGCGCTAAATATTTGAGGGATAATTTAGCCTGCGCACCGGTCAATGCAGATATGGCTGAAACCACCAGATAGGACTCCTGATTTGAGACTTTGTACGGTAAATAGAGGTTACTCTGAATTATGAAATATACATGGATATATTCCAAATTGTTGGAATCTTAAGACCTACTGTGTTTATTGGCATTACCTCCTCTAAATGTATGAAAATAAAACTTTCAAAATTTTCAACACTTCAAAAAAATACTATTTTTTTTCTCTCATGGGCCGCTTAGTTCAATAAACAAGTATCCAAATATGTATTCTGTTGGGTTCCAATGATTTTACATTCAAATAATCCAATTTTATCTCACGATATGCCGTAACAGCAGACCACTGTTCTGGAACTTGAGCGGCATCAAAAAACGGGAACCCAGAAGTGGGTTATTTCCCCTGTCAGTCCTATACCTATTTATTGTGCCACGAAACTATCCCCCCCCCCCCAAAGGTACGTATGGAGGACTCCTGCGTGGGTGATTTTCTGCGTCCCAGATAAAAAATTTGCATCCAAATACGCATAATCAAGCGTTTCCGAGGGCTCTGCAGCTTATGATTAGGTGCTGTACCAAGTCCACATTATTATTATAATTATAATTATTATTATTACTATTAATACTGTGTGCAAATATGGATGTGTAAAAGTAGACATACACAAGATCAATTATCCTTTTGCACCTCATCCATGTGTGTGGTAGAGTATAATTGTTTAATTTATTATGGTAAAGTACAATAAGACAGCCTGGCAGACATATGAAAAGGTATTATTATACATTGCGATTTTCAAATATGTATAGATAATATTCCATCTGATGAAGTGAGCGAGAGTTATTCAGGAATATTACACAAGTATAGTGAGAATGACATGGCAAAGTTAACAAACTTACTGGACTGACTTGGAAGTTGGCAATATTCCTAAGTTTATTGGTCAAACTGCCTGTGGAATCTACAACTGTAATAAGTACATTAGCTTTGGGCCTCTGAAAGACTGATCCATGGAGAATACCATTCCAATCAAGACCCTGCAAAAATATTAAAATGTTTAACAATCATGAGTAGAAAAAAATGACCATCTAATAGACAAGAAAAAAGCTAGCAAAATCATATATTATCTATGATGCCAGCTCCTACTGATGTAAATAGGAATGCCAGCTTTATGAAAATTAGAATCTGAACATACAAAAGAAATATTTCAAATTTGTATCCAAAAATTTAATTTCTGTATTGAACCTGACTGATTTAAAAGTGGATTTTTGTTGATACATGCTTCTTACAATCATCTTTACCACTACCAAAACGCAATGAAATCTACAGAGAAAAAAAAAATGCAAGGCATGGTCTTCATCCAATGTTGAAGTGTTGCATATTATATTTTGAGATATAATTATCACTGGTCAGTTTTGATTAAACATCTTTACTAACTAAAAGTTTCTCAGGTCAACCAGGGTGCTAAGTTGACATGATTTCTTGTAATTATTCAACTACTTTTATTAAACCACTTAGGTAAGCTTTCAGAACATAAATTACCACAAATATAATATTTTCATGATAATTACCGAAAAAATATTTTGTTGAAACCTTTTCATGACTTCTTTCATAAAATAATGTTAAATCCAGATCTTAATAGGCATAGATGAATTGATGAAATTTATTCTATTCCTAAACACGCTGTAATGCTATGCGGGCTAATTGTAAACCTGTATATATAATAGCAAACATATGAATCCTTTAGTTTTCCTGCATAGAAAGACTTACAGACTGAGATGAAATTCCCAGGGTATGAGAAATAACTTTTGGAACATCACCAGTTTCTAATGGTTTGGTCTGCTCTTGGAATGATACATAAGATGGTGCATGAGTCACTATTAGCTTGGACCCGTGGCTAATGCCTAACAAATCTGAAGAAGAAAAAAAACACGAATATATAGACTACTCGTGTTAACATATCTCTTCAGTGACTGCCAGTGACACAGCAGTCGCTGTAGCCCAGATTGCAGAATCAAGACAGAAAAAGCGTAATACACATATTAACATGCAAAAATTTCAATAAACAATGATTTATTTGCCCCTTTCATCTTTTAACATCCTTTACTGTTTCAAGTTTTCATATGTAGCACTTTCAGTTTTATACACACATCGACTAGAATCCATCTTAAGACTTTTAGCACAAAAGATTATAATTCTTTCGACACATCCTGAATAGATGTCACGTGGCTGCACTTGTGCCCTTCATATTTAGAGGATTGTTATTTTTTGTTGCCTTTTTCTAATCCATCTGTGACATTTTTGAAAGGAGATATTTTTGCTCTCATATATGCATTGACTAAAATAAAATATATTTTCTTAGCGCCAAATACCTTTAGACTAGTCTGCACTAAATAATGAATTAAAAGAAAGAATCTGCGCATAAAGATTAAAGTTATAAAAACAGTCTGTTCTCTGCTCACTAAGCCATACAGATGCTATAAATAGAATTTGAGGGAAAGTAGAACAAGGTTTGCTATAAATAGAACATGATACCGTTAGGAAAGTGCAAGCCCATGGACAAGCATACTCTTATATTGTAGTTATGTAAAGCAGTCTTCTAAAATACGGTCTGTGGGATTAATGGACTGTTAATAAAAATGAGATTTTAGGAAGGTGGATATACCAAAAAAGCGTAATCCATATACGTTTACGCTTTAGTGAGAAAAAAATCATAATGATTAAGCCCAAAGCATAATGGTTGGCATGTATGCGTACAAAGGTTAGTCTAAATAAATTCATTTATTAATAGCGTGATGTCTGATCATTCGCAGCTACCACGGTGTGGACTCTTCAGACCAAGTGGTGCATTACACGTTTGGCCTCTGCTACCAGTCAAAATATTTTTAAAAAAAGGTGGAGAACAATTTGTTGGTCAAGGGTTGTACATGTCTTTCATGTTCTAACGAGTACCCGGGAACCCATAAAATGGTGCAACGGATACCCGTGTAAGTTTTCCATGGTTTTTAACAGCCCTATCCTACACTAAATAAGCATATCCCATTTGTCAAAATTTGGCATTGCTGTAACAAATAAACCAACTGAAAGTGGAAGCTTGCAAGATGACATAAATGTACAATAGTATGAGTCTAAAAAAGATTTATGCGGAAATGATGGTAGTGATGATGCTGATGACAGCAGGACACGGGCACAAAAACACTACTCTTTTCTGATATAACTAATTTAACATGAACATACTTTCTCCCTTGTAATCATCACAGGAATGAAACAGAAGTCTTTTTTTTTTAAATTCTGACTGAAAACTTTTAATTCTTCTAAGATTAATAACATTAAATATTAACTCTTCTTAACTGATCAATTAATTATAAAATGATTTATATATAATAAGGCAGAGTCTATTCATGCGGATGCCTTCATTTTACCTAGTGCAAGTGCAACAATGTACCTCTTCTGGAAAGACTACTTTCACAGCTATAATGTAGAAGGCTATTTTCATGGTTGCAATGTACATAATTATGTCAAGCTATTGATATGGCGGTGTAACAATTGTCTAAATAAACATGGCATACTTAATATGTTATGGATGCTTTTGTATTAAAAAATGTAAACTGTCAGAAAATTATAAAGTTAAACTAGAATAATTTTCACCATTCATTTCTTTTAATGCCATGATTTCTGGTCATTATTAGGTGACTCCGGTACAATGTTATACTCTTACTACTTCACCCAAGGCAGTGACATAAACAATATGATCTAATACAAATTCATAATATCTTGCAAAAAATTACCCAGACTGACTATAAAATAAATAGCAGATTTGTAAAGGAATTTCCATGTTTACTACTGTTTTACTACAAACCATCACCACCGCTCCGGTGGCAGAGTAGTTAGAGCATCCACAGTGGAAGCAGGAGTTCCCTACCAATTCATACCCCTTATAAAAATGGTACTAACAGTTGCCTCACTTGGCGCTCAGCATTATGAGGTTAGTTAGGACTGGTCAGCCTGATGTCAGGATAATGTGACTGGGTGGGACATTGTGCTACTCGTCTGCGATATGATGTCCCAGAGCTAGATATCGAGTGATATGACTGAAAAATTGTAATGCTACGTTAAAAATCCAAATCACACACACACCATCGTCTATTATAATATAAAATGAACCAGTCACTGCAGGGCTTGAATTTAACTCAAATTTCTAGTGTGCTGAGAAATTTACTAGTCCTGCCAAACATTTACTAGTCCTGTCAACAAAACAATGTCACACACTAATATTGCATTCCTATCCTTCATTCAACTTTTGCTTTTTTGCCAGAGGCTAAACACTTATAAAAACGCAACATTTTGCCTATCTTATTTTGCAGGAATTGTGTCTTGTTTTGAAATACAAGATGTTATAGTATAGCTGAAGCAATTTATTTAAAGTAAGAAAAAAAATGGCAAAGTGTCCTTTATATAAGAAAGTCAGAGCAAGAAACACGTTTCAAAATACGTGCATCTGCCCCACCCCACCCCCTGAATTAAATCGCCTCTCCTTAATAAAGTCTTGACTTCAGCAGATGTTCTGCAAACTCAAAGCAGTGGCTATTGTAAACACTTATAAAATATTAACATCAAAAGATAATGTTAGTTTCACCTTGGAAAATGTGTTCCCATCAAACGAAGCCATCTGACTTTCCGGGTTGTATTTAATAGCTCCAATTATGGTCTCATCATTAATGGCATAAGTTTAGTAAGTGTTCCTAATTAATCGGACCTCAATGTATTGTTGAAATTAATAATAAGCAGGAAAATTTTCAAATCTTAGATGAGAGATTTTTTATTCCCAACAAATGTATGGCATTCTGCATGGATATCTCCACATGTATTCAATTATTTGTTCAGTTTTGTAAGTGAAAAATATAAAATCAATTTTTATTGTCACTGAAAAAGTAGTATGGAAACGATGACAGTGTCACTAATGTGATCATAATAAATTGATCTAATTCTTATAATTATTTCGATGTAAATTTAAATTATGCAATTTCCTGTTCGGCTAGCAACCACAAAAAAAAACTGAAACAAACAAACATGCAAACTAATTTCTTTGAATAGTTGATGCCATGTTCTTTTGTGTTGAAGTATTGTAGTTTGTTATTGTGGTTGCGTGAATAAAGTGTATACCAGGTTATTTTTAATTTAATTTAATGTCAGATCAATTAGGATTTCATTTACCAAATTTCCATTGTTAATGACGGGACCATGATTGGCGCTGATATGTGAAAATCAGATCGCTTCTTGTAATAGAAACACATTTCTGAGGCAGAAATTTACTTCATCTTCTCATGCTAATATTTTATGACCGTGTTTACATGGTCACTGTGTTGATTCTACAGAATATATGCTGAAGTCACATCTTTATTAGGGTATTGAGTAAACAAACGCTGACTGTTGATAAACAAATCTTACTAGCAGTTCGGACCAATAACATTATGATAGTTACTAGTCCGACAGGAAATCTACTAGTCTCGGGCTACCGCTAATTTTGAGCCCTGCACTGCACATTATTTTATCAAATATTTTTCATCTTTAGTATACATTTTTTTTAAACTAACAGTTGCAACATGGTGAAAAACATCACTATAATTGTCAAACATATCTCTTTTTGACAAAATAATGTCTCCAGGTAAACAAGGAAATAAAAGGATCCTCACCCACAATTTGTACATGGTCGGTCTCTTAAATCTAGGTTCTTAAATTCTGCAAACCTAACCATTATATGGGATTCTGCTAATGAATCTCAGCCGACAAGACACAATTTCTTAACAGACCTATCGTTTCTGGCGAAAAAGAAAAAGTGGGTGGGAGTGGAGGAGGCGTCATATAGCAAGGATGTCAAGAGATCGCATATAAAAACAACATTCAACTAGTTAAAATTTATCTACGATGAATTTCCGATTCATGTGTAACTAAAGTCATAATCTAGCGCTGAAACCAACAGAGGTCGCAACTCCAACAGTACGTGGACCTCTTTAAAACGCCAGGTTTCAACTGAAACTCATTATTAAAGGTTTTTGAAGAGTGTTCTAACTAAGCTGAAAATTACAAGACATATAAACACTTAACGGTTCCCCTTATGACAATGAATAAATTTAGAGAAAATCATAAATACACAGAAATATCGATAAAATTATCATTTTCGCCGGAACAATCCGTCTGCTGACAGCCATATTTATTTTCATGTGACCTGACGTTACTTCCGATGAGTATTTTTTTTCCAACGCATCCGCTTCCGTTGAGGGAGAAATTATTAATTGATAGATGGAAACAATATGAAATTGATTTGCCGGATTCAATACGTTTGCATAAATATTAAAGATATTACTAGCAGCAGAGAGGGTGAACAGATTAAATCGAAACGTCACCCTTTTGTATTACCAAATCGACTAATGGTGACTAACATAGAAGTCAGTTCAATGACTAAACCAACATTGACCCAAACAAATGTTGTTGTCAATCCTCTCTGCTGCTCTCTCCATGTGTTAAATTGTCAATCTGAGGATAAAAAAAATATTGTATATAAATCAAACAAAATGAATAATTCAGACAAACGATCAATCTGAGACTTTTTTTTAACTTTGAGTAATATTCTTCCTCGGTGCTGCTACAAATTAGCCAAATATTGTATCGATACATGTAATTAAATCATTATATATATATATATATATATATATATATATATATATATATATATATATATATATATATATATATATATCAATAAGAATATATCAAATATCGGAGAAGCATATACTACTAGATTAGCTCGAGAACGTCAGGAAGCAATCAACAAATATATTCTTTTGAGAGATTCGCTTCGAAGAAAACTTCAAGAACGCCAGGAGTCACAAGTTGATTACGTTTAAGGTACAGAAAGATTATTTAAACCTATTACTGCAACAACTGAGAAAGTTGTATGGGGAGATATCACTGATCGAGAAAAAAAAAAAGAAACATCTTCTTGGGACAATACAAGAAACCGCTAGGGCAACGCAAGAAATTTTACAAGATCTTCCAGCTAGAATAGCTGCCGCACAACCTCAACAAGATATTGATAACATTTACACTGAAATAGCTGATGTGAAAGAAAAACATGCATCTCAACCTAAAGCAAAAAGAGAAAATGTTAAATTGATTAGTAATTTTAAGGCAGGTGTTATTGAATATCTTAAGGAAAATGTTAAAGAGAAGGATTTTTCTCGTGCTGCATATGATATTTTAAAACCTAAGTATGTTAACATCAATGCTGATAACTATTTTAAATGGCTATATCGTGTGTACTACGATACAATTCAGGCTAGAAGTGATGACTCAGTATGTAATGAATATATTAACCATATACATAGATTTAATTTAGAAGAAACTCAACAGCAAATAGAACAACAACAATCACCAGTATCAACTTCCTTCCACCTTTGCAACAAAAATAAGAACAACAACCTTCTCCACGGCGAAAGATAATAAAACCTGAAATAATTCCACCGAGTCAGTATGAGGCTACATTTGAACAAAGCCCACGTGCTCAAAAATCTAAGAAAACTAAGTCTCCGATAACTGAACTAACTAAATCGCCTGAAAGTTTACCGCAAAATACTTTGTCCACGAAGATTATACCGACAGGAAGTGGTCTTAGAGTCGAACCATATTTTGGAAATAATTCTATCACTTGTCTTGACAACGTCATCGCTGACGTGGATAAACTAGGAGGAAAACGCGTTGGAAATACTTCTCATGAAATTATCAACGAAATCTCTGATATATGTCGACGATTATTTACCGGTGGTATCATGGACATCGATACCTATCGGGAATTTATCGATGAAATTACAGATGACTAAATCCCTTGACTCATAATTTAGATCATGGTGAATGATTAAATAAAATGATCGTACACAGTACTTATCGTAGACCTTGAATGATTCGAGTAGTAAATTCACGATTACCAGTTTATGAAATAACCTACGGAGATGGACTTGGTGATGTTGTTCGGAGTTTATTTACCAGGATAGCCCCAAAAGCAATGCCAATTGCAAAACAATTAACAATCAGTGATCTTGCCGGAAAAGCGTTTTCGGCGGCCAAGGACAGAATTTTACGGTTATTAGGACGAAAAAAAAAAAACAACTGAAAATACCATCTGCTGAAGTTATGCCTGCAAATAAAAGCAAAATAATAAATCAGGCCGCAATCCAAAGATTAATGGATCTGGCTGATGCATCGTTAAAAGAAAAGGAAGATAACATAACCGTTAGTCTGATAGCAGGAAGTGGTCTTCGTAGATAATCACAATTTAGATCATAGTAATTACAATAAAATGTTTAGGCGTGAAATCGATACAGCATTGGATATGGGTGAACCAGTTCGTAAAAATGATTCCTTGCGCAATTATCAATATTATTCTTACGATGCAGTACAACCAAATAATAATAATAATAATAATAATAATAATAATAATAATAATAATAATAATAATAATAATAAAAAAAATAATAATAATAATGAGGACTTTGTATAGCGCCTAATTTTTCGAAGCTCTAAGCGCTTTACACCATCAATAATAATATGACTACACTACAGAACAACAAATGACAAAAACAATAAAATTGGAAAACATAAAAACACGCTGAAAACATATAAGATTCAAAACATGATTAGGTCGCTAAGTTTGTCCCTGCAGTCGAAACAGGTGAGTCTAACGAGCACTCTTAAAAGGGACCACTGTGTCTTTGTGTCTAAATTCAATGGGCAATTCGTTCCACGTCGCCGGTCCCTGGTGTGCAACCGAACGTTGTCCATATGACTTTGTTTTTACCTTGGGAACAATGAGTATACGATTATCAGAAGAAGAGCGTAAAGATCTAGCTGGTGTATACACATGGGTGAGGCTGGATAGGTATGTTGGACTGGAGTCTGTCATTGAAACATAGCACAGAGAACAATTTTGTGTTTGATTCTGTATCGAATCGATAGCCAATGTAGGGTACAGAGCAGTGGTAAGGTGTGCTCTGGTCGAGGTACTCTAAAGATGATCAGTGCAGCTGTGTTTTGAACGTTTTGAAGTTTCTAGAGTAAATATTGTGATGAACCAGACAGAATTAAGTTACAATAGTTCAGTCTTGAAAGTACTAATGAACACACAAGTGTTTTAGTGGCATCAACTGAAAGATATTTACGATTGGAACTGATGCGTCTCAATTCAAGATATGCAGCCTTGCATATGTTCATGACATGTTGGTGCAATGTGAGAGTACTGTCTAGAGTAACGCCTAGGTTTCGTACTGACTATGAGAATTTAATGCTGGTGTACTGATATTTATTGTCTGAGGTGACGGATGTGAATGAGAAAGTCTTTGTGTTGTGATCAGAATAGCCTCAGTTTTATCATCATTCATTTGCAGCTTGTTACATGTCATCCATGATTTCACATCAGAGATGCACTTCTCTACTTCATGGATGGTAGCATCAACTTCAGTTGGGTGGCTAGACTTGTATATTTGGGTGTCATCAGCATACAATTGGTGCGACACTGGGTGATGATCTATGACACTTGAGAGCGGCTGAGTGTACAGAATGAAGAGAACAGGTCCAATAACAGATCCCTGTGGAACACCACAACATACGTCAACTGGGCTGGAGTGTATTCCATTTGCAGATATAATTTGTGTCCTGTTGACTAAGTAGGACTTGAAGGCTGTAAGGCTATATTCTGAATGCCAAATACATGCTGCAGACGATGAAGTAATATATCATGGTCTATTGTGTCAAATGCTGCAGATAGATCCAGGAGAGTGAGGACTGTAATCTTTCAACTATCCAAAGCAGAGAGAATGTCACTAAATACTTTCAGAAGAGTAGTTTCCGTACTGTGGCAAGGGCGATATGCAGACTGTACATTGCTAAAAAAAAGACTGTTTGAACTCAAATGAGATACAAGCTGAGTAAGAACAACCTTTTCTAAGATTTTTTTATATGAATGGGAGATTAGAAACTGGCCGGTAGTTCTTTAAATCGTTATGGTCCAGTGTTGGTTTCTTCAGCAGTGGCTGAATCAGTTTTGAAAAATGATGGCAATTCCCCTGATGAGAGAGAGATATTAATAACATCAGTTAGTGAAGGCAATATTGGGTCTAAGCACTCAAGCAACATTGATGTCGGAATTGGATCAAGTTCACAAGACTTTGGTGCACTTTAAATCACGATTGTCTGTACTAAATCAATAGAAACAGGTTCAATTACTCCTAACGGTTATCGCTGAAATTCTGCATCATAACTGTATGGTGACGAATCAGTTGAAATTGTGCTGTCAAGCGAATCTCTATAATGGCTTGTATTTTGTCATCGAAGATATTTGCAAATTGGTCTGGTAGGTCTAGTGGAAGAAGGTTGTTGGAAGTGGTGTACATTTGTTCCTTGACATTAGTTTGTTGGTTATCTCGAAAAGCTCTTTGCAGCTGGAACTCTCCGTGATCTTAGTACTGTAGTGGGATGATTTGGCTAAATGGATTATGTTTGTGACGTTCTTCTTAGCGGCTTCGTAGATTTGTTTATGAATAGTGAGTCTGGTGGAAAGCCAAAGCCTCTCTGCTTTCTGGCGGTGTCTTTTAGCAGTGCGAGGCTGGTCCCTAACACTGCTATACCATGGAGAACACTTTCTTATTTATACTCTGCATTTGGTGGCTGTGGCATGTTTTGCAAGCAATGAACGCAGGCCGTTATCAAGTTGTTGCGCTGTTGGATGTAAGAAAGTTGTTAGGTTTTCTTGGATGTAATGCATGAATTTGGTTCTATTTATCATACGGAGGTTTTTCTTAGTAGTAAATAGAGGTGGAGGGTTAGGGACTGATACGTCGAGATGGCATACAATGCAGAGATGATCCGATGCAAGTTCGTGGGATACAAAGGTGGATTGCAGAATATTATCATCAGATCTATACAGAAATCAGTTTTAAATGTGACCAAGGTTACGGGTAGGTTGCTTAACTGACTGTTTAAGATTGAAAACATGAACGAAATCTAGGAGTTTTGACGTGTATGGTTTACCAGGACAATCAAAGTGAAAGTTGAAGTCTCCAAGAATAATTAGGTTGCCACCTATCGAATTTCCATACTCTAGAAGATTTGGAAACTGCTCCGAAAAGAGAGATTCAGTCAGCTTGTTTTTTCTACTAGGAGGAGGGCGGTAGAGACAGAAAAAATGGACTGAACTTTGTTCCAGTGTGAGTGTTGTTTGATGATGTAATCGCTGGGTGTTAAATCCGCACACTTAGATTCATCACCTGTCGAATGTAACCAAGTTTCTGTCAGGAAGGAGACGTCCATATTCTGGTCGTTAATAAAATTAACTATTTCTGTGCGCGTTTCCGGTGATCGTACTGATTGATCGTTGAATATCCCTGGGACAGTTGGCACAATGGTTGACGATTTAAGAGGAATTTGAACCAGGTTATTAAAATTAACGGCAGAATTTTTAAGTTGTTTATCCGTTACGGGCGAAAGGGAGATAACTGGAATTCTTCTTCCTGTTCTACGCTGGCCAGCTTTGAAAGAACGTTTCTTTTTTTCGCTTCTGTTTACATTTAAGAAAAGATGAATGTATTCCCAGTTCGTTTAGTCTTGAACACAATGTAGTGGCTAGAACCAAGGTGTTGTCATTTAATCCAATTAATGAGGGTCCGTCGTATTGTAAGCGGTCACGTGATGGCGGTTTTTTAAAAAACAAATAAGGTCTTAACAATGGGACAAAACATCTGCTAAAAATTCTAATTGTTCTCGTATCCAAGACAAGGAGATGAATTATCACATACGAACGGAACATCCAATGCATAATGAAACCCAATAATGTAGACGATGATAGAAAACAAGCACAAATATCATAAATATTGCACAAAATCGGAAGAGCCTATCTCGAGCATTTAAGAGATGGCGGCCATCTTTCCACAAATCAACGTGGAAGAATCGAATTACGAGTTCAAGATACAAGTCGGTATTTCTTACCAGCTGAAACATATATCGATGTCGAAGGTCGACTTATAAAAGCAGATGATACAGAATATGGAATCGGTGACAGAATCGGTTTCGTTAATAATGGTATCATGGCAGTATTACTCGAGGGTATTGATGAACGAATGCGAGTCGTTGATGCACCCGTAGAGAACATGTAATTAAATCAATCAAGTAAATATAAAAATGTCGTATAGTCATGTTAACGCAACTTTGACTCAAGGTCAGATTAAACAATTACAATAAAAAACGCAAATCAATGTGGGGCAAAAATAACGTTAAAGAAAAAACAAATGATTGGTGGTCCAAACAAATTATCGTTAACCATACTCAGCTTAAACGTTTCAATAAAGCTCTGGTATCAAAACTGCTGCCGTACCTGCAGTTGCAAAAGCATCTGCGTTAGGTGCTGTTGGAACCACCGCTGGAATGGCATTAAAGAAAGCAACAAGAAAAGGGTATAAAAAAGGAACGCGGTCTTAGACTTCCGGGAACTTATCTAGGAAAAGAACTGAGACTTCCAGAAATATAGTACCGATGTCAAATTTTGATCTGATAAATGCTGCTAAAAATTAAAAATAAAACATTTTAGAGGAGCATTCATGCGTGATCAATTAGCGAAACAACCACATCACGTTGAAACCGATATCATCAATCTCGATTCGAATTCCGGTACAGGAACTCACTGAGTTGCATATGAGTAGTATATGGGGGCACCGCAGCATCAATGGAAAATCCAGTCAAAAAGGGCTTGGGCACATCTAGCCTCAAGATTTATAGCCTCAATGGAAAATCCAGTCAAAAAGGGCTTGGGCACATCTAGCCTCAAAACAGCTTGGGGCACTATAGCCTCAAGGGAAATTTAACATGGTGGGTCTATCTAGCCTCAAGGGAAATAGAACATAGTGGGTCTATATAGCCTCAAGGGAAATATAACATGGGGAATATGATGGGTATAGCGGACTGTAGAGTGACAAGGGAAAAAAAGGGTGGCAATGAAAGCTAATATCTTTTCGAGACTTATGAGTGGCCCTGAAAAGGGCCTTTGGATACTTCTTCTTTTATTTTCTGCCTTTGTTCCACCACCTTTTGATTTTACCAATAATTCCCTTCTTCTTCTTTTCTTCCTCGGGAATCCAGTCAGGATGTCCCATAGCTCTAAACTTCTCTTGTATCTTGATCCAATTGTTATTTAATCTTTCAAAGTCCTCTTTCTTTTTTTGGTTTTCTTTGTCCTTTCTTTCCTTTCTCTCCTTACTCCAGTTATCTTTTATCTTCTTCACTTCTTCTAATAGTTCCTTTCTCATCAGTTCTTCAGCTTTCTTGAGCGGGTCCAAACCCTTTTGGACATGGGGGTACTCTGTCAAGATATTATCCAAAAAACACTTGACGTTTTCGACAATATCTATTACTTGCTTCAATGTCCCCCCTCTAACATAGGGTGGATTAATGCAGCCTCGTAACTTTTTGGCTTCTTCTTCTAGCATTCCTCCTAAGAGCTCCCTGGCTATTTTCAGTCTTTTTGCAAAGTCCAAACTCTTCGCAATCTTCCATTTATGATGTAGTTTTTCCACTTCATATTCCCCGTGTAATATCCAGAAATAGCTGTGTCTTAAATTGTTGAATAAACTTGATGCTTTTGCCATCTTCTATGGTTATTCTGTGGAATGGTTCTAATTTTTTTTTTTAATATGAATTAAGGTCGCATGCGCAACTATGTGCTTTCGCGACCAGTTAATGCCCGAGGGTCGGGCTATTTGATTGGTCGGGACCAAAGGTAACTTTGACTACACTAGGCTGTGTTGTCGCAGTCTCCCCGGCACCCGCGTTAAATGGCAGTCTCGCCTTAGAGTAAAATGTCGGGTCACGGCAAAGCAGGAAGGCAGAACAAATACCAATACTGTGTAAGCCACCTGTGCAATTATATCAAATCCATATAGTCATAGAATTTTTCATCTTTCCTAACAATAAATATTTCTAGTACATAGTGTACATGTTGTAGGTCCTTAACAAATTTAATTGCTAAAATGTCTTAGCGACATAAATAAGTGTAGTAACTGTTAGGTATTTTAGCTTGTTAATTTTGAGCGGTGGTCAAAATTGATCAAGTTAGATTTCGAGAAAGAGATTGTTTGAAAAGGGTTCTCGTACCAAATTAGAACCCTAGGGAGAAAAATAAAATAAAATAAAATAAAATTAAAAAAATTAAAACAAATTAAAAATTAAAAATATTTAAAAATATATATATATAAAAATAAATTTTAAAAAAAAATAAAAAAAAAGAAAAAAAAAAGAAAATGAAAAATTAAAAAAAAAAGATTAGAGTTAGGTTTTATTTCATTTCTTCCATCTTCTTTTTCTCTTCCTTTCCCTTTTTTCTTTCCCACTTTCTTCCTACTACCTTCTTCCCTCTTTCTTTCTTTTTCCTTCTTCCATCCTTCTTTTCCCTTTCCTTTTACTTTTTCTTGTCGGTTTGTTGGTGTTATGTTTCCTTGAGCTATCACTATTTGATCCCGGTGTTCTCATCACACTTATCTTGCCACATGCCGGTTGACTGGTTTTACTGTACCTACATTGTGCCACTACTTAGTGTAATGTTCTCTTTTTTTCCCCCTTCTCCTTCTTCCCTTTCTCCCGTTTCTTCCTTTTTTCCTCGCATTACAATGTTTATATTATCCCCCCTTTCCCTTCCTTTCCCCTTTTCTATTTTATTTTATATATTTATTTTAGGGTAATGTTAAGTTGTTCTGCTTTTTTAAGCTAGCGGTATTACTATCCGCTCTGGCCCCTTTAACCGATATGGCCTCGTTAATTATTTATCTATTTGATAGTTATAATTTTTTTTTTTTGGTCCGTTTATTTAAGGCATTGTTACGTGGGTCTGTTTTTTGAGCTAGCGATGTTATTATCTGCTCTGACCCCTTGATTGATAAATATTAACTCTTTGGCTATGTTTATGTTTATTTACTTATTTGATGGTTTTGATATTTATATTTTGTGTTTTATGTCTATTGATTTTAGGTAATTAAGTATATTTATATAGGTAGCATTTACGTTTTTGTTATACCTTTTATCTAGAATTTGGGGAAATGATGTAACTGAGTCAAGTTTTCTTTGTTGTAGTTGGAAGACGGTACGTTGTCGATGGTATTTGTGACATATGTTGAATACATGTTCCAATGTTTCAGTTTCTGGACAGTGTGGACATTTATCCGGCGTGGGTCCTGTACTTATATGTTTCATAAAGCTGCCATTTAGTAGTGTTTAACCTGTTCTGATTCTGTTGATTATTTTAAAATCAATGGCTGCAAGGCTTTTTGGTAAAAAAATGTGACTGACTGACTTGTTTGTTTTATAGCTGCAACCGTCTACTAGAGACATATGTGCAGCTTTTATAGACACCATATCGGTGTCCATTTGGTTCCCTCGAAGAGGGGAAAAAGCACTCCCTCCCCTTAGGATTAAAGTGCTTGATTGCACTATTATTTAGTCAGAGTTAGGCATTTCACTGTATTACTAAAAAGTAACTAACAGGGAAAATGAAAGCCTATAGGGTGGGTAGGAATGGAGCTACACACACCCACCCCTATTCTAGATACCAATCATAGCAGCAATGGTAACGAAGGGAAGTTAACACACTTCGTTAGTAATGGCATGTCCGGAAGCGGAAAGGGCGGAAAAGTCCAAGGCCGAAGGGTCCATCCAAGGTACAGCAACCGAAGTCCCGCACGGAGAGGAGGAGAACGCACACCTGGCCCATTCACGAAGAAACCACACCCTAAGTGTTTTTGCTAATATGCAACTTCATATGACATCTTTCAAGATGTATGTGCTATACAAGTTGTGTTGTGTATTTTTTTTTTGATGTTATTATTTTAATTTACTTAATTTGCAACATTGTGTTGCGGGGGACTGATAGTCCTGGATTAAGACTACCTTATAATAACTAAGGGGGCCATATATGTGTGTACGTATATACATTCTGTCGATGAAGTTGCATTCCCTTAATGTTATTTGTCACAATCAGTCCAGTTATACTAGCGGAAAATCCTACTCACCAATAATGTGTAAGCCACCTGTGCAATTGTATCAAAAATTTAAGTTACGGAGTTATTATTTGCCTAACACTATATCAGTAAGTAAGTACAAGGTGTACTATATATATTGCCACCAACCTATTGACCGGTGAAAGGCCCTTCTTTCGAGGGTGATTCACCTATGAAAAAACAAAAAACCTAATCTAAAAAGTCAAGGTGACTAAAAGTTGTACAAGTTTGATTAATACAGGTTATTAATTTTGCTGGGTGTGTTCCAAAAGGATCAAGTTAGAGTCGTTGATGGTTGATCGAATTGAATTCTCTTTCCAATCAAAATTAAGAGAACTCAGCTTATGATGACATATAACAAGAAACCGATACATAGTGTCCAGAAAAGGGTAATGAGAAAAGGGTCAACATCAGTTTCCCTGAGAGACTGTTTGAAAGGATAATTACAGAGGTGTACTAGGCTGTACACATATAACTCTCCAATCCAGGTTTGCCCACAAAAGGAAAGCCCGCATCTCCGCTGTTCCACTGATCTTCTCAATTTCTCAAAGAGATACAAAGGTAGGGAATAGAGACATCACATTAACAACACAAGTGTAACAATAACATTTGATTTTAGTATTAATATCATCATAACAATAGTAATTTTAGTAATAACAACATTTATATTTAGTATTAATATCAACGTAACAATAATAATTTTAGTATTAACAAGAACAGATATGAACATTAATAAAAATATAAAATGTTAAATAGCAAAAACATGTATATTAATAAAAAGAAATTAATTTAAATGTCTATAAGTAGTATTAGTAAAACAACAATAACATGTAATTATTTACAAACAAGACTACTATCAAATTAGTGTTAACTTTAAACAAACAGTATTATTAAGTGTCATGCAACAAGAAAGTCATAATACAAACAAGTAATATTAACAGCAACAGGAACTTAAAAACAGAAACAAATATAACAAAAACTAAAACTAATAGCCCTGAGAAGGCCTGTTTGATATTCCTATGAATCTGTAGTCCGTCCTCCACGTTTCCACCGACTTCAGAGATAGCACCATGAATTCCGTTGATATTCTTAAGCTGTCCACTTTTTGTATAAAGTTTATTATGCTTTTTGAATATCAAGTGCCAATGACTTTGTTCTAAGTTGGAAGTGGTAAGTATAGGTGTTAGTGATTTTGATTACAGACTACAGTTTAAAATAAAATTTTAAGTTTTAATTGTCTGACAGTTCAAGCGATGATCTCTGTAGAGCACGTTATGAAATGAGTGTAGGTCCGTGATAAACGTAAAAGCTCATTATGAACTCCATATCTACACCCACCCATATCATAGATCAATCAGAGTCACAGGCCAGTTGAATATCATAAGTAGATTACAGCGGTAACCTCTGTATCGCACTATAATAAGCAGATATAGACTCGTGATAACGTATTAGCTCATTATGAACTAAATGTCTATAACCACCCATATAATGTTTCAATCAGAGTCACAGGCCATTTAAGTTTACCCCTATTTTTTTTTTTTTTTTTTTTTTTTTTTTTTAATTAAATTGTAGCGGTAATCTCTGAAGATCACAATAGTGTGAGAATGTAGACCCGTGATAACGTATCAGCTCATTCGAACTAAATGTCTACACCCCCCTTCCATTCTGAATCAATCAGAGTCACAGGCTAATTTTAGACCCCTTAAGTTAATTTGTAATAGATTATTTTGATTTATTTTGGTTTATAATTTGTTATTATTTGCCTAAGATTTCCCTAGTTTTAATTTAACAACTCTAATTGTGAGTAAGATACGGTAATTAATGTTATTTCTTTTAGTGCGCTTTTTATGCGTTAATGTACGGTAATTTTACCAATACGCTTTTTTCATAGTAATATACGGTATTTCGAATGGTAGTAATTGGATACTTTATGGAGATTTCCTTTTGGCATATTTAGATGTGTATAGAAGAGGTGTGTTATCTTCTGTATGACTCTAATATTGTTTATTATAAAATGTATGTTTAGTCATTATTATATTTTATGCATTAGATTTGAGTTTGTGATAAAGTCCATAATATAAGTAGCAACCAATTGCATATTTGGCTGCTTTAGATCAAGAAATTTTGGATATAATTTAGTTGTTTTACTTATTTTCAATTTATTTTTAAGGATATTTCTATATGTTATGTTATTAAGGCATTTATTAAAAATATGATCCAAATCTTCTACTTGATTACACATAAAACAGTTAATATTGTGGGGGAATGGTCCTAAGTATTTTCCGAAACTGTTAGCCAATTTCGTTTTTCCTACCATTATCCTATTCATTTTAATTTGTTGAGTTCTTGTTTTACCTATAGGAGTAATTTTTCTTTTGACTGTTTTCATAATGTTATAAAGTACTCTCCCTTTTATTGATATATTCCAGTTGTGTTGCCACTTACTATTTATCATGTCAGAAATAAATTTGTATATCTCTGTATGACTGTACTGTACCTGTTCATAAGTCAATTCATTTAGTTTTTCTTTCGCTATTTGATCTGCCAAATCATTACCTTTTATATCTATATGTGAGGGAACCCATAGGAAGTCTATTTCAATATCTTGAGTACTAAGTTTACTTATTTGATATTGTAATAAATATAGAAAAAAATTTCTGCTGTTAGAGTTGTTTGTGCTAATAGTTTTTAGAACACTTAATGAATCACTAACAATTAGAAATTTTTTTGAGTTTAAGTTAGAGTGTTGTATCCATTTTAGTGCCTGGAGTATAGCCCAGAACTCCACAGTATATATGGAGCAGTAATCTGGTAGTCGCATTCCTTGTTTAATAGTAAACTCAGGAATAACCCATGATGCTGCCGTTCTTGCAGGGTCTAGTTTTTTAGATCCATCCGTGTATATTTTGACATAATTTTTATATTCAGTATTTAACTTTTCGTTGGCAATCATTTTAAGATAGTGGGAGTCCTGTAATTTATTTCCTTTATCTTGTAAAGTGGTGTCTACTTTTATTGTTTTTAATCTCCATGGAATTATAATGGGATTTTTAGTTTTCTGTACATTAAATATATCAGTAGGTAAGTTCGTTTTAAGACGAAAAATTTGTTTGCCAAATGAAGTGGAGTATTTGCCCCGTTTAATAAGTGGTTTAGTACACTTTTTAATTGCCTTTAAAGTAGGGTGCTCATCATTTTGAGTTGACAGTCTAGCTACATATCTTAACATGATTTCCTGTCTTCTGAGATGCAATGATGGTTCACCAGTAAGAATTTGTAATTCTTCTGTGGAAGTAGATGGTAGTGCTTTAGTTGCAAGGAGAAGGGCTTTACGTTGAATTGAGGTGATTTTATTTAGTAGAGCTGGCGATGTTGTGGCATAAATATGACACCCATAATCGATCTTGGAACGTATCAAAGATCTATACAGGGTCATGATTGTATTTTGGCAAGCACCCCAATGTGTGCCTTGTATACTTCTAATGAGATTTAGGTCAAGCTGACATCTACTAATTAAGTCCTTAATATGATATGACCATTTCATGTTTTGATCAAAATACATCCCTAAAAATTTGACTACTTTTACAAATATTATATTTTGATTTTGAAGGGTAAGTTTAGGAAATGTTTTATTATGGTTAAAGGGAGAAAATACTATCGCTACTGTTTTTGTGTGTGAGAATTTAAAACCCCATTTATCTGCCCAACAACCAATATTATCTAGAGTTTGTTGTATTTCAGCCATATGTTTCTGATTGTTGGGATCTCCTGCGCGCCATAGTGCACTATCATCCGCAAATTGAGATAAGTCAATATTGGGGGTGGCTAAATTTGTATCTAAATCATTAATCATGATATTAAATAAAGTTGGACTGAGTACACTCCCCTGTGGTGTACCATTATCTAAAACATACTTTTCAGAGTATGTTGTTCCTACTCTAGTTATAATTTTACGTTCGCTTAGGAAATCTTTAATAAAATTAAATACATTTCCAGTTATACCATATTTATTTAGTTTAGTTAGTAGACCTTTAGTCCATACTAGGTCAAAAGCTTTTTCCATATCTAGAAATACAGCAATAAGATTTCTATTTTTTTTTTGATGATTATTAAAAGCTAATTTAATTGCTGTTTCTAATTTAATAAGTTGATCTATAGTAGATCTATTATTTCTAAAACCACATTGATTCTTGGATATAAAATTGTTGATTTCCAGGTGATATTTAAGTCTGTTATTAATTATTATTTCCATAATTTTACATATATTATTAGTTAGAGAGATAGGGCGATATGAGTTTACATCATTCCTATTTTTATTTTGTTTTAGGATTGGGATTACTACAGCTGTTTTCCATTTAATAGGTAGTTTTCCAGTTTCCCAGATCTGATTATACATATTTAGTATTATTTTAACAAAGTTGAGTGGTAACTTCTTATATATTGTGTATCCTATGGTATCTTCCCCAGGTGATGTATCTTTTTTGGTTTTAAGTGCCTGATGCCATTCATTAATTGTAATTTTATCATTTAAATAGGACTTTTTATTTCCCATGTCTAAGAATGTATTTTTGCTATTTGTTTCCATTTTAGATCTATGATGCTGAAATTCCTTAGTATGATTTTTATTACTGCTCATAGCTTGGAAGTGCTTTGCTAGTGAGTCAGCTTGCTCTTTATAATTATTAGTATTATTAATTTTTGGGGTATTATTTGTATGTTTGCCTCTTATTACTCTAATTTGATCCCAGACTTGTTTTGAGTTAGTTTTATAGTTTAAGGTACTGCAATATTGTTTCCAAGTATCTTCTTTAGCTTTTTTAATAGTTTTTTTAAGTTCAGTTTCTATTTTTTGATATTCTTTAAAATGTTGTGTGTTATGGGTGCGTTTAAACTTATTAAGCGCTTTTCTTTTATTTTTCCTCATTGCACTGATTTCATTATTCCACCAAGGGACTCTAAGTTTATTAGGATTGCCTTTTGTTTTTGGCATTGAAGCATTAGCTGCCCTTGTAATAGCATTAATTATATTATCATAGTATTGATCTATATTTTCATTTTTAATGTCCTCAAGTGTTTCATTTTCAATATTTTGTTGAAATTTAGTCCAGTCCGCTTTTTTATAGTTCCATTTTGGGATTTTACTACTATTTTCCAGTTGAGCAGAGTTTTGTAATGTGGTTATTATGAGAAAATGATCACTGCCCATACTGTCTTCTTGATCAACACTCCATGATGCTAATTGAGCGAGTTTGGGAGTGCATAGTGTTAGATCTAAGGCTGCTAAGGTGCCATCTACCGGATTAAGTCTTGTTTGAATACCATCATTAAGTAGTACCAGTTTTGTTTTATTGATCCAATTTGGTACAGTTTTACCTCTAATATTTGTTGCTTCACTACCCCATATTATATTGTGAGAGTTGAAATCGCCTAACACCATAACTTCATTTTGCCCTATATGTAGATTAAGAGCTTTCAGCGCTAATTGGTGAGTTAATTTAATGTCACCTCCTGGATCATAAAAGTTATATAATATAAATTTAAGTTTACCTGTATTAAGTTGTAAAGCTTGTACTTCTATTTTAGAGTTATTTATTGCTTGTAAATTAATTGGAACTATTGTTGCTGAGGGGATGTTATTATTAATGTATATAACCAGTCCCCCACCTTGACCTTCATTCCTATGTTGAAAAAATCCAGGAGAGTATCCTACAATGGCTGGCCATGTTTTAGTTTTATTTGATATTTTGGTTTCCTGAATACAAATTATATCTGGTTTTATTAGTGTGTTAATTAGTTTTAGTTTTAGTTCATTAATATTAAGCACTAAACTACGCGAATTCCATTGCCATATAACCAAATTTGTATTATTAAAGTGAGAATTTGTTACTACTTGTGTTGTGTTATTCATGTTGGTTTAATAGCTTTCCTGATTTTATACCCTCCTCTACATGTTGGATAAGAGCATGGAGCCCGTTCGTGAGGGTGGATAAATAACTAATGTTTTTATTTTGTGCGTTACTAATGTAACGACCTATTTCAGAAATTGCATGTCCAATTGTGTTTAAACCCAAATTGTTTGTGAGGTCTATTGAATTTTCTGTTTGAGTAGAGGTTGTTGTTTTTATATTCTCAAATATTTCAATAGGTTTGTCAATTTGTGTTGGTATAGGAGCAGGAGTTGTCTTTTCCTGCTTATTTAGATTTTTAGTGTTTTGTTTTTTAAGATTTATTTTTTGTCTTGCTGTAATGTAATCATAGTTGGACGAGTTCATAAGGGTTATGACCTCGTTTTCAAGGATCGCAGCACTACATTTATTGGAGTTAGAGGGGTGATCTCCCTTACAGTTGACACATTTAGGCTGTTCTCGTTTACATTGCCCTGTATGTGGTCCCCCGCAATTTTCACATCTGTGTTTGAAGGTACAAGCGACCTTATAATGGCCCCAATGTTGGCAATTAGTACAGAATCGTACTTTGTTCACGAATGGTTGGGTTCTATGCCGAATACCCAGAGGTCCTACTTTAATTAATGTTTGAATTGGTGCTGTTGATTCAACAACCACCACACTTTGAGCTCTAACGATGGGTAGCCAGACTTTTTTTTTTAATATGAATTAAAGTCGCATGCGCAACTATGTGCTTTCGCGACCAGTTAATGCCCGAGGGTCGGGCTATTTGATTGGTCGGGACCAAAGGTAACTTTGACTACACTAGGCTGTGTTGTCGCAGTCTCCCCGGCACCCGTGTTAAATGGCAGTCTCGCCTTAGAGTAAAATGTCGGGTCACGGCAAAGCAGGAAGGCAGAACAAATACCAATATTGTGTAAGCCACCTGTGCAATTATATCAAATCCATATAGTCATAGAATTTTTCATCTTTCCTATCAATAAATATTTCTAGTACATAGTGTACATGTTGTAGGTCCTTTACAAATTTAATTGCTAAAATGTCTTAGCGACATAAATAAGTGTAGTCACTGTTAGGTATTTTAGCTTGTTAATTTTGAGCGGTGGTCAAAATTGATCAAGTTAGATTTCGAGAAAGAGATTGTTCGAAAAGGATTCTCCTACCAAATTAGAACCCTGGGGAGAAAAATAAAATAAAATAAAATAAAATAAAATAAAATAAAAAAAAAAAAATCAAAACAAATTAAAAAATAAAAATATTTTAAAAAATATATATCTTTATATATATATATATATATATATATATATATATATATATATATATATATATATATATATAAAATAAATTCAAAAGAAAAAAAAATAAAAAAAAAATAATAAAAAAAAATAAAAAAAATAAAAAAAATAAATTAACAAAAAAAAAAATTTAAAAAAAAAAAGATTAGAGTTGGAGTGGGGTGTGTTTGGTGTTATTTCATTTCTTCCTTCTTCTTTTTCTCTTCTTTTCCCTTTTCTCTTTCCCACTTTCTTCCCTCTTTCTTTCTTTTTCCTTCTTCCATCCTTCTTTTCCCTTTCCTTTTACTTTTTCTTGTCGGTTTGTTGATGTTATGTTTCCTTGAGCTATCACTATTTGATCCCGGTGTTCTCATCACACTTTTTTCCCCTTCTCCTTCTTCCCTTTCTCCCGTTTCTTCCTTTTTTCCTCGCATTACAATGTTTATTTTATCCCCCCTTTCCCTTCCTTTCCCCTTTTCTATTTTATTTTATATATTTATTTTAGGGTAATGTTAAGCTGTTCTGCTTTTTTAAGCTAGCGGTATTACTATCCGCTCTGGCCCCTTTAACCGATATGGCCTCGTTAATTATTTATCTATTTGATAGTTATAATTTTTTTTTTCCGTTTATTTAAGGCATTGTTACGTGGGTCTGTTTTTTGAGCTAGCGATGTTATTATCTGCTCTGGCCCCTTGATTGATAAATATTAACTCTTTGACTATGTTTATGTTTATTTACTTATTTGATGGTTTGGATATTTATATTTTGTGTTTTATGTCTATTGATTTTAGGTAATTAAGTATATTTATATAGGTAGCATTTACGTTTTTGTTATACCTTTTATCTAGAATTTGGGGGAATGATGTAACTGAGTCAAGTTTTCTTTGTTGTAGTTGGAAGACGGTACGTTGTCGATGATATTTGTGACATATGTTGAATACATGTTCCAATGTTTCAGTTTCTGGACAGTGTGGACATTTATCCGGCGTGGGTCCTGTACTTATATGTTTCATAAAACTGCCATTTAGTAGTGTTTTACCTGTTCTGATTCTGTTGATTATTTTAATATCAATGGCTGCCAGGCTTTTTGGTAAACGTTGAGTTCTAGTGACCTCTTTTTGTAGTTGGTATAGATGTCTACCCTTTGTGGAGTTTTCCCATTGTTGTTGCCATTTATTATTAATTCTGTCCCTGACTTGACTATATAGTTCCTGAGTGTTGTACTGTACGGGTTCAATTTGGTCTTTCATCAGACTGCTTTTTGCTGCTTTGTCTGCTTTTTCATTTCCAGGCAAATTGATGTGAGATGGTACCCACAAGAAGTGTATGGTTTGGTGTGATTTATCTGCTTCCCTGATGGTCAGCATAGTGTCCTCTAGAAGATTTTGTCTACTTTTGGAATTACCTGTCTCAATACTTTCAAGTACACTAAGTGAGTCTGTTATGATTACGTACTGTTTTTGATTTTGTGTTACTATCCATTTTAGGGCTCGGTTGATGGCCCAGAATTCCGCGGTATATATGGAACAGTCATCCGGTAGTCTTGTCGTAAATGTGATCTGATGTTCTGGGATCACTACCGCTGCGGCCGTTCTATGTAGTTCTTTAGATTTTGAGCCGTCAGTATAGATTTTTACATATCCATCATAGTTGTTGTTAACGAGGTTTTGTACTTGTGTTAATGTGATATTGGGGTTGTCGCGCTTATGTACCAGTTGGAGTGCTGTTAGGTTGATGTTAGGTTGGTTATTTCTCCAAGGTGTGGGGTCCTTGATAAGTAGTTGTTCTGCTTGGAGTTCTATTTGATTGAGTTCTTTGCAGAGTGTGTGTATTTTGTTAGCTGCTGGAGGATGTGGTACCAGTCTTGAGCTAAAGGTGGTTTGACATTTACTTATTATGTTTCTGGTGGGATTAATCTCCTTATGTATTGAGATTCTACAGGCTTATCTAAGTATGTGTTCTTCTCTTCTCAGTTGTAATGGTGGTTCACATGCGAGGATTTGTAGTTCTTCCAGGGAGGTGTTCGGTAATGCACCAGTGCAAAGTCTAAGTGCTCTATATTGGATGCTATCTAGTTGTCTAAGTGTTTCCTTGTTGGCTGAGGAATAGATCTGGGAGCCATAGTCTATCTTACTTCGAATTAAAGATTTGTAGATCATTAGCATAGTTTGCTGATCAGCTCCCCATGTAGTACCTTTGATGTTTTTAAGTATGTTTAGATCTTTTTGACATTTTTGAATAGTTTGTTGTATGTGTGATTTCCAATTGATTGTTTCATTTAGTAGCATTCCCAGGAAGTGGGTCTCCTTTTGGAATTGGATGGGCTGATTCTGCATATATAGTTTAGGGTATTTAGGTTGTTTATTAGTTGGGGAGAAGAGCATGGCAACTGTTTTTATTTGGGATATTTTGAAACCCCAGTTGTTGGCCCATGTGCCGATGATGTCTAGTCCTTTCTGAATTTGAGTGATGTTCTTTTGACTATTCGGATTTCCTGCTTTCCAGATACTACTGTCATCGGCAAATTGTGACAGATCAACTGGGCAATTTTTGAGATAGTTGGTTAGATTGTTGACCATTAGATTGAATAGGGTTGGGCTAATCACACTTCCTTGGGGGGTTCCATTATCCAGTGTATATGTTTGGGACAAGGCCTCTCTTACTCTAGTTTTAAAGGTTCTTCCCGTAAGGAAGTTTGCTATCCAGCGGTGCATTCTTCCTGTTATACCAAATTGGTTGAGTTGAGATATGAGGCCATTGGTCCAGACTAGGTCGAAGGCTTTCTCTAAGTCTAGAAATATTGCTATTAGGTGTCTATCTCTTTTCCTTTTGGCATTAAATGCTAATTTGATGTTGGCTTCCAGACGGATTAATTGATCAAGTGTAGATCGTTTATTCCTAAATCCACTTTGGGTTTCAGCCAGTAGTTGATTTTGTTCTAGGTGGTGTTTTAATCTATTGTTGACCATTGTTTCCATTACCTTACAGATTGTATTAGTTAGTGAAATAGGTCTGTAGGAGGTTACATTAGTAGGGTCTTTGCCTGGTTTTGGGATGGCTATGATTATGGCTCGCTTCCATAGTGTGGGGATGCGACCTGTTCTCCATAACAGATTTATTAAGTCTAAGGTAATGCTCTGCATATTGGGAGGTAATTGTTTGTATATTTCATAGCCTAGGTTATCCTCTCCTGGTGATGTACTTTTTTTTTGGCTGAGGGCTTGTCTCCATTCTTTCAGATAAAAAGGGTCATTCAGTGGCGAATCTCTGTTGTCTCGATCTTTGAAAATGTGGGGAAATTCTTTTTCTAATGTTGATTTTTGATGTAAAAACTCATGTTTATGATTGTTATCGCTGCTGGAGTTAGCAAAGTGTTGGGCTAACTTCTCTGCTACTTCCATGTTGTTTTTTGTTCCCTGGATTTTCGGCGCTGTTGTGGGTGTTTTGCCTTTCATGGCTTTTATTTTATTCCAGATTTCTTTAGTATTTGTTTTATGATTGAGCGTTGTGCAGTATCTTCTCCATGAGTCCTTTTTTGCCTCATTTATTACCGTCCTAGTGTTGATTTGTTTGTTTGTATATAAGAAAGTCAGTGGCGGTTTTTGTGTGTTTAAAGCGATTTAAGGCTGTTTTTTTCTTCTGAATGGCAATTTTGCAATTTTCTGTCCACCAGGGGATTGCCGTCTGTTTATAATGGAAACCTGTTGTTTTGGGTATACTCTTATTTGCCGCTTCGTTTATAATTTGTATGAGATTGTCATAATATTTATTTGTATCCTCATCTTGGATTTCCGCAAGGTTTACTAATTTAAGTTGGTCTTTAAAACTGTTCCAATTTGCCTTTTTGAGTTTCCATCTTTGTTGTGTTTTTTGTTGCTCCGTTGGGCACGAGACGTATATGGTGGTACATAGGGGGAAGTGGTCGCTGCCTAATGTAGAATGTTGCATCACTTCCCATTGGGTAATTACAGCCAGGCTAGGCGTCGCAATGGTTAGGTCAATGGTAGAGAGTTTGCCTTGGCTGGGGTCTATACGTGTGGGGGTTCCGTTGTTCAAAAGTTCTAGTTGTTCTTCTGTTATGTATTTTAAGATGTTTTTCCCTCTTGTATCTGTGCGGTCACTACCCCATTCTGTGTGATGTGCATTGAAGTCGCCGCAGATAATAGTGTTTGTGCCCCTTTTCTTGAATATTTGTTGAAAAAGTCGGTTGTTGTTTTGGCTATTTTGTCCTGGATCATATATGTTGTACAGATGTATTGTTTTGGTTGCTACTGTGAAAACAATTTTTTGAAATTCAACTGGTGTTTCTCCTGAGTTCACATTAATAACTTCCTCTACTGCGTCTGTGATGGTCTCATGTACATATATGGCTAGGCCTCCTCCTTTTTTGCCGGTACTTCTGTGTTTTAAGAATGTAGTTTGATATCCTGTTATTTTAGGAATGTTTGTACTAGTTTCCTTAAGTAGAGTTTCTTGAAGACAGATGATCTTGGGCTTGGTGATTGTTCCGTGGATTGCTGCGATTAGTTCTCCATGGTTTTTATTTAGCCCTCTGCAATTCCATTGCCATATAAGTAACTTGTCTGGGGTCTTATTTTTTATTTTGTTAGCCGAAGCATTATTTTTATTTTTATTTTTATTTTTATGTCTATTTCCAATATCCATTGTTTATGCTGTTGTTAATAATTTTTTTTTTTTGTTTGTTGTTGATTTATTCGTGATGGGTTAATGCTAGGTAGTCCTGTATTTGCTGCATATATATGCTAATAAATTCATCTTTAGTAATTCGGTCGTTCTTCATTTGGTTGCTGATTGATTTTTGTAGTTTGTTTAAATAGGTGTCAATGGTTGTTCTATTGAAAAATATCCCGGTGTTTGCGGTTGTATCTAGGTTTCTCGTTCTCGCAGGTGTTAATGTTTGTTCCTGATTTGAAGCTTGTCTTGTTGTATCTTTGTCATTATTTTGTTTAGTTGTTTTTAATTTGGGTTGTACTTCTGCCTTTTTTGCTTTAGGTATGATTTCCTTTTGCATATGTTGTTTCTTGGCTTGATTATAGGAGATGTTTTGTTGATCCATTAGTCGAATAATAACTTTTTCTTGTACTGCTATGGGGCATTGTGTATCATATGATTTGTGATCAGCCCCACAGTTAGCACACTTTGGTATTTTAATAAAGCATGTTCCTGTGTGTTTGCCGCCACATTTTCCACATCTTGGGTGTGAACGGCAGCGGGAAGAAAAGTGACCCCATTTACAGCAGTTATTGCAGTATCGGGGTTTGTTGATGTACTGCTGTAGCTTTACTTTAGTTCCATGTGGTCCAATTCTGACGTGTGCTGGTGGGGGTTGTTGGAATTCTAGTAGGATTGTTGACGTTTCCATTCCTAGATGATTTCGTAATTTGACAACCCTTTTGCAAGTTATTTTGTGAAATCTGAGGTCATATTCAATATTTTTTTGCGTTTTCCACACCATTGTTCGAGGTAGTTTAAGAATTGCTTTGTATTTAGCTTGGTTTGCTAAATATGATATTTTGGTGTATTTATCCTTATCTTGAGTCGTGCTTGTTTTGTTATTATTATTGTAATGTTTGATTGTGGCTTTGTGCCTTGTGATTTGTACTGGGAGCCCTGCTATGGTTGTGATTTCCATATATTTGCAGACTTGTTTCAATGTGTTGCATTGTATTATGATATAATCCTTTTGGTGTCTAACAATCCTAAACTCTCCGCCATGTTGTTGTATGAGTGCATTAGCTAGGCTCCTGTTACTAATGCGTAGCAGTCTCGAGGTTGCACTGGCTATGAAGATAGTGTGTTCTGGTGCATGGTACTGATATTGGTGATTGCCCATTTTCCTTTGTTGTTGATGTTGCTGATACATCTTTTGTTTGTTGTTATCTCCTGTTTGTTGATTATAATTGTCGTTTTTGTTCTTAGAGGTATTTTCTATGTACCTACATTTTTGGATGTTGTTGCCAATATTATCGTTGGTGCTGTTTTGTTCATTTTGCACAATTGTTTTTAGTTTGCTATTGTTGTCAATATTCGTTCTAACGTGTTTGATACTTTTGATTTTGTGTGGGCCTTTCATTGGATGTTTCCCTTTATCTTCTTTATTTCCATTTCCATATGCCCTTTTGCTTGTTTTTGCTGCTACTGTTTGCCATTGTTCGTATTCCTTTCCGTACCGTTCAACCCGATCAGCCTCACTAATTGCTTTGTTTATCTCTTCCATCTCTCTATCCGAGATGTGTTTAGATGGTCCGGGTTCTTGACTACTGTGTAAGGTGTAGCTGTTTTTCTTTTCTGTTATGTTGATGTTGTCCTTGTTGTCATGGTTTATGTTGATTGAAGTTTGATTCATTTGATATATTTTGTCTCCTGTTATATTCTTCTCATGTGGGTCATCTTTTGTTATTGTTGTTATTTTTTCCATTTCAGGTGTTATTATTGTTGTTGTGTTTTCTGTTTCCTGTGTTATTGTTATTGCTGTGTTGTCAGTTCTCACTCCTTGTTTATATTTTTCATTGATTGTTGCATCTTTGTTTCTCGCTTTATTCTTTTCCTGCGAGTCGTCTGTTGTTATTGTTATGGTTGTTTTAACCTTTTCAGGTGTTGTTTTTCTTTTTTCCGTTCCTGAATTTAGTGTTGTTGTTGTGTTGCCAGTTCTCTCTCCCTGTTTCTCTATTTCGTTTGTTGTTGCATTTTTACTTCCCGCTTTATTCTTTTCATGTGGGTCATTTGTTGATATTGTTGTTATTGTTTTTTTTCATTTCAGGTGTTGCTATTGTTGCTACGTTTTCCGTTCCTGTTATTGCTGTTATTATGTTGTCAGTTCTCACTCCTTGGTGATCTAATTCGTTTATTGTTGAAATTTTGGATATGATCTGTATGCTAATAGGTTTTTTACCATTTTTGTATTTGATGGCTTCATCCACATTGGTTATTTGGCTTGTTATTTTCCTGGCAGTAGATCTGGTAACCCTAGGTGACCCCGGATGTACATCTAAAGTCGTCTGGGTTATATCTTTTGCATTTATATTTGAGGAGAATGTTGCCGTTAATATTTCGGATGGTAGCAAGTCTACAACTGGATCTGTGGTTAGTTGCTTGTTTAACTTATCTATTTTCTTGCTTAGCCTTCCATGTTTGGCTGCTGTAGTCCTCTTTTTGAAGGATAATGGAATTGCTTTCCTTGGTGTTTTGTCCGTTGGTGTCGTCATACTTACTTGTGATTTAACTTTTATGATTTACTTTTATTGTGGGTAGAGTTATTCTATTTATTTGGTTTTATTTCATTATTTAGTACTGAGCTAGATTAAAGATGGTTATTATCATAATCTAAGTGATGATTATGACAATGGTTAATAATATTACGAGTGAAATAACAATTAATTACTGTTATTATGATTTAGATTTATCTAAAATAAGTTTTAAGTTTATATAGTGGCACAATGAATTACCCGAAGGTTTAAATAATGGATAGTTTCAATTTCTTACCAGTTCTTGTCGACCGACAGTGGCGTGGCTCTGAAACTGCTTTCTCCCTCTCCAGGAATAATCTAGTGTGTAACCTAGATCCGTAATCCTTTTTGTTGATGCGTTCAGCTAGGTGGATTCTGATAATTAGGGCTGCTGTGATTTTGATGTAAAAACTCTGTAATTTTTAACAAAAAAAAGAAGAAAAAAAAATGAAAAAAAAAAAAAAAAAGAAAAAAAAACCTAAAAAAAAAAAAGACTTTTTTCAAAATATGAATTAAGGTCGCATGCGCAACTATGTGTTTTCGCGACCAGTTAATGCCCGAGGGTCGGGCTATTTGATTGGTCGGGACCAAAGGTAACTTTGACTACACTAGGCTGTGTTGTCGCAGTCTCCCCGGCACCCGCGTTAAATGGCAGTCTCGCCTTAGAGTAAAATGTCGGGTCACGGCAAAGCAGGAAGGCAGAACAACTACCAATACTGTGTAAGCCACCTGTGCAATTATATCAAATCCATATAGTCATAGAATTTTTCATCTTTCCTATCAATAAATATTTCTAGTACATAGTGTACATGTTGTAGGTCCTTAACAAATTTAATTGCTAAAATGTCTTAGCGACATAAATAAGTGTAGTCACTGTTAGGTATTTTAGCTTGTTAATTTTGAGCGGTGGTCAAAATTGATCAAGTTAGATTTCGAGAAAGAGATTGTTCGAAAAGGGTTATCCTACCAAATTTTCTCCCTGGGGAGAAAAATAAAATAAAATAAAATAAAATTTAAAAAAAAAATCAAAACAAATTAAAAAATAAAAATATTTTAAAATATATATATATATATATATATATATAAAATAAATTCAAAAGAAAAAAAAAATAAAAAAAAAAAAAATAAAAAAATAAATTAACAAAAAAAAAAATTAAAAAAAAAAAAAGATTAGAGTTGGAGTGGGGTGTGTTTGGTGTTATTTCATTTTTTCCTTCTTCTTTTTCTCTTCTTTTCCCTTTTCTCTTCCCTCTTTCTTTCTTTTTCCTTCTTCCATCCTTCTTTTCCCTTTCCTTTTACTTTTTCTTGTCGGTTTGTTGATGTTATGTTTCCTTGAGCTAAGACTTGCTTGCTTAATGAGTTTTTTTTATAGATATAGCCGCCCACTAGGGGCATTTGTATATCTTTTATAGGTGCCATGTCGGCACCCATTTAGGTGGGAGGGGTTGTTAATCCCTCCCTTAAAGTGCTTAAATGCACTATAGATTAAGGCGTTCCCCTGAATTACTAAAAAGTAACTATCAGGGGAAATGAAAGCCTATATTGGGGGTGGGTAGGAATAGTACCCACACACACCCACCCCTATCATCCAATCAAGCAGTAAGGTAGCGAGGGGAAATGTTTCCTCATTTCGCTAGTAATTTGGTGAGCGGCAGCAGCAAAGGTGGAAAGGGCCCAGGTCCAGGTGGGCGTTGACACAGCAGCACACACCAGAGCACGCAGACAGCCAGACAGCACAGCAAAGGACGCAGCCCACACCTGAAACAAGGTCATACTAAAGGTCAAATTCAGTCCAGTTATACTAATGGACAAATAACTTCCAATAATGTGTTAGCCACCTGTGCAATTATTCAAATATTTAAGTTGAAGAATTATTATTTACAGTCCTGTCATTCGAATAAAACTAGTACATAAGCGTACATATAATAAGTCCCTAACAAATTTAGAAAATTAAAATGTCTAAGCGACATATAATAGTGTAGTCAATGTTAGGTATTTTTGGTCTTAAATTTGCTGGAGGCAATACCAATAAGGTCAAATTAGCTTTTTAGGGCCACGGAAAGTTGTTCAAAGAGGGGTACTCGTAACCAAATGAGTCCCCTATTATTCAGGCGAATGAAAAGATAAATGGCATATATCTTTTCGTTTTACTGCTTTATCCGAGTAATCCGATGGTGACGACTTTTCCGTAGACAGCTGTATTTCCATCAATATGTTGGTTATCTGAGGTAGAGTTTCGCTGACTTGATGATATCATCCTACGGCAACCTGCGGGATACTCGATATTTTGACATCATCAGTCAGCGCGCCTCAGGTCCGCCATATTACTTAAATTCCCATGGCTGGTTGTAATATGGTTCCAGCAACTTGATGCAGGAGCAATCCAACTTCAAAGTCCGCCATTTTTCTTCTTCACGTAGTTTAAGTAGGCGATTCAGTTTCTGCATATCTTCAATCTCTGCCACTTGTTAAAGGGACTTATAAAATATCCAAAATGTTTCCACTGCATCGTCCACCGCTGTACATGTTGATGTTTCTCTCTGTAGTAGTGATGTGATAACGCTTCAGTTCGTCCTTAGCTGTGAAGCCCGGGAAACATGCTCTCGCAATCCGCCGTGACGTCATCAGATCGCCTGCTCCAGAAAAGCCGTCCTACTCGGTCTGCAGTCTTCGCCTGAATGATGTGGCCAGACTGACTGACTGAACTGGGTGTTTTTGAGTTGCCACCGCCCTCTAGGGGCATATGGGCAACCTTTATAGCTACCATATCGGTAGCCATTTAGGTGGGAGGGATGTTACTCCCTCCCTTAAAGTGCTTAAATGCACTATAAATTAAGGCGTTCCCCTGAATTACTAAAATGTAACTATCAGGGGAAATGAAAGCCTATATTGGGGGTGGGTAGGAATAGTACCTACACACACCCACCCCTATCATCCAATCGAGCTTGTAAGGTAGCGAGGGGAAATGTTTCCTCATTTCGCTAGTAATTTGGTGAGTCGGAAATGGCAAAGGCGGAAAAGGCCCAGGTCCAGGAGGGCGTTGACACAGCAGCACACACCAGAGCACGCCAACAGCAAGACAGCACAGCAAAGGACGCAGCCCACACCTGAAAAACCAAGGTCATACTAAAGGTCAAATTCAGTCCAGTTGTACTAATGGACAAATTAACATCCAATATTGTGTTAGCCACCTGTGCAATTATTCAAATATTTAAGTTGAAGAATTATTATTTAAAGTCCTATCATTCAAATAAAACTAGTACATAAGCGTACATATAATAAGTCCCTAACAATTTTGAAAAATTAAAATGTCTAAGCGACATATAATAGTGTAGTCAATGGTAGTTTGTTTAAGTTATGAATTTTGCTGGAGGTACCAATATAAGTCATATTAGATTTTTAGAGCCACGGAATAGTTGTTCAAAGAGGGGTACTCGTAACCAAATGAGTCCCCTATTATTCAGGCGAATGAAAAGATAAATGGCAAATATCTTTTCGTTGTACTGCTTTATCCGAGTAGTCCGATGGTGATGATTTATCAGGAGACAGCAGTAATTCATCGATACACTGGTTATCCAAGGTAGGATTTCGCTGACTTGATGATACCATCCTATGGCAACCTGCGGGATACTCAGTATTTTGATATCACCAGTCAGCGCGCCTCAGGTCCGCCATATTACTTAGATTCCCATGGCTGGTTGTAGTATGGTTCCAGTATATCGATGCAGGTGCAGCCAACTTCAAAATCCCTCATTATTCTTCTACAAATAGTTTAAGTGGGCTATCCAGTTTCTCCATATCTTCAATTTCTGCCACTTGTTAAAGGGACTTATAAAAAATCCGAAATGGTTCCGCTGCTTAGTCCACCGCTGTATATGTAGATGTTTCTCTCCGTAGTTGAGAAGTAAAAACGTCTCGGTTCGTCCTTAGCTGTGAAAGCCCGGGAAACATGCTTTCGCAATCCCCCTTGACGTCATCAGTTCGTCCGCTCCAGATAAGACGTCCTACTCGGTCTGCAGTCTTCGCCTGAATGATGATGAAGCCAGACTGGCTGACTGAACTGGGTGTTTTTGAGTTGCCACCGCCCTCTAGGGGCATATGGGCAACTTTTATAGCTACCATATCGGTAGCCATTTAGGTGGGAGGGATGTTACTCCCTCCCTTAAAGTGCTTAAATGCACCATAAATTAAGGCGTTCCCCTGAATTACTAAAAAGTAACTATCAGGGGAAATGAAAGCCTATATTGGGGGTGGGTAGGAATAGTACCTACACACACCCACCCCTATCATCCAATCAAGCTTGTAAGGTAGCGAGGGGAAATGTTTCCTCATTTCGCTAGTAATTTGGTGAGTCGGAAATGGCAAAGGCGGAAAAGGCCCAGGTCCAGGAGGGCGTTGACACAGCAGCACACACCAGAGCACGCCAACAGCAAGACAGCACAGCAAAGGACGCAGCCCACACCTGAAAAACCAAGGTCATACTAAAGGTCAAATTCAGTCCAGTTGTACTAATGGACAAATTAACATCCAATATCGTGTTAGCCACCTGTGCAATTATTCAAATATTTAAGTTGAAGAATTATTATTTAAAGTCCTATCATTCAAATAAAACTAGTACATAAGCGTACATATAATAAGTCCCTAACAATTTTGAAAAATTAAAATGTCTAAGCGACATATAATAGTATAGTCAATGGTAGTTTGTTTAAGTTATGAATTTTGCTGGAGGTACCAATATAAGTCATATTATATTTTTAGGGCCACGGAATAGTTGTTCAAAGAGGGGTACTCGTAACCAAATGAGTCCCCTATTATTCAGGCGAATGAAAAGATAAATGGCATATATCTTTTCGTTGTACTGCTTTATCCGAGTAATCCGATGGTGACGACTTTTCCGTAGACAGCTGTATTTCCATCAATATGTTGGCTATCTGAGGTAGAGTTTCGCTGACTTGATGATATCATCCTACGGCAACCTGCGGGATACTCGATATTTTGACATCATCAGTCAGCGCGCCTCAGGTCCGCCATATTACTTAAATTCCCATGGCTGGTTGTAATATGGTTCCAGCAACTTGATGCAGGAGCAATCCAACTTCAAAGTCCGCCATTTTTCTTCTTCACGTAGTTTAAGTAGGCGATTCAGTTTCTGCATATTTTCAATCTCTGCCACTTGTTAAAGGGACTTATAAAATATCCAAAATGTTTCCACTGCATCGTCCACCGCTGTACATGTTGATGTTTCTCTCTGTAGTATTGATGTGATAACGCTTCAGTTCGTCCTTAGCTGTGAAGCCCGGGAAACATGCTCTCGCAATCCGCCGTTACGTCATCAGATCGCCTGCTCCAGAAAAGCCGTCCTACTCGGTCTGCAGTCTTCGCCTGAATCAAGCCAGACTGATTGATTGATTAATTGGATTTAAGACGTTTTCGCCCATTGGGCATTTACGTCTGTTTAATGCCCCAAAAGGGCTAATTAATTGTTTCGGGGGACGGAATAGTGCCACGTCCCCACGCATTATTGCACAATGTTATGCTAATTAATTGATACCAGCCGTCGGAAGCAGAAGAGGCAAAGGCGGAACGAGACTGCATTGGAAGGAAGGTGATATACCCAATAATTTAATCCCCCGAATATAATTTAGTATAATTGTCGTCCGGCATTTAAAAATAAGTGGTTGGGTAGGGACAATTGGAATGGGGTGCAGTATTAAATACTGTCAGACTTGTCTATTTCCCGGAGGAATAATAGGATCAGTTCTGCAGTTAGGTTGGGATTAGGGTTTGTGATACTAAGAAATGATGGGTAGGTTGTGCTCGAGCCTATTTTAATAAGAGAGCTTGCAAGTTTGTTTCTTGCTACTCTATATGCTGGGCACACATTAAAAACATGTGATAGATCTTCTAATTGATTGCAAGATTGGCAAGAAGTATTTCTTCCAGGGTTGGATTTACTGAATTTGCCCATACTTCCGGCTAGTAGAGTTTTTCCTGTTTTGATGCGATTGAAGATTCTTTCGAGATGTGTATGTTTAATCTCTGCTCCAATAATATTCCTGGATACTTGGTTTTGGATAGAGTATAGTTTACGTCCTTTCTGGCTTGAATCCCATTGTTGTTGCCATTTTGACATGATTCTTTTGGTAATGACATTATATAATTCTGTTACCGAGTACTCTATATATTCAATTTCCACGTTGTTGAGGCTATTTTTTGCAGCACGGTCAGCTTGATCGTTTCCAAACAGATCTATATGAGATGGGACCCACATAAATTCAGTTGTTTGGTTAAAGTTAGCAAGATCATTGACAGTTAGCCTAGTTAGCTTTTGATAGTTGCCACGCCCTTTTGAACATCCAGATTCAAGTGTTTTTAGGACACTTAAAGAATCACTGATGATGAGTGATTTGGGAAATTTATTAATTTTGATTAGATTCAGTGCCTCTAAGATAGCCCAAAATTCCGTGGTGTAGATGGAACATTGGTCCGGGAGTCGCCTCCCTATTGTTATATTTAACTCTGGAATGGTGACTGCTGCAGCTGTTCTATCTGGATCTGTTGATTTGGATCCATCAGTGTATAATTTGGTATAATCCTTGTAGTTGACTTCTAAGTTATTGAGAATTTTTGTTCTTATTTCGTTCGCCATTGATTCTTTAGGTCCAAATGTTGTGGCTTCAAAGTTAATGTTTATTGGTATGTTCATCCAGGGAGTATTGTCCGGATAGGCGATTTGAACAGCTTGAAGGCTGTTAATGCTTAGTTCTTTGCTTAAGGTGTGAATCCTTTTCCCGGAAGGTTGGGATGGTACTAACCTTTTGCTAAAGGCTTTGTTGCAATTTTTAATTGTTGTTCTGGTGGGGTGATTTGCGTTATAAGTTGAGATTCTGACCGCATATCTAAGAGTTAGCTCATCTCTTCTAAGTGATAATGGCATTTCTCCAGTGATGATTTGCAATTCTTCTTTTGAGGTGCTTCTCAAGGTACCTGTGCAAATCCTTAGTGCTGTAGTTTGTATTTGATCTAGTTTCCCCAAAAGACTTTGTTTAGCAGATGCGTATACTTGACATCCGTAGTCCAGTTTGGATCTAATTAGGGCCCTGTAGATCATCAGAAGAGTTTTTTGGTTAGATCCCCATTTTAAGCCAGACTGGAGACTACCCCTGCGTTATATGGTTCAAGCGCGGACGTGATGGAAAACACCCCTCTGCGGTTTAGGGTTTTGAAACGTTGGGATAGTTTGATGTGAGGGATAGAAAGAAAAGTCAAAGAGCATTTATATGAATACAAATGTAAAACAAACGACAGACTATTTGGTTTCAAAACACAACATTTTTATTCAAATAACAAAACAACTCACAAAACACAATTTTTTCAAATAACAAACATTTTTTTCTTCCATAACACTAATACATTATCTTTGACATGGTTGACAACGTTGTGAATTAAATTGAGATTTCCACTGTTGGAAGTCATTGGGCGATTGATGTACACTACGTTTCCTAGCTAAAGACAACAGATAGCCATAATGGTCACAAAACCATCGATCTACTTTGTCATCGTTTCGAGACGAATGACGATCAAAATAAGTCACTAAATGTTCTAAAGAATATCCAAGACTGCGATGATGCAGATAATAGATACAATATTGTCCACACAATCTGTGCTTTGTAATTTCACATTATTGAATCGTGTCGTCTGGGCATTTCTTCTCATAAAGTCAATGATATCATCTTCGAAAGGAGGCAATCCATACGAATCAAAATACTCCGCACATCCCTCTTGAGGAAAGTAGACTGCTACCCAGTGAGTTCCTGGAAGATGACTGTCATCTGTGTTGATGACATAAGCTTGATTCTCTTGAGGTTTGCGATGAGGTAGTTCATCTTAAGCACACGACAGGATTCCAAGAAGCAGTGTACAAACTACGGTTCAAAAGATAATAAAGTTCCCAAGTATCCATTTTTTGTTGTGTAGCCTTGTTTTTTTCTCTCCTTTCTTCACAGGTGATGATAAGTCATCAATTCAATCCAGACTTTTTGTTTGAAACGGTCTGACAAGTAACTGATGGTTTGCTTCGTATCCTTACTTTCGGCCAAGAGAGCTTCGATGCGATCGATTTCTCGAGCAAACAATGGAGGAGAGGAATGATCACGTAAGCCTTTATACCACTGAAGTAACACGTCTTCTTCGGAGATGAGACTCCAAGCTTCGTTCAGATAATCATCCAATTTTTCTTCTTGACTCATCATTATACATTTATCGTGTTGAATTTCACTGGGATGATCGATTTGACATCCATAACAATCTTTTTTAATCATGTTCCTTATTTTATCTTCCAAGTGTTGTGCAAAACAAGCCACTAACTGTTGTTCCTGTTCTGGCCATCTGGATTGCATGATCACTACCTCTTCTTTTTGGTCTTGGGGATCTGCTTTTTCTGTAACCTCCAATTCCATGGATTCTCCACTATTCAAAGAAGGACAAGGGTCTTCCATAATGTCTAATAGTCTAGAATGACTTCTCTCAAACTGTTGATTTTTATGGTATTATCGAATTCAGCATACAGAATGATATTCACCGTTTCGGGAAGAGGTCCTGCAAACTGAAGTTCCACACGCAGTTGCCCAGATTTTATAGGGTGGAAATGTCCCTCGTCGCTGCCTTGGTCTGGAGTGAAATCAAAAGCCCACAACGTGTAACCTCTTGCATAGTCGTCGTAGGAAATACCGTGATTGGTGTTGGTTCCTAACTGTCCTGTGGCTTCGTACAGCGACAAGTACGACCTCAAGTAATTTTTCTGTTCACCAAAGTCGGGTTCGAAGGGTCTGGTACTCAAAGTTTTGCCATCGCGACTGACTTCAATTTTGGATACTCTGCAGTGCTTAAACTGGAAAGGATTTTCATCGTGGGCACCATTGAGGGCTGCATTGCTGACGATACCAATGAATAAACGTTTGGGTAACTGTCCTTGGAACAGATGATCTTCAATCTTAGATCGGAGTCCAGCGGCAATGGTGAAAGTTTTGACTTCCACGCGTCGTATCGGATACTTGGCTGTCGTTCTGCTCAAAGTGTGACTGATATCATTTCCCACTTTAGGTAACACTTCCACGCGACGTACGTATAACCTGGCTTCTTGGATAATGGTTTTGAATTCGTTGGCATGAGCCATCAAATGGAAAGCAGTACTACTTCGATTCAGTCTCAAGCGAATATCTACTCCGTTCAGCAAATACTTCTCTTGAAACCACATGTCCAAATGCAAACGATCGAACAGTTCTAAACTACGTCCCTGCAAAATTTTCTTTCGACGGTCGTTAAAACCCACATTGTGAGGATCGGCAGGATTGTCACCCTCAGCTGCTACGGGCAAGGCTGTGTCGTTAAACTTATCTGCGGTGTCAGGTTTCCATACCACGCAAGCATCTAGATGAGTGTTCTTGGCTTCTTTTCCGTACGTCAAGAGATTTTCGAGGTACGCTCGGTAAGGGTAAGTATCCATGCTACTGCTGATCAGTTTGTTATTCATGTACAAATCCACATCGCTGAACAAGGAATGCATGAAATTGTTGACAGGAGATACTCTATCATTGGCTCCTGGATTGGTGTTGTCCGTTTTGGTTATTTTCACTTTCAAATACAAGTAACTGTTGTTGAGATCGATGTAATCTTCGGGTTGTCCTTTGATTTCAAACTCGATGGGAGCTGAATCCGTCAAAGAGGAGACGGGATGAAATTCGACCCATTGGGCTTCTTGCATGGTCATCATCGTGGGTGGCATGGCAAAGAGATCCAGTTCCGACTTGGAACAGGCACAAGATTCTTGGTGCATCATTTTTTCTTTAGGTTTTTTTCTTCACTTTTAATAATCAAAAATGTCTAAGTCTCGAGCGGTTCTTTTTTTCTTTGCCTTTCGAACTTTAGAGGTACGGAGACTTTTGAAAGGGTGTCTTCGTCGACGCTTTCTACCTTGTCCTTGCTGTGTCGTCAGGGAAGTAGGAATGTCAGACTCGGTACCGTTCAGGGCATTTATAGGACTTTCTCGTCGAGCCAAAATCTCTTTACCCGTTTGAAGCAAGGCATTTTTGCCTGCTCTTAAAAAAGCTTCTTTAGGGTTTTGTTTGTCAATGAGAACATTGTAAAGAAAATCTTTGCCGTGAGTCAATGCGGCATCTTTTAAGGTGTGCAATCCTCGTGTCACCATTGGTTTTAAAACAGGGACTACGGAACGAAAGGCTGATTTAAACATATCTCCTAAACCATGTCCTCGTTGTCGAGTGACTCCTTGGTACACAGGATACATCACTTTTTCAGTTGTTGGAGAATCGTTTTTGAAAATGGAGTTTCACTGTGACTTTCCCTTTGGTAAATGGAATATTTTGACCTAGTTCTCCTTTTATAGTAATGTTGACACTGTCGAAATACGACTTACTGACGGGTAAATAATGAGGATGCACAAATTCGCGGTGAACGTGATAGGTATTTCCACCTTCCTCGTCAGCGGTAGTGGTATCCACTTTGAAAGGAATGACACGTTGTAACGGTACAGAGGTGTGTCCTACCACGTTGTACTCCACCACATCGGAGTATACAAACATCAAATTGATTCCTTGGTTCATTTCTACAGGGAATCGAAAATATTTGGTAAAATCCAAGTTACTGGATATGCCTGGTATTTCTTTTTTGTTCGGGAGCATCTTGAGGTCTCCACCTAAGATATCAAACAATTCAGGACAAAAGGTAATGGTTATTATTTTCTTCTCTGAAAATTTGATCATGAGGCGACGAGCCACTTTAATGTACTCAAAGGTAACACTTTCTTTGATTTTGTCCAGGGGTTTACCAAACATAACATTGAACCTGCTTGCAATCGTAGTCACTAAATGTTGACCGCTAAAATAGTAGCCTGCAGGAATGGTCAACACATGAGTGGACAGTTGTTTAGTTGTGGGTCCATCTGATTTCTTGATGTCAATGCCAGTGATGCCTCGTTCATCTAAGGCTTGTTGCAATTGCTTGTCGTACACTTCAACTGTGAAAAAGTTTTGATTTTCGACGATGTTTTTGATTTGTGTCGGGTGTATTATTTCCACTAAAGCTGCTTCCCAATGATCATCTTGATCCAAATGCATGGCTTGAGGTAATTTAGACGTGTAACAACACAATGTGTTGTTAGGAAACACCTCCATGGAACTGTCACTGGGTAACGTTAAGTAAAATTGGTTAATAGTGTTGTTCATATTTCCAATGTTCTTCTGTCCGAGGAGTCACTCGAGGTTAAAGGAGTATCTAAAAGAGGATTGTGATTGGAAGGGTGACTGTCAGGAGAAGGACTAACGTTGGCCGCAAGACTCCCAATATTGTTACTGTTGTTCCCGTTGTAAGTGTATTTCAGGGAAGGATTGGGAAGAAGATACCCGATGCAACTGCTGAGTAAAATGGTCCACAATTGTTTGTCTCCTTGTTGCAAACTCAAATTAGCAATGGCTGCACCAATGACACAATATACCACAAAGATTTGACAGAAAAAAACGATTTGCGTTTTAGGGACACGTTCTCCACACCACACCCACAAGGGCTGCTTTTGTAAATCTTGCAGAGATGATGTGGGTGAAGGAGTAGTCACTGTGGTCGCTGAAGCTGTATTGAAGGGCATGATGGACACTTCTTTTTATAGTCGATGACTTGCGAAGCGTCAATCCAAGAATCAAAACTAGGAGGATATCCTTTCCAACGTACTTTGACTTCTTTGACACGACGTTTTCCTACTTTACGGGTTCTTCGTTCGAGAATGCTTTCAATGTCGTACACGTCGTCTTCTTTTTTGGTAACACGTTGTAACTCAGGCAAGTAAAACGTTCCTTTTAATACTTCTCCGTTCATGTCTTCCAATTTATAGACGGTAGGATGACGATCGCGCACTCGTCCAGTAACACGAAACAATTCGGTGGTCCAGTTGGGTAAGTAACCTTTGTCGAAAGTGCGTTTGGTTTTGCCAATGCGTACCCAATCTCCCGGGGTTAACACTTCTCTACCTTTCTTGGGGACAGCCCTCGTCCGGGACGTACCAAACAGACGCTCAAAAACAGTTACTTCGTTGTCAGGTGTCACCTCTTGTGGGGAACGTCCAATGCTTCTATGGTAAGATTGATTGTAGGCTTGGACTAAGTGTGGTAAGACGTCGATGTACTTGAGAGTGTGTTGATGCGTAAAATATTTCCACATGCGTTCTTTCAAGGTACGTTGAAAACGTTCCACGATACTGGCTTTGGTTTCAGGATTTTCGGTGGTGAAAAAATGAATGTCACGTTTTTTTAATTCTCGTTGGAAAGCTTGGTTCAGAAATTAGGTGCCTTTGTCGGTTTGCCATCGAAGAGGGTGACGACCACTTTGTTTCAACACCAGTTGCAAAGCTCGTACTAACTCTCATCTCGATTTGGATGTCAATGGTACGACCCAGGCAAATTTAGAAAAGACGTCGATGACTCAAAACAAATATTTGTAGCCACGATTGTAGGTGGCTAAATGAGAGACATCAGCTAAATCGGCTTGCCATTGATGATCGATGCCTTCCACTTGAGTGCGACTTCTGTGAAATTTTCGTCGAATGGGTTTGTGTAAAGTGTACGTCGCTTGTTCTTGTAACCATCGTTGTACTGCTGGTAAACGGAGCTTTTTCAGGCGAGTTTTGGCAGCACGATACAATTTCTGAATGCCTCCGTAACCTGCAGGGTGAGCTGGATCGTAGTAAATGCTGGCTAATACCTTCTCCATGGTTTTTGTTAATAATGTACCCACTCTTCGAGGATATTGCTTTGGGTGGGACGAAATGCGGGTTGTTTGGAAACGGTTTTACGTGTCCGATGTGCCACAGGAGTTGACGTCGAGGGTACTGGTGGTGGTGGTGGCGGTGGCGGAGGTAATGGGATAGCTTCTTTGGTCTTCTTTTCTTTTCTCACTTCTGGTTTCCTTTCTTTCTTTTTCACATCTGTCGAAGAAGGAGTAGCCATCATCTTTTTAACCCAAGTTTTGAGTTTTTCTCGTGGGGGAGTGGGAGAAGGGGTCAATAAGGAAGCGGCAATCTTACTCGGAATGGGGGTGGTAGTGGGTGTTTGAAAGAGATCATGGGGTTCTTCTTCCTTGGGTAATGGTGGGGTAACGTCTGTTTTAACCGCTGTAGAGGGCGAGGGTGACGGGTTATTCATTAGAGCCTTAAAATCGGACAAAGTGGGTTGAGCTGTTTGTTCCACAGCTTTCTGATGAAAGAGTTGTAGCCGTTTCAAGAGTTGACCGTACTTTTGTGATTTTTCGGTTTCGGATAAATCGTGGCGATGGATCAAGGATTGCAATTCGTGTTGTAATTGCGACATCTCAGCCAAATTGGGATTGGGTGGTAAATGGGGGGGGGGGTTCGTTGTTCTTGCCAATGATGGTATTCCATCCATCGTTTGTAAGGAACCAAAGTTAGTTTTCGTCCTTCCATGAGCTTTCAAAGGTTATGTCTGAGATTGTGGTGATCCCTAGGGTCCTTTTATCTTCTACCCATCCCTTGAGTCATCCCTTGTATCAAACCTGGCAACACACCGGTTAGCACATTTTGCGCTAATCCTCCCAACAAAGGAGCAAGAATGGGTAAAAATCCTCCGCGTTGCACCAACATCTTTTTCTTTTGACGGACGGATATTTTCTTTTGGACCATTTGACGAAGAACGTGTCGATGTTTGGCGAAGCATTTTTTCTGGTGTGGAGACAAAGGTATCGTGCCTTTTAAGACATTCAAACAACATTCACACACGGTATCGATGACATCTTTGGAGGCTGTTTTAATGATTTGTTTTCGCATGGGTGGAGAGGCTTTGGACAGGACGGACAACACGTCTCCGTGTTTGGCTAAACGTGGAGGTAGTCATTTCCTTTTCTTTCCTTTGTGGGGTGAATAAGAATGTTTTCTGCGAGGTGACATCTTTGCTTGTTCGTTCCAGAAATACACTGACGTCAAAGACTTGGTACACACCCTCTTTTATCTTCTTTTTCTATTGGCTTCTCAAAAAGGCAGCGGCATGCCTCGCTAAATCCTCAAAAGCAGGGCTAAAGATGCCAGTTCGGTTATTAGCTGAATTAATAAATTTTGTTATTAAAGATCCTTCCCTTTGGTGACTTCTCTTTTTCTTTTGACGTTTGGGTATTTTCTTTTGTGTCCTTTGACGAAGAACGTGTCGATGTTTGGCTAAACGTCCTTTCCTTTTCTTTCCTTTGTGGAGTGTAGAAAAATGTTTTCTGCGAGGTGCCATCTTTGCTTGTTCGTTTCACAATACCACTAGTGTCAATGACTTGGTATACACTCTCTTTTATTTACTTTTTTGGGAACTATCGCTTCGTCAAAAAAGTAACAATGTGTTTCCCAAAATTGTCAAAGGATCCTCCTTTTTGGTGTCTCTTCTTTTTCTTTAAAGGTCTACGCCTTTGGAGGGAAGGACGTTGATGTTTGGTTTTAAAGCTTTTGGTGAGATGACGAGATTGTCTTGTTCCTTTTGCTTTTTGGACAGCAGAACGACAAGGGTAGTGGTGGTGTGCATGTTTTTGAGGAGGCATTCTTGAGTGTTCAGCAGTGGTACAGAAAAAATACTGATTGACGTCGTGGTCCTCAAGTCATATTTTTATACTGGAATGCGACGCCACTGATTATCTTTGCGTCGTATCAACTTCATGGCAGGTAACACACGTCGTGAAGGAGTTCGCAATGGACTCAATCGGGACAGTTCTTGTTTGGACAAATCTAGTAAACTCTTTAACATGCCAGATCTTTCTTGGACTTTGACTTTCGGGGCAGGTACTTTGTGAGCAGCTGCTACTGCCGCCAATGTCGATGAGGGTGTCTCCGGTGGAGGAGACGTTTTGGGAGACGCAGATTTCCAATGTTTCATCAAATTAGGAAAAACGGGTGTCAAATTGGGTTTGGCGGGCATCACCCGCAACGGAGAAGTGGCAGCCCCTGAAGCTACTGGCAACGTAGTCCCTGCCAAACGTCCTTGTAGATCTTTTCTTACAGGTCGTGGTTGACGAAGATAAGGTTGCGTCCTGGCCGAAGTGCCTCTTTTGCGGGTGACCGCTTTTTTCTGTGGACGTTTCTTTTTCTGTGCTTTGGTCTTGGTACCCTTGTTCTTTTTCTTAGGGGTTTGTTTGGCTTTTTTTGTTTTCTTCTTGTGGTGAACTTTGGGAGTATTGGGATCCCATTTTAAAAGGGAACGAATGATGACACCTCCTAGAGAACCACTACCTCCAGGTTTCAATATGATTTGCTTTTTGGTGTGAGTGTCAATCCGAGGATTGGCCAGTTGCGTCAAGGCTACTTTGTTTCTGTCAAAAAGCGTTTGGTTTGATGTGGAATGTGAATGATGCCTTGCAGTATTTGACGTGCTGTCACCGTAAACCATCGTAAGACTTCTTTGAGACTGGCTTCTAAGACGTGAGCACGTATTTGTGGATTTTTTTCGCGACTGATGCCGTACAAGAAACGAATCAATTTGATGGGAAGATGAGACTGAAGGGACGTCATGTTGACGATGTATGAGACAAGGTCAAAGTAACCCAAGGTTTTTATAGATTTTTTTAGTGCTTCATAGTGTTGTGTCGACGAGGAGGACGTGTACACGACAGGTCCTCCGTCTTGACACCAGTCGTGAAACAAATCGGTACGAAATCGCAAATAATCAGGGGTAGTGGGTTTTAAATCCACGAGTAAATAGGCGTGTGGCGTTTGAGTGGCATCATCGTACGCATGAGTCAGCCAAGGTGTTCCTAACTGTTTGGCTAAAACTTGCACTTGTGTTTTATCTCGAGGACTTTTAAACAAGACCACGTAATGAGCATTAAGACTAATGGTACGATGGGCTTTACTTTGTTGAAATAAATTTTGTGTAATGTAAATGACACTGGCATTACGATGATGGCCTTTACGTGTAAACCATAGTTTAATTTCTTCTTCGTCTTCTCCTAACATGTCGTCAAAAATAACCCAATGAGTTTGACTAGGGTCAGACACGATCCCCTCGTCTTCTTTAGGAATGCCTGCTACAAACACAATGGAATCACCTTGACTTTCTTGCAAGAGGCTGTATGCCGATTGCCACTCTTTGTAACACCACACGATGCGTTGAGGTGGACGATCGATCAAATGATGTTTATGTTCGATCAAACGTTTGACAAATTCGGTTTTGCCTGAACCGCTCGGTCCAGCAATTAACATGTTAAAAGGATGACGAAGATACAAGGCTTTCCAACTAGCCTGATCTAAGTGTTCGTCAATGACTTTGAATGTCGAGGACGAAGGAGTAGTAGAAAGAGTAGAGTGAGCCATAGTCGTGTAGTGGTATGACAGTATTGACACAAAAACAGACAAGACAAGAGGTTTTTATACTTTTTTCAAGACACGTTTATTTCAATGCATGTTTAAATTTGAACAACACGAAAACATAAAAGCCAAATGGATAAATACAGGAATAAAATGCATAGGCAAACGATCAAAGTGGAATATAAACAAGTCACTGTACAACGTGGTTTGGGTAACGAAGGTGTCCTAGAGGTAGTATGTAATGTTCTTATAGTCTCCTCTACAGGGGGTACAGTCACATAGGTGTCTTCTCGAAAGGGTCTTTGTGGGGGAATGTCCATGACAGTTCTGTCTTGAACAGAAAGATTGTCTTGGGTGATAGATTCTTTTTCTTCTTCTTCTGGTACTGTTACTAACACAGGATTAAAAGTGACTTTTTTCACACGACGATGAATTTTAGGAACACAACGCTTGGGCATAATGGGATGCTTCGTTTGTCCAAGCCTCAAAATCCCAACTTTTCCAGTCACGTACATCTGTCCAATGAGGGTGTAAATCACAAGCTACACACACATCTTCGTACACTGCTTCCGTACGTAAAAGTTGACGAATCTTTTTTTCTTGGAGAGGTCGAGACGTATCCAGATGAAAACATAAGGCTTTGAACAGAATAAGTCTCTCGTGGACATTTAAAGGAGTCACCATACTGTCTTATTTTTTTGATAGGTAGTGTTCGTAAAGTGTCCACAAGGAATAGGCAGGTAAACGAAATCCCAGAAAGCAAGTCACTAAAACACACACGACACGTCGACCCCAATTCATAGGGTATAGTTCTTGTAATAAGTGTTCGTAATCTCTCACCGTGTGAATCTTCTCATTGATATCCTTCCACGGAATCTGTTGGATCACCAATGATAAAGGTTGTGGCATGGTTGTTCTCTTTTATACTTCTTTAGGTCGAAGATCATCAGTGTAGATTCAACCCAGAATTAAACACAGAATTAAATTTGCTCAAAAAGCGAAAGTGATTAATATAACGTGTAATTTCGTCCCACTGCCATTCAGGGTAACGGTTAAGAAGGATCAAAGTATCTTCAGATGTAAACGTACTAAATTGGAAACGGAGCCAAAAAATACCCTTGATCCAGAGAAATCTAACACGTTGGTTAATTTTTGTCACTTGCCTCTTGTGAATTTCACGACACAAAAGTTCTACAGTCACCCATTGAGATTTTTCTTTAGCAAGGCCTTGCCAAACGTCCTTGTAGTTCTTCTCTTGCAATTCGTGTGGTAATCCTTGAATATTATGTTTTAGAGAGGGTTTATATACTGGTCTAGGCGTGTTACACGACATGGAGTAGTAGTGTCACTTCCAATCACTAGGTCCTACTAAAGGTAGGTATTGACAATTCGGAGACCATCGAGCATGTTCCAAGTAAGCGGAATCTTTCTGTTCCCACTCGTAAATGGATACACCACAACTGAAACACTTGACTTTATCCCCTTCGCCCAAGTAGAAAAATCCGGCTCTGGCTAATTCTTCAGGAGTTGGTCCAGGCAGGTATTTTGGCCATTTATCTTTGAAGGTTTGAAATCGACTTTTAAAGTGGCAGTATTCAGGTAAACTCGTCGGGAACGAATATTCGACTCTCCTCACTTCTGTTCGATGTAGGTACGGTGAAATTCCTAGGAGTCCACGATAACGTGTCGCACCGCTTTCGCATCCCTCAGGTTTGACACGCACAGCATCACTTTCCAGGGTAGATATAGGGGTAGTAGTCATAGCAAAGTTCCCACGATATCCAGCTGAATCGCTAATGTCACAGCGCCTGGCATCTCTGCAATCGTACGGTTCACCATCGCCCTCTGTAACGCAATTACAGTGCATACCGCAAGGACACTTACAGTTTCCTTCCGGACAACTTCCGTTGCAATGCATGGGTCTTATCCATCCAGTACTTTTCACACTCGGGGAAGGTACGTTTGTTTTACAATCCCCAAACTTGAATGATGTCTGTTTAAATGGATTCATCTTCTTGTCGCTGTGCCGTTGTAGTGACAAATGAACTATTGGTCTTGGATGATATCCCTTTTTATATGCTGCCCAATTTCGACGTGACCGTACGGTAGAGTGAAGTGATTGGGAAGTCGTACTCTTTTTTGGTACACGATTTGATAGACTTTTTCCAAAGGTCGGCTAACGATTTGGTGTGTGGGTAAACGGACAATCTTGTGCGGTTCGTGGGTAGTCACTTTAAACGTTTCATCCTGTCCAGACTGCAAGGCTTCTTGTAGTACGTTAAAGTTCACCACTTGACTGGTGCGATAATTAAGAGTCAATCCTTTTACTTTACATTCGGTGTGCATTTCTCCTTGTGGGTCTCGGTATTCGTAGCCGTAATTTTTAGGACCGCCACTTGCAAAACTTAGAATCTTGTCGTCGGGATGTTCATCGGTCCAGGCTCCTAAACGGTCTCCTTCGATGACAGGGTTACACTGGTTCGGTCGGTGAATGTAGATGCAACTGTCCGTGTCAAAATACAACACACGATCTCCTAACAGTTCTAACACTTCGTACAATTTTAAGCGAGCGTGGGCTGTTACGTAAGCCGCAATGATAACATTTCCAAATTTGTCGGCTTCTACAAAGTCTAGTTCTTCTTCGTAATTGACTGAGATCAAGTCCTCACGAATGACGTCCACGTGTTTCATGACTGTGGTTTGGTCGTGAATCATCTGGAAGTAGCGAGACGGCTCGGACAAATACTCTGTCTTGGGTAAAGATGGGCGTTGTGCCATTTTACCCCACAAGCAATTGAGCATCACTTTGGCAAACGATCGCCTTCCTTCGTTTTTCTCGATGTGGTCTAAAGTGATGCCTTCCTGCTCCCGATATTTTTCTTTGAATATCTTTTGGTCTTCGGGAGTGTGACACCAGGAAGGATAGCCACTAGCTTCTTGTTTTAGTTTTAAAAAGGCATCCACGTAGTCTGCAAAAATATCTTTCTGTCTCTCGTCGCCCTTCCGGTATTGTTGTGTTTTGGGAAAGTGGTAAATTTCGTACACTTCTAACAGTTGATATCCCAGGTCCAGAGCTTTAAACAATTCCACGCTCACCCACGTTCCTGTCAAGGCGCGTTCTTCCTGAGTGTGATGACAAGGTTGGTCTTGGTTGCACGTTTCGGCACATGTGCGACACAAAGGAAACATCAGTTTTCCTTGGCAATGGTGAGGTAAAACGGGATGGTACAAGTCTGTGGGTGGTAAGACTTTACACTTGATCAATCCTTCGTACTGTCGAATGTGGTCCAAGTCAATGTGTTCTGTCATCAGTTCTGGATGCCCTACGGGAAAGTGACAATATTTGCACACGTAAGGATACAGTGAACACACGTCCAAGTATTTGATTTCTTCTCCTTTCTCCTCGTCCGCCTGGTACAGTAAACAGGTAGCATTCGTTCGTCCTCCGTACAAACTATCCCGAGGGTTCAGGGGGTCCACCAACTTGTAACTTTCTACGATGCGTTTAAACTCGGGATCGGTTTTCAAACCTTCAGATCGTACTCGTGTTCCCACATTTTTACCACCTGGTATCCTTGCTGTTCTAACTTCAAACGTCGCTGACACGTGGTCTGGTACAAGTCTTCCATGGTTCGTTGTAAAAACTGATTTTTGGTGTTACGCTGAGGGTAGCATAGGGGACATCCGTGAAATAAGCATCCGTTAAACTCGTACACGATCTGAGGGTTTTCTAAGTCCCAACCATCCACCGAATACGTCCCGATGGTCTTTTCGCCTCCTCCGTTGCGAGCGTGTTGGATCCATTTGTCTTCCTTGTCGCACAAGTAATGGAGCCAGCGTAGGGCTTTGACCGAGTATTGACATTTGACAAAGTTCGTCGTTTGAGGACTGATGACAGCTAGAGTATTTTCAGGCATAAAGCGTTTTCGGTACACTAAAGAACACGCTTTGGCGATGGTACAAGCTTCTTTCAAAGGATCGATCCCTCCGTACTCCATGAACAATTCTCGAAATTTTCCACAACAACGTCGTAAAATGTCCACGTCAGATCGACAATACTTTAACATTTCTTCTTGAAAATCAAAGGGGTCCGAGGCGTGAGTCTGGTACCAAGCATGGAAAGCTTCTCGTTGTTCGGTGCGCATGTTATCGGGGTCGTAGTCGTCAGCCTCCGGCAAATGGGGTAGAACGGCATGTTGACTGGCTTCGGTATTAAAAAAGTGTGGAAAATAACCTTTAGCCAATTCTGTCATTCCAAACGTTTTAGGCATGCGACTCAATGGCATGGCCAAGTAACACATTGAATCTTTAAACTGTACTTGTCCTACTTGCATGGAAATGATTTTGGCTCCGTTTAAAGTCACTTGAGGTCGTTCGGTACTTTGTTCCGCATAGTATCTGAGCAGAAATTGCCCATCGTATCCCGAGAAATTGTGAGCCATGACCGTGGCATGGCGATGACAATTGCCGTAACGTTCGATGTCTTCTGGACTCCACGTTTCGTCAATGGGGTTAAGGATCCATTGGGCAAACTTGGCTAACGTGTTTGACCCTCGAAAGATTTTTTCACGTCCTCCAGGAATCTTGCTGCAGTAAGGGCAATGACTAAAGATAGGTTCTTGGATGCACTTCTCGCACGCACGGAGAGCTACGCAGAAATTAGGAATGTGAATACCAATTTCTTGCATGCATTCGAAATCAAAAAAGATAAAATTCCCTTTCTTCTGGGTATCTTCTGGTTGGGGTTGATATTTTTGAATGAAGCATTCGTGTTCCAAATCCACGATTTGGTGACAAATGTGACATCGTTTCTTCCCTCGACAAACGTGAAACTTGGCACTATTGGTACGTATGCCTTGTCCACAAGTAGGGCACAATCTCAGGAGTTGACAAGCACTTTTCTGTTGTGAACCTTGCATCTTCAAATGTTGTTGGTAACAGGTAAGACTGACAAAAGTGCGCTGACACACAGGGCAAAGCACTCTTTCTTGTCCTTTGTCCAGACAAGGTTGTGAGGCCAAACATCCCTCACATTTTGATCCACAATGCTTGTGTTGTTCTCGATTGTTATAACCATAGTCACATTTTTCACAGTAGTAACTGTATCCCTGGAATGCAGTGATACTGGTAATGGTATCAAAATGACCATCGTGATGATAGACGTGAATGTATTTTCCGTCTTTGAAATCGTGGCCTCGAAACAAAAGAGGTCCACGCACTTCTTGAGGGTGAACTTTCAAGGTGTAATGTGGTGTCAACGCGTCTTGTAATTGTTGCATTTCTGGAATGCCACAAGGAGTGTCTTTGGATATCCCCGCTTGCTGTAACAGGAGTTCTGCTTCACTTCTTTGTTTGGCTCGGTCCGATTGTCGAATAGATTTCCAGGCTCTTTTCCATTCTACCGTGTCGTTCTTGTTGGCATACGTTCGTCCCACGACGACAGCACGGGCTAAACACATCTGGTCTTGACTCTCTGACTCTCTGACGTCTGGTTAATTCGGACGAGGCTTAGTTTGGTGTTGCGAAGGTTGTCGACCAATAATACTTTTTTGCGTCCTGTCCCCTGGGGAAGAGACACGTGGGTCATAAACAGTGTGGCTTTTCCATCGTCAATGTGAAACTTGTCGTTGGATTGTTGCACATGTTGAATTTTGTCAATGACTTTGGAAGGTGTTAATTCTGATGGACTAGTAAACTCGATCCAAACGGGAGACTTCAAATTATCGTGATGAATAGAAAGTCTCAAGCCATCGTCTTCTTTGGTTTGACATTGCTGTTTCAGTGCAGTTAACACAGAATCCCACACATCAGTAATGAACCCTTCTGTATTCTCCAAAGGTACATTGGACTTGAAATCTTTAAACTTTACGGCATACGTGTAAGCCGTTGTTCTAAATTTTCGAGAGGAACGCTTTTCCGTCTCTCGAATGTGATAGTAATTTTCAGGGTTTACTAAGGGTGGTGCACTTTGCTTGGACGTCGATTGTCTGGATGTAAATTCGGGCTCACTCATGTCATCTTCAAAATCACTGGCATGAATTTGAGCCAAGACTTCAGCTACTGTGCTAGGCGATACATTACGTTTCTGTCTCTTACTGTCTTTTCCTTTCTCCACAGCATAATGCGGTCTTTTCATCTTGTCTGCAAAAAGTCAAATGACTACCATTTAAAGACCATAACCCCTATATATTCATGTCCGATCCGTGCATATATAAAGGTTAGTGTCTAACCTTTCAGTATTCATTTCACTCTCACATTGACCAGAACGATGAAAGAACCTACAGAAGTGGAACTTCTCATTAGAGCTTTACGTGGGGTCATACGAAAGTTTTCGTCAGACCAGCCGACAGCCTACTCTCCTTCCTATCGAGATAAAAGTCAAGATACTTGCTATATCTGTAAGAAGAAAGGACATTGGGCTACAGAATGTTCAGATCGTGACAAAAATAAAAAGGTACCAATAGAGACAAAAATCAAGATACCGGTTATTATTGTAAAGAGAAAGGACATTGGTCTCCAAACTGCCCTAAGAAACAACAGGAGCAGGAGGAGGAGGAGGAGGAGGAGGAGGAAAGAAATTCTGAACAGGAGGAGGAAGAGGTACCCTACCCCAAGGAAGAACCCCGACACGTTCACAAAGACAAGAAAAGAAGACGAAACGAAAGTGAAGAGGAAGAAGAAAAAGAAAAACGTGTGGCAGTAAAGAAAATGAAAAAACAGAAAGAGTGAAACAGAAGAAAACCTATGAACTTTTTAAAAATGGTATTGTGTTATGTTATGTTATGATATTGAATTGTAACGTTTGTACTAGAATACACCAGAGAGAAAAAAAACGTAAGCGTCTCTTGGTTTTGATTTGATAGTATAATTACCTACACTCACACATTCATTCACTCACACGTACATCATGGGTTTTAAAAAAAATATAATAAAAAGGACTTTTGAGTTTTCATTGAATTAGGCAATTGACATAGTATTTCTTTTCGAAATAATTGGAGTGGTCCTGAAAAGGACCGTTGGTGTTTTAATTGTTTAAATTAATACAAACTCAGAAACGGGACGAAATCCTCTTGAGCTGTCTTAAGCCTTTGCCACGGCCAAGGCCTACTTCGGGACTGGTGGTTCCTGTCAATGATTTGGTAGAAATCACTAACGGTGGTAAGGTAGACGTAGTCACAGAGAGATTGGGTGGTTTCGCTCGAGAAGGTCTTTTTCTCTTCGGTCGTGATAAAGAAGTCTGATACATTTGTTTCAGACTCCTTAACTCAGCTAAAATATCTAAAAGTACCGTCGTGACCGTTTGATTTTCACTATTTTCTTTCTGTCCTTGGTCTTCTTTCTTCTCCGTTGCTGCTGCTGCTACTGTTTCTTCCTGGTGTTTCCTTCTTGCTTCTTCTTCTTCCTGTTGTTGAATAAGAAAAGCTTGTTCTTCTACTTTCTGTTGTTGTAAAAATCGCTCCAATTCTTCTTTTTGTCTTTGTTTAAAATCATCAACGTGTCCATAAAAAGATACAGAAGGCAACGAAGGTTCCGGAATAAATTCTTGTGATGTTAAAAAATCCACAATATCCCAGTTAAAATCAACTTCTTCTGGATGTAGATTTGTCATGACTTTAGTAGTCACTGTTGGTCCATGACTTGCTGTCTCTACTCCTGTCTCACTCCAATTCTTTGTCTTCTTACTGTCCGCCATGATTGACAACTCTCTTGAATTGATTGACTACGCACAGGCGCTAGTACCTCTATATAGAAAAGGTGACGTCACAGACTGCTCTCTTCCGATTGGATGACTGTACCTGACTTTTGTAACGCACGTTTGGATTGGTGGATACACTCAATCCGTTTCAATCCGCTCTTCCCCTATAAATAACCGCAGTACACGGCATTCGCTTCACCTGTTCTCATCAGAAGATGTGGACTAATGTTGAATCGTCAACCCTTGTGTCAAGTATGCTGTTTAGGACTGACATACCCATGTATGTCAGATCATCATGGAGTGTCATTCATATGACGGAGACAGCTTTTTGGAAGAGAAGGGTCTATGTGGAAAGACAAGGTTGCTTGAAGAGAGTTCTCTTCTATGGACCCACAGTGAGGAGAAGTTTAAGGAAAAGAAGAAGATCTGTGAGATGTCCTCTGTGTTAACAAGACAACGTTAACATTACTCATAACGGTCCTTTTCAGGGCCACTCATAAGTCTCGAAAAGATATTAGCTTTCATTGCCACCCTTTTTTCCCTTGTCACTCTACAGTCCCCTATACCCATCATATTCCCCATGTTATATTTCCCTTGAGGCTATATAGACCCACTATGTTCAATTTCCCTTGAGGCTAGATAGACCCACCATGTTAAATTTCCCTTGAGGCTATAGTGCCCCAAGCTGTTTTGAGGCTAGATGTGCCCAAGCCCTTTTTGACTGGATTTTCCATTGAGGCTATAAATCTTGAGGCTAGATGTGCCCAAGCCCTTTTTGACTGGATTTTCCATTGAAGCTGCGGTGCCCCCATATACTACTCATATGCGATTGATCCACGCCGAACTGTTTATTTTGATTCGTACGGACTATAACCACCATTTGAGTTTTTAAATTATATTAATCAATTACCTGCCACAACTTGGTATTCAACGTTACTGACACTGACAATGACAGATCCACCTATATGTGGTCGTGAATCTATCGCTGTACTTGATGCGATATCAAAATAAAGTTGTACACGAATACACAAGTCATCGTTGGCCAGGTATTTAAAATAGTACATGTATATAATGGTTGATATGTACGAAAGATCTTTGATCAGAAAAACCGACAAAGGAACTGATAAAGATTTCAACACATCAAAATATGCAACTAAGGATGACCTTGCTGATATTATGAACCTAGCTGGGGTTGACCGAGAAGTTGTTATTTTTCAGGACAAACACGGTGTTTTGAAAACAAGTAATATAAAATATAATGATATAGTTCGTATGGTTCTTGGCGCTGTTATGGATTATATTCCGGTATTTACCGACAGCGGAAAAATACGAGATTCAGGTATATCGATAGAATATATCAGGAGTGAGATTATAAAAAATGTTCAAAAATGATTATCAAAGTCAGGTGGTGTATTAACAGGAGAACTTTCCATGAACGGAAGTAAATTAACCGTCCTAAGAGATCCAACATAAGATGAAGATGCGGCAACAAAAAGATACGTTGATACTGTTGATGGTACATTATCTACGTTAAAAACCGAACATGATGCCGATAGCGGTAAGCTACCCACTTTAAAAACCGAATACGAAACTCACATAAACGATCACAATACCGTAGACGGAAAATTATCTACGTTGAGAACCGAGTATGATGTTCACGTAGGTGGGTTTACAAGTCTCCGTAGAAATTTCAGAAAGATCAATGAAATTGCAGATGGATTCTTCGGAAAACCATTAATCGTTGATACGAAACTTTCTGATACTAAAACATGAATCGATACGATTAAGAAAACACAGGAAGATATTGTAAGTGATGCCCATGATATTATTAATAAAATTGATACCTTGAAAAATATCAGAGTAACATTCTCCACAGGCGGATTAACAACGTCGTATACACAATATCATCAGGATCAACAACATGGTCTCAACAAAATAATACTATCAAACATACCGCAGAAGCTACGGGCGTGTACAGGTTGTCTGTGCTTAGTAGTGCAAAATTCAAGATATTTACCACGTATCCATGGCGTCACTCAAAAGACACGTTTTCTGGAACCGTATCTGTTATATTAAACCGTGAAGACGAGGAAACATTTATCCTGGTTGCATCAGACAAACAATTAACTGCAGCAACGATCTGGTGGTGTCTAGAATTTGTCGCCGAAACACCTCAATTGATTACAACGTAAATAATATGGACTACAGATACAATCAAGCGCGTGAGTGGCAAGATAAATGAAAATCTATCGTTGATACATACACCATAAAAGTAAAAGATATCACAGACGTGTAATTGTCATTGACATAATTGTATACTCAGTCTCCGCGGTTGTTGCTTTAGCCGGTCTTTTATTATCCGCGGTAACAATGATATCACCTGCGGTCATAACGATCTGTGTTTTAGCGTCAACTGCAGTCGCTGAAATTTTTAATATAATCGCAACAACAAAAAAATACCGACGTGCACGAATGAAAAATTATCCGATTATGCGGCGAAGTTACACGCGGCAACGGCGGCGTATTCTAAACTATCTCAGTTAATATCTGAAAGCCTCAACGATGCTTCAATATCCGATTCTGGGTTCGCATTAATGACTAAAATATTCTCCGAAGCAATGACTGTGATAGAATCTACACCCATTAAAGTTACAGATAAATAGATAAATGTCAGCACAAGAACTATTGCAACAGATTGCCACGAACACAACACCGGTGAAAACAACTTTGATATCAGTGAGCACAACCAATCCTGAATTCAGTATTAATTTTCCAACTGCAATTCACCGAGGGAGACTGCACTTGCACAACTACGAGAATATCATAGTTGGCCAAATATCATCTGAACCATTTGGTGGATTACCTCCAAATAATTTGCTTGTACTTGCAAACAAAAAAAACCCAGATGGAACCCCAGATTTCTTTGTTGTTTCTATCCCCATAGGTAGTTATCAGATTGAACAAATCAACGATGAATTCCAGCGCAGAATAAAATTACTGTTCACGAACTAACATTATTATCTGTGATTGAAGTAAAATCTCCAGATTACGTCGTAGATATTTATCGATCATCAATAAAAACTCTTCTAGGATGGCCTGAAACTCCATCACATCCTGATGATGTTCTCAGATTTAACAATAATCCAGATGCTGAAGGCATATATATTTCACCAGAGATTGTAAATATAACATCAACGATTGCAGTTAATATTGTATGTGATGTAATCGATGGTAGTGATCAAACAGATCTTGGGATATCAAATCAAGCTCAACAAGGCTACGTTCTTTACACATTTACTCCAATGGTTCCTCCTGGATCCTTGATCGTGCAAGAACCAATCAATTCTGATTATCTACACACGCATAAATAATACTTGTCAAGAATAAATTTTCAACTCACCGACCAGAGTGGACACTCGATTGATTTAGGTGGCGAGGATTTACTGATAAATATCAATGTAAAATCTTAAGATTTTTATTGTAAACGGTTTTTTTATCTTGATTCACGAATTAGTCGGATATATATTACATATGTATCAGCACGTAAAGGTTTTTATACACGACAACGAAGCACATGGAAATGCAATCAAATTAATATTTACACAGTCTTCATTCAACATCGTTGATATGGTCAGTGATGAGGTCGGTGACGAAGAATTTTTACTGACGCAAAAACAGTTAGATAGATTGCGGTGAGAACATAGTTCTATGATCACGTGTGACCGAGATCAGATTATAAACTACGCGCATTCCTGCAAACTTGATGAACTTAAAATATATATTATATAGTTCTGAACAAAAATCTAATTTCAGTAAAACAGAATATTTGTTTACAGATTTGATGAAATTTCATCTTTTTTTAATCCATTTTAGTCAATTTTATCGTACAAGATCTGTCAGATTTTTTATTTTTGTAAGGTAAAAACCACAGCAATTCTCTAAATGATTTATCGATAAATCGTTAAATTCATCTTTTTTTGGTCTGTTTGGTTTGTGTATATTTTCGTAAAAATATATCCAATTTCAGTTGATTTATGAGTAAAACATGGCACGTTTAACGATTTATTGATAAATCATTTAGAGAATCGGTCGGGTTTTCACCTTACAAATATTACAATTTTGATAGATTTTTCTATGATATTTCGACTAAAATGGGTTAAAAAAAAGGATGAAATTTCATCAAAATTTACAAATCTGAATAATAAAAAATTATTATAACACAATAAAAAAGGTATTATAACAGAATAAAAAGATATTATAACAGAATAAGAAAAGATATTATAACAGAATAAAAAAATATTATAATAGAATAAAACAACAGAACAGTAGAGGAATTAATCCAAGATGCCATCGGTAACAGCTTTTTCATTTATAATCTTTTTTAGTTGTCTCACGCGTGTGTTGATAATTTTGTTCGTTTCATATTCGTGAGAAAGTTTTGATTTAATATTTTCTACTGCGATAGAAAGGATACGAACTTATCTACATCAGTATCTTTAACCATTGATAAGGACTGGAACATTATAGACTGTATTTTCTTTATAAGCCTATACTCAGTAAAAAGTGTATAATCACCTTCAAGATTTCGTTGTTGGATTGACTCGAAATCACAAATTATTTTTTCAGGATCGAGTTCTATATCTATATTTTCATTTTTTAATTTTTTTTACTGCAGATATTATAGCATTCATATTTTCGATGTTCACATATATATATATAAATATTTTTGGGACCTTAAACCCCTAGTTTACCACCGTATCCTAGCAGGTCCAATGCATATTAAGGAAAGCACAACCTTTAACCTCTAGACTACCACCGTATCCTAGCAGGTTTAAGACACATGAAACATATAATGTTAATTAAGGACAGCACAATCTTTAACCTCTAGGTTATCACCGTATCCTAGCAGGTTTAAGGCAGATGAAACAAATAATGCTAATTAAGGACAGCACAACCTTTAACCTCTAGGTTACCACCGTATCCTTGCAGGTTTAAGGTACATGAAACATATAATCTTAATTAAGGACACGACAACCTTTGAAACCCAAGAGTACCACCGTATCCTAGCAGGTTCAAGGGCACATGAAAAACACAACATTAATATAATACGAAGACACGAAACACAGATCCCTTGATCTTTATTTTCAAATCTAATCAGATAATCTTCATTATTTTTTTATCATAATATCGTTTCGGTTCTCTGTATCTTTTACCACCACATTGCACACAAAAGCGTGTTTCTTCTCGTACTCCAACAGCACATTGTAAACACGGTTTTGGTCCTAGACTTCCATCTCAGACACATTGCGAGTGGACTCCCGTAGAATTCGTTTACGCAAGATCTGTTACAAGGAGTGACAGAGCCGATCATCAACCACTTGCAGAGATTCCTTGTTTTAATCATTATATATATGTAATATATTTAATTTAAATACTTGTTTTAATTATAATGATGGGAGAATTCGAGAGATTATCCAAGATCGAGCTTTCTAAAATTAAAAAATTTAATCTTGACAGAATATTCCCTTTGCCGATGCGAGATCTGGTTGATCCAACAGATAAAAACATTGATCAATAAAATACATGACGTCAAGAAAGAACGTCAGAAAAATGAAGCATCTCATGTGTGGTGGACGTTTAAGATTATAAGTGACACTAAAAGTATAGATGCTACGATGAATGACAAACGAACGGCGATGATCAATAATTACCTTGACGATAGAAAATATATTTTAAAAATCAAATTGATCGTACTATCAGATACATACAATTGGGTTATTCGTGATAAACGTGATTCTGTCCTTCATAACGAAAAAACTGCCATACTGAGTAAAGGTTCCAAACCAGGGATGTTGACAGGTATTGATAGACTATATTACGAAAGATCTTATCCTGTAACAGCAGTTATCTATGGGATATATCCGCTTGAGAAACCCAACATTGATAATCTGAAGCCGATAAAATTCTCGAAGATAAATTGTGTGGCCGAACGAATAACAGAACATTTCACTAATTCGACTCGTGGGAAGGGGTAAAAGATAACCGACGTAATATAATAAATTCGTGGGCAGGAATAGTCAAAGATACCAGAGCGTCTATCAAAGATGTTGCTGAACTAGGAATGAAATTAAAATTTCCTATAACAGTAAAAACGATTACAGGATAGATCTTATTCGAATCGAAATATAAATCAAAGGGAGCTTCAATCGAAATTGTTGATCATAATGCGCATGCGTGGACTAATGCAGTAACAGTATTTCCACGCACGAGGACGGTTAAATTCTATAACGGTGATATGTTTGACTTTATTAACGAAATAAGTAAAAACGATCCTGTATCCGTGTGGTTGTTTAATTCTGAAGATGAATCCGATCAGTTTGTAAGACCAAATGATGATATTTATCGAACAGATTCCCTCCACGAGAAAATGAAAAAATATACCCCTGACGAAATATTACTCTGTGAATGTTTTGCTAGAGAGAGAAAAATTCATGGAAACCAACTCGGTTTGATTTTGTTGTTTTTTAATATTAAGTTGTGTTAAATATGGTCACGGTGGACAGAGGAACCGTGAATACTCGCGTAAAAATGTTATCTGGATTAATATGGTTGCATGTTATCCGTGAAGTTTTCTGGGATACGAAGAGTGTTCTGGGTATTTTAAAAGATTCGGTCACCCGACACACGAGATGACGCGAGTATCAATAAATGGACCATAACCTGATTTTGATATTACTGGATTCTCTTGTATCGAATCATTCGAGTTTACAGAAAACCTTCATCCGATTTGTTATGTTTGGTTCGGTAAACATTTTTCAGAAAAGAAGTGGTCTCCAATAGTACTGTTACGATATATGCTTCATTGTTTAATGTTGACGTTGATTGTCAGTGAAGTGATTATATCATACCGAATGCAGACCGAAGTTTGGTTACCGCAAAAAACGGAATATTCTGATGACCAAAATCTGATAAAACCGACTTTGACAATAAAATTGCAAAAAATCTTGACAGGAAATAATAGGTAAATTTACCCAAGGAGCATGATACGATCATAAACGACACTGTACAAGATTGATCATGGACGATGCTGAATTAAATTTTATAATCGCTGATACTACGAAAAGAAATACATTTAGAAGTCGGGATACAGCTTTCTTATCAAATGGAACTAAGTTAGGTACACTTGTGAGTTATATTGATGGTGAATCAACGCAGTATACCCGTTGATGATCTTCGATGCTCGCGTACGTTTCGATTAATCTGTTATCGATGATAAATTAAATTCCAGAGTTTGCTGTCAGATTAGCTATCGATTAGTTTTATATCAGTAAAAAATATTCAAGATTGCTAGACCAACTAAATATTATCAATCATGCACCATGGGGTGAATGGAGAATAAAAAAGTAAAATATACTCAGTTATTCTGAATCAGCAGATGTTCCAATCAAAGAAATTTACCGTAGAAATAATCAGATATTAAAACCATCGTCTGCACCATCAATATATGATCCCGTACATAGACACAAAACGATTTATCTCAATGGACCAGGAGGATCAGGAAAGACGACACTTGCAATTGAACTATTTCAGAATTCTGATATGATCGTTTTGACACCTACACGCAGACTTGCACGATAAATGACCCAACGAGGAACGCAGTCATGTACTTATCACAGCTTTTTCCGACGGAGTGGAGACGCATGGAATCCTGATCGAATGGGAGATAAATATATTCCGAAGATCATAGTTTGGGATGAAATATGTATTGAATCGCTGGAAAATCTAAAAATATTTCTTGATTGGTTGTTGACGAAAAACACTGCTGTAATAATGTGTGGCGATCATGGTCAACCACCACCTTTTGTTGCACCGTCTCCACAATGGCTAAAGAGATCCATTGACTATTACGAAGAAATAACTGACGATCATAGAGCACTTGATTCAACATTGAGGGAGTTTAAATATTAATCAGGTTACAACCGAATAACATTCAATGTGAAGTAATGCGTAATATAATTTTAGAAACCTCTTTGAACGACTTTTGGGATACGTGGAGACCAAATGATCTGATAGTTGCAAGTAGAAAGCTAGTTCGTGTCACACTTCAACAAAGATTATTTCTGCTACATAAAGAAAAATTCGCAGAGTTTCCGGTACCATAATGTTATCGCCCAGCAGATACGGGACAACAGAATATTTTCGTTGACATACCAGGACAGACGGAAAAAAATTTTCGTGTTGAATGATATTGTTTTAGTTGATGTCAATGTTTTTGATAGAGTTTTATCGGATTGGACGCTAGGATACGTAATGAAAATACATTCATTTCAGGGATTAGCTATTTCTGATACATTTATCTGGATTGGGGACGATCATATCGAGTGATCGAATTTAGTTTATCATGCAGTGTCTCGCGTCAGGAAAATATCTCAGCTACGTAGGATTGTCGTGGATGCGTCAGAAACTACTGGCCATGTTGACAATGATATTGTAAGAAAAAAATTAGATAGCTATAAACAATGTGATGAAAAAAATAAACGCGACTTCGATCTTGACGTGCAATTTATCATAACATTGAAACAACAACAAGATAATCACTGTGCAAGCTGTAATTGTATAATGCTGTGGCAATACTCGAGTAAAAATCCTATACAATTTACCGTAGATAGAAAAGATAACAGTTATGGACATGCACGTGATAATGTGATGTTAACTTGTTTTGAATGTGATCGGCGTAGAGGTGCTAGTTAAGTGAATATGATTGTAATTGTGTATCCTCGGAAATTACTTGTAATTGTTCACGTGTAAATCCACGTTGAAGAGCAGTTGAATCTGTAGATTGCAGGTCTACCTGTGGATCGTACCACGCTGGGTATCTTGCATGTAGTAATACTTCAAATGGGCTCTGTCGCTCTCTTTTTTCCTCCTTCAAGTTCACCTCATTAGTATAAATACCTGACGATGACATTACTTAATATTGGACGCGGTGAAACATTATGCTGTATTGGTATATATTTCCTTGTAATCGCATTAATAGGTTTCATGGCAGTTGTTCGATTAACGTCATTGTTTAATGCAGCTATCAGACTTGGTAATCTTGCAACCTATTCACGAGATCTTGTATCCTGAATGAATTCCTTCGCGTACTGATATCCAAATAATCGTTCAGCAAGTGTTCTATTAAATTATTCTACGATCGCTTGATCACGATGAACTTCGGTATGTCCTCGTCATATTTTAACATTATGTCGCTTTATTAATGATGATACTGCAAGAAGAAATTCTTTGCCAGGATCAACTTGTAATAGTTGTGGCCATCGCAAGGGTCCTCGTCGATAAATTCGTTCGAAGGCAGATGCAACTTCAGTAGCTCTTTTAGTTGATAATGATTCTGCTTCTTTATATCTATATGCAACATCATCAACGGTTAATGCGTATTTAAATGTTACTCTACGTATATGATCATGAGGTAAAAACAATATATCAGCCTGATGAACTTCATTAGGAACATTAACATGAAAATGTGCGTACTCGATTCGTTTAGGCGGTGGTAGGTAAATTTGCCATATTGCTTGTCGTGCTAACCACGCTGCGGCGGTAGAAGGTGTGACATTCGCTGCATTAGCGAGTTTATCGATTGCTGCTCTACCTTTCCAGTATCCTTTTGGGTTATAATAAATTGATTCCATTATAATTAATTACCCAGCACCTATCGCTAATTTGGATTTCATCGCAGATTTTACTAACCAATTGGCTAATCCTTCCTGGAGATTTTTATTTTTATGGAATTTAATGCATGAATCAATTTCACATCTGTGATATGTCATTGTTCTAGATCTTTACTTTTATAAGCTGCATCATGAATGTGACACCATTTATCAATTGCATTTACCGGATATTCACCGAATTTTGGTTGATCTTGTTCATCAAGTCTGATATCACGTCGAGTGCCAGGACCGCAGTAATTATATCCTGGAAGATGTGTTTCTCTGGGATATTTAGCCCACGGAGTTTCAGGAAATTTTGACATTATTGTTGCAATGTCACCACCGGTTTTTGTTTATTTTGGTACAAGGAAAATTTCTTTCTGCCATATACGGAACATTTTTCACCGTTTGTTAATCTTTTATTTTTTGTTGTAACCGTAGATAAATCAGTAGTTGGAGTTTTAACTTTACAGCGTAAACAATATAAATCCATGATATATTATTATACCATGGATGTAATTAATTTTTCAGCGACACGAAAACGAGAACAGCTAAAACATCATCCAGCGTTACCTAATTCGATATCAATGATACTAATAGGCCCGTCTGGATCTAGTAAAACACAATTATTACTTAATTTGATAATGAGATGGTTGAAATGGAATACATTGTATTTAGTTGCACCATCTGTAAATGATCAGAGATGCTACGAAGTACTTAAGGAATTTAATGTAAACGCACGATTGCTGAGCGATGATGATATTATTGATTATATAACCGACATCGATGAAGCAACATCTGTCGATGATCTTAATAATAATAATAATAATAATAATAATAATAATAATAATAATAATAATAATAATAATAATGAGGACTTTGATATGACTACACTACAGAAAAACAAATGACAAAAACAATGAAATTGGAAAACATGAAAACATGCTGAAAACATATAAGATACAAAACATGATTAGGTCGCTAAGTTTGTCCCTGCAGTCGAAACAGGTGAGTCTTAAGAGCACTCTTAAAAGGGACCACTGTGTCTTTGTGTCTAATTTCAATGTGCAAGTCCTTCCACGTCGCCGGTCCCTGGTGTGCAACGAACGTAGTCCATATGACTTTCTTTTCACCTTGGGAACAACGAGTATACGATTATCAGAAGAAGAGCGTAAAGATCTAGCTGGTGTATACACATGGGTGAGGCTGGATAGGTATGTTGGACTGGAGTCTGTCATTGAAACATAGCACAGAGAACAAACTTTGTGTTGATTCTGTATCGAATCGATAGCCTGTTTAGGGTACAGAGCAGTGGTGAGGTGTGCTCTGATCGAGGTACTCTAAAGATGATCAGTGCAGCTGTGTTTTGAACTTTTTGAAGTTTCTGGAGTAAATATTGTGACGAACCAGACAGAATTGAGTTACAATAGTCCAGTTTTGAAAGTACTAATGAACACACAAGTGTTTCAGTGGCATGAATTGAAAGATATTTACGAATGAAACTGATGCGTCTCAATTTAAAAATATGCAGCCTTGCATATGTTCATGACATGTTGGTGCAATGTGAGAGTACTGTCTAGAGTAACGCCTAGGTTTCATACTCACTGTGAGAATTTAATGTTGGTGTTGCTGATATTTATTGTCTGAGGTAACGGATGTGAATGAGAAAGTCTTTGTGTTGTGATCAGAATAGCCTCAGTTTTATCATCATTCATCTGCAGCTTGTTACATGTCATCCATGATTTCACATCAGAAATGCACTTCTCTACTCCATGGATGGTAGCATCAACTTCATTTGGGTGGCTAGACTTGTATATTTGGGTGTCATCGGCATACAATTGGTGCGACACTGGGTGATGATCTATGACACTTGAGAGCGGCTGAGTGTACATAATGAAGAAAACAGGTCCAATAACAGATCCCTATGCAACACCACAACATACGTCAACAGGGCTGGAGTGTATTCCATTTGCAGATATAATTTTTATCCTATTGACTAAGTAGGATTTTAACCACTGTAAGGCTATATTATGAATGCCAAATACATGCTGGAGACGGTGAAGTAATTTATCATGATCTATTGTGTCAAATGCTGCAGATAAATCCAGGAGAGTGAGAACTGTAATCTTTCCACTATCCAAAGCAGAGAGAATGTCACTAAATACTTTCAGAAGAGTAGTTTCCGTACTGTGGCAAGGGCAATATGCAGACTGTACATTGCTAAAAAAGACTGTTTGAATTCAAATGGGATACAAGTTGAGTAAGAACAACCTTTTCTAAGATTTTTGATATGAATGGGAGATTAGAAACTGGTCGGTAGTTCTTTAAATCGTTTTGGTCCAGTGTTGGTTTCTTCAGCAGTGGCTGAATCAGTTTTGAAAAATGATGGAAATTCCCATGATGAGAGAGAGATATTAATAACATCAGTTAGTGAAGGCAATATTGGGTCTAAGCACTCAAGAAGCAGTGATGTTGAAATTGGATCAAGTTCACAAGACTTTGGTGCACTTTAAATCACGATCGTCTGTACTAAATCAATAGAAACAGGTTCAAATGCTCCTAACAGTTATCGCTGAAATTCTGCATCATAACTGCATGGTGACGAATCAGTTGAAATTGTGCTGTCAAGCGAATCTCTAATGGTAAATTGGTCTGGTAGGTCTAGTGGTGAGAAGGTTGTTGGAAGTGGTGTACATTTATTCCTTGACATTAGTTTGTTAGTTATCTCGAAGAGCTCTTTGCAGCGGGAATTCTCCGTGATCTTATTACTGTAGTGGGATGATTTGGCGAAATGGATCATGTTTGTGACGTTCTTCTTAGCGGCTTCGTAGATTTGTTTATGAATAGTGAGCCTGGTGGAAAGCCAAAGCCTCTCTGCTTTTCGACGGTGTCTTTTAGCAGTGCGAAACTGGTTCTTAACACTGCTATACCATGGAGAACACTTTTTTATTGATACTCTGCATTTGGTGGATGGAGCAAGTTTTGCAAGCAATGAACGCAGGCAGTTATCAAGTTGTTTGATGTAAGAAAGTTGTTAGGTTTTCTTGGATGTCATGCATGAATTTGGTTCTATTTATCATACGGAGGTTTCTCTTAGCAGCAAATAGAGGTGGAGGGTTAGGGACTGATACGTCGAGATGGCATACAATGCAGAGGTGATCCGATGCAAGTTCGTGGGATACAAAGGTGGATTGCAGAATATTTTCATCAGGTCTATAAAGAAATCAGTTTAAAATGTGACCAAGTTTATGGGTAGGCTGGTTAACTGACTGTTTAAGATTGAAAACATGATTGGAATCTAGGCGTTTTGACGTGTATGGTTTACCAGGACAAAGTGAAAGTTGAAATCTCCAAGAATAATTAGGTTGCCAACTATCAAATTTTAATGCTCTAGAAGATTTGGAAACTGCTCCAAAAAGAGAGACTCAGTCAGCTTGTTTTTTCTACTAGGAGGAGGACGGTAGAGACAGAAAAAATGGACTGATGTTTGTTCCAGTGTGAGCGTTGTTTGGACTAGTTCAAACGATGTATGGCAGAAATTGAAGGTTGTGTTGTACTTAAGGCATTTGACCATGGAATTCTTTGTAATTACAGCAATTCCAACTCCGCGAGAGTTGCGGAGGAATGACTTGATGAAGCAATCGCTGGTTGTTAAATCCGCACACTTAGATTCATCACCTGCCGAATGTAACCAAGTTTCTGTCAGGAAGAAGACGTCAGTATTCTGGTCGTTGATAAAATTAACTATTTCTGTGCGCTTTTCCGGTGATCGTACTGACTGAGCGTTGAATAATGCAATACGTAGTGGTATCTCTGGGACAGTTTACACAACGGTTGACGATTTAAGGGGAATTTGAACCAGGTTATTAAAATTAACGGCAGAATTTTTTAATTGTTTATCCGTTACGGGCGAAAGGGAGATAACTGGAATTCTTCTTCCTGTTCTACGCCGGCCAGCTTTGAAACGTTTCATTTTTTCGCTTCCGTTTACATTTAAGAAAAGATGAATGTATTCCCAGTTCGTTCAGTCTTGATAACAATGTAGAATCTAGAACCAAGGTGTTGTCACTTAATCCAGTTAATGAGGGTCCGTCGTATTGTAAGTGGTCACGTGACGGCAGTTTTAAAAAAAATGACGTCTTAACATTGGGACAAAACAGCTGAGAAAAATTCTAATTTTTCTCGTTTCCAAAACAAGGAGATGAATTAACACATACGAACGGAACAGCCAATGCATGATGAAACCCAATAATGTAGATGATGATATAGCACAAATATCATAAATATAGCACAAAATCGGAAAAGCCTATCTGGAGTAGTTAAGCGATGGCGGCCATCTTTCCGGAATCTTCATGGATTAGTTAATAATTTAGTTGTGTATGATGACGTAATGCTAGTTAAACAATCGCATCCTGGAAGAATATTTTCTCGAGTAAGACATAAAAATACTGATGTTATTTACGTAACTCAGCGGTATACACAAATTCCGAGAGTAATCAGAGATACTTGTAACATTTTAGCTGTATTTAATGGAATTGATACACACACGCTAAGAAATATTCATCAGACCTGGTGTAGCGGGGATATGGATATAACTAAATTCAGAAATTTCTTTTCACGTGCGCAAGCAACACCGTATGGTTTTATAACAATAAATCTGCATGATCCCAGGACAAGATATCGTGTAGGTATCGATAAAATATTTGGCTAATTTGTAGCAGCAGAGAGGGTGCCCCTTCGTCAGGTTGACAAAATAACGATATCCTCTAACTATATTAAATAGATACTATTTGATATATGAAAAATTGTACATGGCTGCGTCAAGGCAGCACATATAAATGTAATAAAAAATGTCGTGAAGAATACTGCAATAAACATAAATATATCCTATCACAGAAACCACATGCTGGTCCTCGACATTGTGTTGGATGCAATGTTGGCATTCGAGGACAATATCGGATTTGTAATGAATGTGGTGGAGATAAATACAGAACTTTGATGGCGTATTACCGTCGTAGGATTGAAGAAGGGGTATTGATTCCTAGAACAGAAACCCTTCCAACCGAGGAAGAATATTACTCAAAGTTCAAAATAGTCTCAGATTGATCATTTGTCTGAATTATTCATTTCGTTTGATTTATATACAATTTTTTTATTCTAAGATTGAAAATTTAAAACATGGTGAGAGCAGCAGAGAGGATTGACTACAACATTTGTTTGGGTCAATCTAGGTGTAGTCATTGAACTGACTTCTATGTTAGTCACCATTAGTCGATTTGGTAATTAAAAAAAAAGGTGACGTTTCGATTTAATCTGTTCACCCTCTCTGCTGCTTTACTACATGAAATGTTTATTTAGCAAGGAAGTTTTTATGATTTCATAATCTCTGTAAAATACAATATTCCTTGCAACTTACAATATTGAACTAATTTCAAACAGCAAATGATGCAATTCCTACGTAACGCATTTTAATTATAATATAGCATAAAACAGCACATCGATGCTTAAAGACTTGTTAGCCTGATTTATTTAATATTACATTTTCACAGTTTTGAAAACATATTGAGGTTGAAATTATCCTTGAATTAAACATGTTTTTTATAATAGGAAGGGGTGATTCGAAATTAGACACTAAATCATATGAAGGTATCCAGGCGTGAACTTTATATAATGGTATCCACTACTTACGGTTTCTAGTTAAAATGACGAACTAGATTTACATTGCCCAGATTTACCTGTCTGTACGTCACTTTTATGAGTTTGTGTTTAAACGATGATTATTTCAAATTGAATAATGCAGTGAATCAATATTAACAAGTGCGCCTTATGTGATTAAGAAAAAAAACAAAGTCTGGAAGTCAGGGAAAGGGGAGACTTACACCACGTGTTATTATTGTGTTTAAATTATATGATAAATTAGAAAAACTCGATTTAATACTTACGGTAAAGCATACAAAAATATTTTACAAAATTTAAATGTCTGTATCAACGTTTTTTGTGTATTTTATACTAGTTATGGCTTATCGCCCCAATATTCTGTGTATATGTGACATTGTTCAGTCAATGGACCGTATTTGCGATTTTCTTCATTTTAAAGACGATTAACCTGTTAGCGATTACTACCCGTTGGTAAAGGTGTAGTTGGGCTTCTCCCACATAATTGTCGCCCTTTCCAATCCATGATTTGGATACATAGAGATGACATCCTTCTGAATCTACATTCATCCTAATCGTGACGGATTCCAAATTCCTATCAATACAAAAGCACAGATTTTTTTTACTAACATAATAATAATAATAATAATAATAATAATAATAATAATAATAATAATAATAATGATAATAATAATAATAATAATAATGAGGACTTTGTATAGCGCCTAATCTTTAGAAGCCCTAAGCGCGTTACAACATATATGATGATAAGACAAATACACACAAGAAATTATAAAACATAAAAATGCTAGTAAACAGTATTAGGTCTTTAAGTTTGTTATTACAGGTGAATACAGTGAGTTTTAAGAGCACCCTTGAACGGGATCACTGTGTCTTTATGTCTAACTTCAATGGGCAATTAATTCCACGCTGCTGTTCCCTGGTATGCAAAAGAACCTTGTCCATATGACTTCGTTTTCATAGTGGGACTCTCAAGTGTGATAACTGCATTAAATAATGGGGTTATCCGAACTACTGTGTTGAAACCATTAGCGCAATCACAAAAAAATATATACCTGCACCACGACATGATTTTTGGAAACATCCAGTGTTGGGTAATGTTATTGTACGATACTTAAATGAGTCGGGTGAAATTAAAGGAGGCAATAAAAGAGCGACGAATCACATATGGAGTATTACCACACAAAAACGTTTAGTGTAGTAAGATCTACGGGTAGACCTGCAATATACAGATTAGATTCAACTGCCCCTTAACATCAATTTTCACGTTAACAATTACCACCATCTTCACTTAACTTGCGCCTGCACGTCTATTATATTCAAGACAGGTCAACATCGTATATTCACATGTATTTCGTGGGGAAAAAATCAAACATATTTCCTTGGTAAAATCTTACGGTTCGATCTCGTGGAACTAGTCTTACTTCGTTAGTTCACGCGTGCGCGTTATGATTAATGTTATTTATTGGAGCTCTTCTCGAGTTATATTTGAATCGTATAAAATTTCTCCGGTCAACGTTTTTACTAGTATTATGAATTTAAGTGTCCTTTTACTAACTTATATACATCATTACTTGTAGCTCCGATATTTTTTACTATCTCAGCTTGCTCGTTTATCTTTGTACGTCTTATATCAGTTAATCCATTTCCACGAATCGCGTTTGTAAAATGTTCGATTACTCGCTCATCTACACAATTTATTTTTGAACATTTCATTGGTGCTAAATCATCAATATTAGGTTTATCATTCAGTGAGTATTTCCCATAAATAATCGCGGTTACAGGATATGCTCCTATATAATACCATTTGTCAATAGCAGTCAATATAACTGGTTTGGAATATATACTCAAAATACCATTTTTTTTCATTAGCAAGGACAGTGTCACGTTTGTCGCGGACAATCCACACAATGGAATATGTTTCTGGTAGCACACTAAATTTTAGTCTCAAAAGATATCTTTGAAAGTTGAAGTAATCAATATTTGTTTCGCTGGCTCATCGTTCATTGTAAAGTTAATGACTTTGACGACACCTTTGGCAATGACAAAGTCATCGCATATAATTTTGAATGTGGATAATACATGAGATGCCCCATCATCGCGAAATTTTCTTTAAGCGCTCCGAATACTATGAATAAGATTATTATTCTTCAGATCAGTCAGTGCTCGCCTCCGCAAGACAGGAGATATTCTATCTGTCTGTCTGTCTGTCTGTCTGTCTATCTATCTATCTATCTATCTATCTATCTATCTATCTATCTATCTATCTATCTATCTATCTATCTATCTATATATCTATCTATCTATCTATCTATCTATCTATCTATCTATCTATCTATCTATCTATCTATCTATCTATCCCTTAGTCTTGCCGACCGTTGGGGCACCACTGATGACCTGACAACCAGCTTCCTCCATTCCAATCTGTTCTCTGCTACTCTCACTGTGTCACTCAACTTCAGTCCTGTCCATTCTGAGATGTTATCTTCAGATCTTTTCCTCTGTCTGCCTCTCCTTCGCCCTCCCTGCACAGTACCTTGCATGATTGTCTTAGCAAGCCCTATTGATCGTGTGACATGTCCGTACCATTTCATTTTGCGCTTTTTCACAATGGTCAATAGCTCTTCATAGGGCCCAATGGCTTGCTTAATTCTGTTTCCCACTTCCTCATTCGTGATGTGATCTCTATATGTAATGCCAAGCAACCTTCGAATGCATCTCATTTCAACAGCTTGTATCCTCCTTTTGAGATCCGTTGTGAGAGTCCATGACTCACAGGCATATAGGAATACAGATGCAACCAAGGAGCGCATCAGTCTGATTTTTGAGCTGACTGAGGTGTTTCTGTCTTTCCAACCTGTCTTCAGCCTTGCCATTGCTGTTATTGTCAGCGCAATCCTGGACAATATTTCTGGTTTCGATCCCTCGTCTGCCACGATGGCTCCTAAGTACTTGAATCTATTATCTGTTTGCAGTTTTTGGCCTCTAATCATGATGTCGGTGCTGATACCACTAGTGTTGTTGGTCATCAATTTGGTCTTCTCTGCACTGATTTCCATACCAAAAGCAGTAGCTGTCCTGTCCAGTTTTTCCACCAACTGAGCTAGCTCCTCCTTATTTACTGCAAGGCCATCGATGTCATCAGCAAAGCGAAGATTCTTTATTATTCTGCCTCCAATACTGACAGTTCCTTCATGGTCTTCCAGTGCATCTGTCATGGTTCTTTCAAGGAAGATGTTGAAGAGAGTAGGTGAAAGCAAGCAACCCTGTCTGACACCCACATTTGTCCTAAACCAATCTCCTATTTGACCGTTGAAGCATACTGCGCTGGTGGCCTTGCTGTAAAGGCTTTCTATGACTTTAATCAGGTTAGCGTTGATGTTGTACAGATTCATGGTGGACCAAAGGGCTGCATGCCATACCCTGTCAAACGCTTTCTTCAAATCTATAAAGACATGATAAAGATCTTGTTGGTGCTGGAGGTATTTCTCACATAGTATTCTCAGGTTGAAAATCTGTTCAATTGTGCTTCGCCCTGGTCAGAAGCCTGCCTGTTCTTTAGCAATGATTTCCTCTGCCCGCAGATAAAGTCTGTTTAATATGATTTTTTGCTTGACTTTGCTTGTGTGGCATATAAGACTGATCGTACGATAGTTCTGACATTGCAGCAAATTGCATCTTTTCGGGATAGTTACTATGAGTGACTGAGTCCATGATGTTGGCCATTCCCCTGTCTGCCAGATCTTGTTGCAGATTGATAGTAGGGCGCTTATCATGGCTTTACCCCCTTCTTGGACTAGTTCTGCAGGAATGTTGTCTACTCCTGCTGCCTTCCCTTTTTTCAATGCTTTCACTGCAACCTCTACTTCTTCTCAGAGGATGGGGTAGTTGCAAGTGTTGGTCACTGATGGGGTGTTGAGTATGTCTGGGTCCCCTGTAGGTCTGTGGTTGTACAGGTCTGAGCAGTATTCTGTCCATCTCTTAAGAATGTCTTGTTCTTCTGTAAGACATTTCCCTCCCTTATCTTGAATGATGGAGGAACCTCCTTGTTTTACACTGGTCAGGTCTTTCACCAGTTGGTATGCTTTTTTGCTATTATTTTTCTTTAGATTGTTTTAAATATCTTTACATTGGTCTTCAATCCATATCTCCCTTGCTTTTCTCATGCTTTTCTTGATAACCTGGTTGATTTCTCTGTATTGTTTTGCTTCTTCTACTTCTAACTTCTTCTTCTTTAGCTCTCGACGCTTGTCACACAGATCAAGTATGTCAGTTGTAACCCAAGGTTTCTTTGGTCGTCGATGTTTGCCAAGGATCTCACTGGCTGTTTGGGTCACTGCTATGTTAAATGTGTTGATCATTGTGTCAATAACTGTGTTCTCTGCACTAAGAAGTAACAGTGTGCTAATTTCCCTCCTATCCTTGCCTGGAAGGCTTCCAAGACCTCTGGGTCTTTCAGCTTGTCAAGGTTGAACTTGATTTTTGTGGGGCCCTCTTTGTCGACTTTTGTTAGACATAGTCGGAGGGTCATCATCAAGCCATGGTCACTTCCAATGTCTGCTCCTGGGAAACTTCTTGTCTTGGCAATGTTTACGCTGGTATGGAAACGCCTCTTCACCATGATATAATCAGTCTGGTTATGATGTTCTCCATTCGGGCTATGCCAGGTCCACCTTCTGGATGCTTTGTGTGGACCAAACGTGTTCGTCAGCTTCAGATAATTGAAGCTGGCAAATTCCAGGAGCCTTAAGCCTCTGTCGTTGGTCTCTGCATTGCAGTAGCGTCCACATGTGCCTTTCCAGTTATCAACAGCATCCTCTCCTATTTTGGCATTCCAGTCTCCTTGCACTACAAGAATGTCTTTCTTTGGGGTCTGGTCCAGGACTTCTTGCAGTTGGTCGTAGAAATCCTCTAATTCTTCATCATCATGGTCTGTAGTTGGAGCGTAAGCTTGCACAATGGTGATATTGAGTGGTGTTTCCCTCAAGCGTATGATGATAAGCCTGCTGGAGAATGGCCGACAACTCATGACAGTGTTCACAGTGTCTTTGAGGACGAGAAATCCGACACCATGTTCATGTTTATCTTCTCTGCCAGAGTAGTATAGTTTATGGCCATCCTGTGTTGATGTTTCCCCAAGGTTCTTCTATCGTACTTCGCACAGTCCCAGGATGGTCCAAAGGTATCTGTTCATTTCGTGTATTAGTTCCTCTACCTTTACAGGCGTTCTTAATGTCCTGATGTTCCATGTACACATTGCTGATGTTGTTACTGATTCGGAGTTTTGGTGGTGATCGTGCACCAGTAGCACACTTAACACCTCTGCCCTGGTGCAAGACAAAAGGCGCGGTCCTTGTTCCGGGCGACGACCGATCCGGTATGGGTGAAGGTAAAGTTCTCATTGCATGTGGTGTGTCTTGGGCAATGAACCTGGCGGAGCCCATCCCTCTCCAGGCTGTTGACCACAGCCGAACTCCACATAACTAGTGGCTCGCCTTGGTCCTGGACACATGGCCGTTGAGTCCTTCTTGGGACTTCTCCGCCCTGGGCGGTGACCTTATTGAGAAAGTTCATACGCCCAATCAGGTACTGTGTCAGCACCCTAGCCTTTGGTTATCCTAAACCTAACCTGCAAGGCAGCAGGGGACTCGTGGAGGGCGGGGTCGTCTATATCCCGTGCAAATGTGAACATCTGCCCACTGCCAGGAGTTATTCTGTCAAAGATCAAATCTGTATTCATAAAATGGAGCTTTGCAAGGCTTGATTGTAAATAATATCTCAAACTCCTCCATATTATATTTTAAACAAATATATTTAAATAAAAACTATTATATATACAATAACTCAAATAAAAAATCAGTGCAGATACTTGATGATTGTGTCTTCAATCCGTTCAAACAATTCCTGTGTGATGCGGACAGCATTTACAAAGCGTTCGTAATGGAAGTCTAGAACAAAACCTTGTTTACAATTTGGTGTTGGAGTTAGAGGAAAAACACAGTTGTGTGTACAGTGTGTCGGTAAAAGATATAGAAAACTAAAACGATGTTATGATTATTTTTTTTCAAATGACAGTGAAAAAGTTATAAGAACCCTGGGAGGTTATATAGTAAGATTTCAAAATAACAATTTAGGCAAAAAATATTATATATTAATGGAACAAATGAGACATCCTATAATCAAAAATTATGAAGCATCTCGTGATGAAGCATCTCGTGATGGTATTATTAGGCACTGTCCACTGAAAGAAACAATCGGCGCTGTCATTAATACTGGTTATCTAATTTTTACTGCTGTAAAGAATCTTTTTGGTCGTATGTTTATTTTTGAGTGTTTTCAGGGGATATTCGAAGACGGTCTTGTGATCGATCAAATTAAAGATAAAAACTCAATAACCCGTTGAACAATTTGTCTGTTGTAACACAGTGAAAATTCTAAAAACGGTGGGTGCGGAAAAAATGCAAGCATTCCAAGACCTATTAAATCTATTAATACAGAAACTGATAAAGAAATGATATTTAAATCGGTGAATGCAGCTAGCAAGTGTATTGATATTTGCCGCCAATCGGTTTATTATGTCGCAAACAATATTACTTTATTCGCTTTTTCTCTCAAATTTTAGCATAAGATTCGGTTTAAATAAATTAACAAATTAACTGAGGGGAGATAAATCTATTAAGATTACGCGCAACGCTGTTAGATAGTTATCTGATTATTAACTAGATTGTTTTGTTTAGGATATAACTCGTTTTATCATTGGGGTTCCGCTTCATGAACTTCGAAATTCAACAAACACACACTATACGTGACAACACGTGGCTGGTGCCCTTTACACTCTCCGGGAATCATGTAGGTGGTAGTGCAACGTTTGAACGTAGAAAAAGGCCCCGTATATGTATGAACTGTTTTTAGAATTAAGTTATTGTAAATATTGTATACATATGCTGTAAATATTGTAAATATTGTATACATATGCTGTAAATATTGTAAATATTGTATACATATGCTGTAAATATTGTAAATATTGTATACATATGCTGTAAATATTGTAAATATTGTATACATATGCTGTAAATACGCTTCAGATTTAGATTTAAGTTAGTTAAAAGTGCGTGTTGTGCCGTTTATATATGTACTTCTTGATTTTGCTAGAATGTCGTTTGGCAAACTAGGGGGTCACATAGATGTTAAGATTTTTGTACTGTGCTGTCCACCAATAAGGACGCCTTCTTGAGCCTGCTATACCGTGGGGTTTCTTTTGTTTGTTTGACAAGTTGGAGTTTCACATATATTTCACCATGTACTGTCTCAATGTACGATATACATACTCAGTGTACTATGTACTGCATCATTGTATATGTACTAACTCATTGTACTATATACTGCCTCATTGCACTATGTACTAGCTCATTGTACCATACACTGACTCATTGTACCATATACTGACTCACTGTACCATGTACTGACTCAATGTACCATATACTGTCTCGTTGTACCATGTACGGACTCATTGTACCATGTACGGAATTATTGTAAAATGCACTGCCTGGTTGCACCTTGTATTACCTCAAAACGAAAAGATCAATAACTCTTAACAGATCAAAGTGATTGTCGATATGCACACATACAATTTACGACCATAATATTTGCCAAGTTTAATTGCAATCCATAAAGAAAACGGAAAGACAAATTGTGGACGAACGGATGATAGAGGGACACGATGGTTATGATATCCCTCTTGTAGCGCCGGGCTTAATGCTTTAGTAAATTTGACATCGGTTACAAATTCAGTCGCCGAATGTTAACATCTACTCGCGTCTTGTCACTGACACTCGAAGACTAGCTGCTCAATCTGGATTGTCACTTTTTCGATGCGTTCATTTGCAAATGAAAAGCAGGTCCGGATATTGGGCGGGGGGGAGGGGGGGAAGTGTGTTCGGTTGTTAAAAAAAAAAAAACAAAGAACCTTTTTAAAAAACACACCTTAAAGCGCAAAAGGAACAGTCACTTGTCACTTGAAATTGACCATGGTTTTATTCGGGCGCACGTAAATGGGCTTTAATGCACACTTTGAGAAGAAAAAAAACATTTTTGCTTTTATGCCCTTTTTAGGAAAGCCAGGGCCCATTTGAAATTGTAACCCCCTTCTCCAAACTCTTGACCTGATAGATCCGGCCCTGGAAAAAATACCACGCGTTATAAAGTTTGTGGTGACCTAGTTGTAAATGTCTGCGTTGAGATATGTATTCATAAGAAACCTCACAAAAAATACAAACGAACAGTTACTTTTCACTTGATATTTGACCATGGTTTTTTCTTGCGTACATAAATTTGGCTAGTATGCACACTCGGAGTATATAGACACAGACGTTTGTTTTGATTCTCTTTCGAAGAATGTAAGGTTCATTTTAAATTTTGACCCCCTCCCCAAAACTCTTGACCTAACTGATCCTAACCTGGAAAGACAGCCAAGCGTTATACATTTTGTGGTGACCTAGCTCTACATGTGTGCGTTCTTTATGTCTTTACATTTACTGATTAGCTTGTGTGAAATGACGAAAATGTAGCCAACCTACCTGTTTATATAGTGCGTTACGGACAGATAATTTTCTGTATTAGTGAAATTAAGAAAAGCTAGCAAACCTACCTGGTTATATTGTGTGTTATCTTGAAGTCAACTTTAGCCCTAAAAAATACAATATTTACAGACAAACACTTTTCTGTAATAGTGAGGTAAAATTGATCTTGTACTTGGTCGAATGACGTATAGTCATGTTAAAGATAATAGTAAACTACGTTGGAAACCATGTGCTAATTCGCAAATCGTGCTTTTTGAGAGCGCATGGTAGCCTGTAGGTTTTGTTACTTGAATCTTTTGATTTTAAGGTGAATCGTAATTAGCCCATATATTTCAAATCATATGCACGGTTTCGTGATGTCTTCATCTGTCACAGTTGACCCACTTCAAACCGGCCGCTTATATCCGTAATATCATAAAAATGTACATGTTTTATATTACATGTAACAATGTACATCACAAGTTGTCTTTATTTCTGTTCATGAAAAAATAGGTCACAATGACAAACGAAGCACACAGCTATTGGATACAGCCTGATACTGAAGAAGGGAAAACTCTTGATAGAGATCGTGATAACCTAGCTTTCGTTTCTGATCATGACTCCTTGCGTTCAAGCAAAAAGAAGAAGAAAGGAACACAAGGGTCCTACAAATGGAAAACAGGTATGCAATTGATGCAATCGTTATTGTCTGTATAAGAAATTCTACCTATTTCAAGATAATTTAAAGCGAACAATAATAATTAAAAATGTAGTGGACGATATTAGTTTTAGAAGATATGTTATTATCCTTTATACGCTTCTATAGTAACTTTAAAATAAAAAAGATGGACTTAATACCAGGAAGGCAAACGTTTTTTTCAAATATTTTTTTATATTGAATATATATACGGTTTGAAATGATATTACACGCATTGGAAGACAAATGATGAGTTTCCTTGTTTTAATGAAACGTCCAGCGTTTCGACAACTCTTTAGGATATCTAAAGATTGTATTGATTTCATTTCGGAGCTTAGAACGTTTATGTATACATAAGTAACAACGGTGTATTCACATTAAAAATATCTTCATCCATTTCCACAGTACACATTTTTAATAGCGTCAGTTTAGTTACTTCCATGCTGTGAATTCTGTACAGGAAAATGAAATAAAATAAAATCAAATAGCATGCGCAACAATGACAGTCATAAAGAAGTATCATAAAATCATAAAATGTCTAGCCATTCTCTTAAAACTCTTCTTAAACATAGGACATCCAGTCTCTCTCTCTCTCTCTCTCTCTCTCTCTCTCTCTCTCTCTCTCTCTCTCTCTCTCTCTCTCTCTCTCTCTCTCTCTCTATATATATATATATATATATATATATATATATATATATATATATATATATATATATATATATATATATATATATATATATATATATATATATATATATATATATATAAGATTAAGAATTCATTATTTCAGACTACTAAGTCCATACCTATATATATATATATCATATATATATATATATATATATATATATATATATATATAAGAGAGAGAGAGAGAGAGAGAGAGAGAGAGAGAGAGAGAGAGAGAGAGAGAGAGAGAAGAGAGAGAGAGAGAGAGAGAGAGAGAGAGAGTCTATTTCGCCTGGCCTGCTTTAGTGTGTGACTGAGTCACCACCATTTACCTGCGATTTCAACAAAAGTACATATCGGCAATGCTTTCATGGAATAATACGCCGCAGGGCCGAATGGTGTTTGTGTGAGTGGGGGAGGGAGTCCGGGTTTGCGAAGCTCCATCTGCTATATATAAAAGACGTACACACACAAACGCACAGTTACTGGTCATTTGAAAATAAATTGATCATCGTTGTATTATTGCCCGTTAATTGCACACCGATTAAAGAGACAATGACTTTTCCTTTCAAGGAAAGACAGGACCAAATTTAAATTTTACCTTGATGGACTGAAGTCGCTGATAATGACCTTATATATTTATTGACTGGTGCTGAACGTTATATACCCACCATGTCCGCTAATTCTGCGCGTAAACATTGGATCACGTGTTGTTTTTGGACTAATATCTAGTTTGTATCAAGAAAGAACGATAGTCCTTTTAATAAGGAAGTGATAATATAAAGTTTACAAAAATACCTCACATTTCTACCCTTAAAAGTCACTGGCCATACTCTGACATTTAATATGTATATATCATATTTGCATTACGTAAATAGAAGTAGTCATACTCGCACAATTTTTGTTTTTTAAATTTTGAAGCGTAAAGATGACATAATAATTTAATTACTCGAATATTAACTATATAACGCTGTTACCTCCCCTTAAGTAAGATTTCCCACCTATAGAGGACGCCAACTGGAATGACGTACATTTATCCCCAGAAGAGAAAGTATACGCTTCTTGTTGATAAATTATTATTACCTGTGTTAGACATCATCATCATCATCATCATCATCATCATCATCATCATCATCATCATCATTATTATTATTATTATTATTATTATTATTATTATTATTATTATTATTATTATTATTATTCACATATACGTCAATATTTGTCGTTAGTGTATAAAATAATACAATAAAAACGTGTCATTCAAAATTTTTAATTTAAATCGCTTACGTATATGTGGTTTTTAGTACAAAGAATATAATATAAGTTTAGCGGCTTGTCCTGGTTGTACTTGATGTTTTTGTTTTATACTGAGAATTGAAATATGGCTGCATGACACCTTTCATCATACAAACTTGGTCGGCTATCATCAAGTGTTACGCAGTGTGGTATCTCTTTGTCACGCATGTATCGGTAACGTACATATTATTAAGCATTATTTCTGCTAAAATTAGTCGAAATATTACTTGATAGATTTATCAAGATATAATTTTCGGACATATATGAAACATGATTACATTTCCGAAGGGTTTATTAAATTCAATGATTTTGATTTCATATTATTAGGACCAAGTAACGTGTTACCCATATTAAAAATTATATGCATTAACAGTAATCATTTATTTGGTTGTATTATTTATAATAAAAAGTACAAGTCAATTTTGAGCGCCTTTTATACTCACAAAACCCCTTGTTTTACAACAACAAAAAAAACGGCGTGCATAAATAGTATTACCTATGTAGCATGACCTTTCTGGAATGATAGACGTATATTGATATAGCAAAAATGTATGCATTAAGGAAAGAAACGTATATAATGAGTTAACGTGTCAGCGACATTGATTTGTCCTGTTTCGACTGCAGGGACAAACTTAGAGACCTAATCATGTTTTGTATCTTATATGTTTTCAGCATGTTTTTATGTTTTCTAATTTCATTGTTTTTGTCATTTGTTGTTCTGTAGTGTAATCATATCATTATAGATGGTGTAAAGCGCTTAGAGCTTCGAAAGATTAGGCGCTATACAAAGTCATTATTATTATTATTATTATTATTATTATTATTATTATTATTATTATTATTATTTGTGCCTCATTAGTGTATTTGGGTCTAGTACGCGTGATCATGGTGTTATTATATATTAATAAATAACGTAATCTTGTTTATTTAACATCGGTAATTTAGTAGTGAAATATATTTTAAACTTCTCTTTTAAATTGAAATAGTGTGTTATTATTGAGAAATAATAAAATTACGAACACTGATAAAAAAGAAGAAATAAACTAATTGATGTAGTACGACTGATCTTTCAGAAACCGTTCAAATTCTGCGCAATAGCCATGATGACTAATTCGATAGTGACCGCATTTCTTGAATAGGCATCAATAATGTTTTTTTTTTATTGAGTTCATTTTTCTTTAAGTACAGAATCGGAGTTGATCAAATGGAAAAGTTGAAAACAAATTGCAAATTTTATAGTTTTAATAAGTTACTAAGTTGAATAAAAACAACAATAAATACAGCCTTGACAACCATGTGGCGAAATCTCAGAATTATTATATATTATCCTTACATGAAACTGCTTTTTCTTAATGTCAACACGGACAGAAACAGTCCAAAGTAAAATATATTTCATTTCCATTGCCCGATTAGTAAAAAGTGCATATTTTCAAAGCTAAGCGTAGAATAGGCCGGCATATCACGAGTCAAGAAAACACAGCTGGTATTCGTTGTGTCCAAAATAAATATTATTTGGAACAGAATATTCAGGTTACAATTGCCTCTATCCAAATTGCAAACATTGCAGTATTTTAATTGCATGGGTTCGAGTCTCGAGCTCAGCCAATGAGAGTATGTGAGAAAGCATGCCGTTTGTTTCTCGTGGGTCAATGGTTCTTTCTGGGCTATTCCCATGTTCTTCCTCCACCATTAATATTGGCCGCCATTTATAGCCTACCTTGTGCTGAAAATGGCGCTAGACACTATAACAACAACAAAGCTACGGATGTTTAGTCCGGTACGTTGAGCAATTGGCCCTCTCATCTTACCTGACCCAAGTGTCACTAAGATTAATTACATTTGGAAATGGTGCGTAAAGTATGTATGTGTTACAGATGCACTTATTCTAAATCAAAATTGTATACTTTACACTTAAGTAGTTTCCAATCACGGACAGTAGTTTCCAATCACGGACAGTCCCACGTTTACTCGCTGGTGGAAGAGGATCGGCCATTCTCTTGTTTTACAAAAATGACTGACAATATGTACTGTCACGTGCTCCAATAATTAACTTTTCAACCTGTAACCATTTGGGACAGCTTTCGCTAATTGCCATAACTCAATACCATATCAATTAACCTCTGTATCTTTGTATCTATTATTTGAAATTTTGTATATCGCTTGGAATCATTTTCCTACTCAAACTTTCCGCGTGGTTAAACTTGTGCGAATTTTACCTCTACTATAAAAGTTGTGAAAGTAAAATTTCTTTAACATTTCATATTTTAGGTTGCATGACACAATCATATTAATCAACTTAACATTTTGAATATAGATTGGAAAGCGTGACAATCTAGCAAATTCATGCCGTATATAAATTTAGATCTGATTCTGAAAACATTGAGACACAGTAATAGACAGAACTATTAAGTACAGAAAGCTCCAAGGAAGATTTGACATTATAAAAGCGTCTATATATTTTGCTTTTAAAATTTTCTGTTTGAATGTTCTGGAAAGGGCTTGATTTATAAATTATATTAATTCTGCAGGTTATTCCTTTTCAGGTGTCGTGATTTTCTTTTTCAACCTATTTAAGTATCTATGACTGATACATACCAAAAATAGTTTGTTTTCTAATATCATCCTGATTTTCTTACTTTAGATATTTCATAAAGAGATTAAAACTATGCATGATAATATTCATATATCCTTTTACTTTTTAGTGTTCTGTATATTTTTGTATTTATAATTCTACAGATTGTGTGTGTATATATATATATATATATATATATATATATATATATATATATATATATATATATATATATATATATATCTGTGTGTGTGTGTGTGTGTGTGTGTGTTTGTTACAGAATATCATTATTTCCCATTTACAGATTGTCTACAAAGATAATCTTGTAACATTAACCTTTGTTTTACTCAAGTACAGCAAAGTAAAATGGTTATCTAAATCAAAGTTATAGTTGATTTTAAATCTACGTAAAATTGGCGAACATACTATTAAATTAGGGTCATTAAAATAGCAAATAAGGTTAAAACAAAAGATTTAAAATATTTTGGAAAAAGTTATAGGGCAACCCATTAATTAAATTCTGGTCGGTAAAGTATCCATTTTGCGATAGATTCATAGAAAAAGTTTCCTTAGTTAAATATATTTTATTTAATACACATCTAAGTCTATATTCGTCATATTTATTATTTGTCAACATTCTTCACTGCAAAAAGGAATATATCCTGTTACGTATATTTGATATAAGTTTATTTATTTACATTTATTTTTAAATTTGTTTGTTTGTCAGATTCAAATTTGGCATTTTAAATTTAACATTTATTCATTGGGAGATGACCTGTACTTTACAAAATAAACATCAGGTGTTGACCTCATTTCTGACCTGGCTTCAGAGTTGTAAACAAGCTTTTACAATGATTGGTTGGTTCCAAGGACATTATGGAGCTTTGTATAAACATCTTGCTATTTTAGTTGGGTCATAAGGTGTGTACGTGATTCTTTGAACGTAAATTTGTTCTAAAAGAGTTTAGAAGATCACGTGACCCCTTTCTTGTTTACGTAAAAACAGGTATATAAATTATGTTTTGAGAGCGAACTATTGAGTAGAAGTTGGGCTTTTAGAATATTAAGTTGTCTTTTTGAATTATTTTAAATTACTTTGTATTGGAAATTATTTCAATTAGTTTGGATTCAAGAGGACTTATTTTGTTATTTATCTGGAAAAGAATTGTAATCATAGAATTTTATTACCAAGAACTGACTTCATCAAGTGACATCGTCTTCCATCTTGGATACTTCGCTGGGATTCGAACTTGGAATTATTTGACCATTTTATTACCAGAACTTTTGCAATTTCACTAGTGGATTATATTTTGAATTATTTTTGGATTAATTCTGGGAATTGATTCTTAAAACCGTAAGTTTATTTTTCTTTTCTGGAAAATATTTGCACTCAATAAATTGTTTATTAAGTTTTTACAAGCTTGTTATTTTCACTCTTTCTATGTTACTGTTTATTCGAGCCTAAGCACGTAACAATCCCTTTTCAAATGTTGTTTTTTAACCTGAAGTTCTTATATTGTTGTTACTGTAAAATATTTACAAATAATATTTTTAATGTTCGAATAAATCTTTAAATAATTACAGATTTTTCTTCATTGTAAGCGTGGTATGCGTTTGAATATTTTTTTACAATGGTTAACTCTTAATGTCTCATTATTCCTCGCGTTAATTAAGTTTTGAAAGTATTGGTTACCATAATTTCAGTTTTATTGATATGTTTATATCAATAACACTAATGAAATATTTATATCTTCATTCCATTCTGCTGTTTGTTTATCAGCTAAATACGAAAACCATAGAGAATCTATTAGAAAAAATACAGGACATTAGACGTATCTCTTGTGATTGATCCAGAAACTCTGGCCGTGAAGTCTGTTTCTGCTCATGATATGGCCTCACAATGAACTGTGTTTGTTACTCGTGACAATATATTATATATTGAACTCATTCCGCATGAGCAAAACTAGTTATATGCTGTCAAGTCGACTGACTGACGGGCCTTTAATTAACGGATTTCCAGGACCACAATGTTTGTAAGAAGGTAGCGCGAGTTCACCATTTGCCATCACTTTTATCGTTGACTTGTGCATGCCTAGTTTATCCTTCCTGTAATTTTAACGTTAATAAACTTGTTTTTCTAGCATTATATATTACACTATTACATTTAGGATATTCCTGCCAGATTTGGTTCATATCACAACTTCATTTTTTGTATCGGTTTTCTTTCCACATGTCACTAATATTATGGTATACGTATGAAATAAAATTACATGGTTTGAGCAGAAATTTTGTATTCTTTCTCGCACAATTCACACTCCGTTCATATATGTCTGCCGACTATCTATTTTGCTTAACTTTAATGTTTGTGTCTGTTTGTTATTGTATTTTAAACAATATGATTTCATTGAATAATTTCATATATAATGTTTTACATATTGTTTAATAAACTTTAATTAATAAATAACTTAACTTAACTAATATAATACTTGGTCGCTGATAATAATAATAGATTATTATATGAAACACACCATATTATCGACACAAATAAAACAAAGAACTGTATATGCACTATATTTTTAATAATTAGCTCCTTACTTTTAATAGTATGCTTTTAAATATTACTTTTAGGCTGCATGCCAAATGAATCATATTATTCATCGTTTTCATTTTTACGACTTTTATATAAAGCAACCCAACTTGTTATTTTCTCCAAAAAAGTCTTCGCTATTAATAATCGTACTTTCAGTTGGAAATAATCTTTTTCTTGTCATATCTTTGCTAATACTTCCTCTAAAATGTTAATCTGTTTCATAATTCTTCCAATCTGTAGAATGTGAGACTATCGTATTTGCTTAATTTGGTTTTGTTTCTGGATAAGAAAAAACCATTTGGCTGTCATTTGTAATACCGTAACACGAGTTTCTGGTTAAGAAAAACCATTTGGCTGTCATTTGTAATACCGTAACACGAGTTTCTGGTTAAGAAAAAACTATTTGGCTGTCATTTGTAATACCGTAACACGAGTTTCTGGTTAAGGAAAAACCATTTGGATGTCATTTGTAATACCGTAACACGAGTTTCTGGTTAAGGAAAAACCATTTGGCTGTCATTTGTAATACCGTAACACGCGATTCTGGTTAAGGAAAAACCATTTGGCTGTCATTTGTAATACCGTAACACGCAATTCTGGTTAAGGAAAAACCTTTTGGCTGTTATTTGCAATACTGTAACACGCTTTTCTGTTTATTTTAATCCTCTACCAAAGAGTCTAGGAATCAGTCCACCTGCTTTATCAGCAAGTAACTGGCCGATAAACCCACCCTATTTCTTATGTTTTAACTGTTAACTTATAAATGTTCAATCAAGACCATGATACGTTTGCATTAGAAATACACGTTTGGCATTTGTGGTAACCTCAATTTGTCACTTGAGAAGACAAAAGAAGATTTTGATCTAAAAGCACCTGTTTTGTTTCAAAATATTTATTTTCTATATGACGTACCCCAAGATCATGAAATGAATTAAGAAACATCACATATACTCTTGGTAGTAACTATGTTTACTTGAGTTATACATTGGTAAATATGTAAACCTTTGCAAAATTGTCGCACTTGAAGAATCGTGCAATTGATTCATTTAATCTGATTTTTATAACCCTAAAACTTTAAATTTGACATAAATTTGATAAAAATACTTCATTTTGGCCTGAATGGTGCGTTGATAGTAATCAGCTTTCCAGTATTAGTACATATATGTAGCAGTAGTCAAGACAAGCAAAATGCTTAACAGCACGCACTATCAAAGCCAGTGAAAAGAGCGTGAGACCATATTTGCAAGTCTTTGTGTATTGCCACACTTTAGGCATCTCTTCTAATAGGTCATAGAGATTTTACGCTGTAAGTAACATAAGATTTAAACCTTGACACTAAGTCTGTGGATACTTGTTATTTTCTAACCTCGTAGCAGTTTATAAAGGTGCCCTACGAGGAGCATGTATTCATTCAAGTTTCAGAAAGATTATTGATGCATTTTGCACACTGTCGTCTGTCTACAATATTTAATATTTCTCGCTTACAACATTGCGTAAAACTGTTTATTAATAATGTACTTACATCAAGTAATATCTGTCCTGAAGTACAAATATGGCTAATGCATTACTAAATTAAAGCTAATATTATTAAGTTCCAAGATGTGTTATGTTAATCCAAACGTTCAGCAAATCTCTTGAGACAATGGTTTAAGAGCGACGAAGCAAACCTAGCATCTACCTACACGTTCGAACACATCTTTGTCATTGTAACTTTGCTAAGGTAACAGATACATAAATATATTAATGAGTCAAACGGAAGCGGTGGTTTAAGACATGGATCTATTCTCTGAGCATATGTTTCGTGTAGCACTGATGTCAATACTTGACTTATCCGGATTTCCAGTTGAGGCTACCATATTGTAACTAGTACATTTTTTTAAAAAAAAAAACAATATAGATTAAAATAGTAAAAGGAAAGGTCCAGACATTGAATCAATAGTAGTCTATTGATTTACCAATCTAATTATACCCACTCTTACACCATTTATTGTTCCATCAATTAATTCTAAAATACGAGTATGCTAAATGACTGATAGGTCAGTATATTCGAAAATCATGGAACTCAATATAACTTTAAATCATAATGGAAATGAGGCATCTCTGACTCACTTAAAGCACAATGATGTATTCTATCACCATACACCCTCCAAAGTAATGGATAAACAAGGATGAAAATGCAAATATGTGTCACTACTACACCGAAAACTGGTTACATGTCTATACTTAACTTATTTCAGCTTATTTCTCTATTGCAAAACGTTTTTATAGTACTTCCGTAATCTTCATTTTCTACACCGGTATGAGACATTTAACTGCGCTTATCTATCCCGGTGTATTTGAGTAAAAATGATGCTTCTTCTTGTTACAAATAACAGGGGTCGATGTGGAACCAACTCGTTCGGCGACCCTTATTTAACGACGATAAAATAGCCCCTGACATAAAATATAGGGTGCGTGTATCTAACTTTATGAAAAACTTCAATGCTTTAATCTCTGATCAGTCATATTTCTGACTGCAACGTAGCACAAAGATTTTGCACTTTTTTAGTGTACGTATTGTTACGTGCTTAGGCTCGAATAAGCAGCAACACAGAAAAAGTGAAAACTAACAAGCTTGTAAAACTTTAACAATGAATTTATTAAGTAGAATTATTTTCATAAAATAAATAAACTTACGGTTTTAGAGAATCAAATCCAACATTAATCCAATATAGAATGCACAAAATAATCCACTAATGGAATTGCAAGAGTCCTGATAAATAAATGTTCTAATAGTTCCAGGTTCGAATCTTGACGATGTAATTCAAAATGGCTGACAATGTCACGTGATGCAGTTCTTGTTTTTAAAATAATCCAAATGAAAATCATAAACACATGTCCTTTTCCAGTTACATGGAATAATTCCTCTTGCTACAACGAAATGACACAATGTCCATTACAAGGTAATTAAAATTATAACTCAAACAGAAAACACAACTATTAACTTTAAAAGCCCAGATTCTAATGAATATTCTCTCACAGTACAATAATTTAAATACCCGTTTTTCTTACGTAAACAAGGGATCACGTGATTTTCTGGAAGGTCAAAGAAAGAAGCTACCTTCACTAAGTCACGTACTAAAAGAATGATCCAGAAGAAAATCACTAAAAATAAAAAGATATTTTTGGATCTAGCCAATCATTTCCAAAGCCTGTTTACACTCTCTAAAGAAGGGTCAGAAATGAGGTCAACAAGCCAAGGTCAACCTGTGTTTACAGCTAGAGTCTAGGTCAGCCTGAATTTTCCAGAATAATCTCCCAATTAATGAATTTTAAACCCTAAATGACAAATATGGATTTGACAATTAAAAATAAATAAGTTAAATCAAATATACGTAACACCTTCCCCCATAAAATAAAAAGAAATGTTTATATGATAATACTTTCTTTTTATCACAAACCAATTTACATTTGAGGTTAAAAGAACTAGTATAAATTACACAGTATAATGAATTATACACGGGAAAGAGCGTCTGCAATTATATTATTTTTTCCTTTTATGTGCCTGATATCAAGATTATATTCTTGTAATAACAAACTCCATCTCAGTAATCTTTGGTTTTTGTGTTTCATCTTGCCGATGAAAGTAAGGGGGTTGTGGTCACTAAAAACTATAATCGAAGAAGGAGCTGAACTTAGATAAACTTCAAAATGTTGCAAAGCCAAAATCAATGCCAAACATTCCTTCTCGATTGTTGAATAATTTTTCTGGTGCTTATTCAATTTCTTAGAAAAATAGCACACTGGATGTTCAATTTCATTTTTAATGAAATAGCAGACAGGAACTTCAGTGGCTTCAGTCTCATTTATGGCCCTTTGAAACAAACAGGAGATCTCAGGATCTTTTTCCTGTTCGACGACAAGTGACTGTCATTTATCACCCTGATTAAGAGGATGAGTTGTTAAAAGAGGATCACTGTGATCAATACCTTCTGATTGATCCAAACAAAGAGTAAAAGTGACCTCATCAAAAACCTGACCTATACTAGCGTCAGCTGAAGGAATACTAACTTCTTCAACATCATTCTCAAAATCATCACCCTGATTAGAATAGAAAGAATGAGTTGTTAAAAGAGGATCACTATGATCAATGCTTTCTGATTGATCCAAACAAGAAGTAAATGTGACCTCATCAAAAGCCTGACCTATTCTCGTGTCAGCTAAAGGAATACTGTCTTTATTTTTCAACATAAACCTGACCCATGCATATGTCAGCCGAAGGAATACTGCCTTCAACAACATAAACCTGACCCATGCATATATCAACTAAGGGAATACTGCCCTTTTCAACTTCATTCTCAAGGGCTTTCTTTGCCATTGCTCTGGTAACCGTACAAGCTTGAAATATATCAGGGATTTCTTTTTCAATTGGATCAACTTTCTGATCCAAATTAGGCTTGTCAGTTACAAGTGGATTAACCACAACCTTGTCCCCAGCTAAGTCGTTGCCTAGCAATAAATCGATGCCCTCAACGGGTAAAACCGAGACTGTTCCGATTGTCTCAGGTCCTGACACTAAGTCTGATGACAAATTTACACAATGAAAAGGAACATTAACAAAGCTGCACTCTACTCCCTGAATAAGAATACTTTCATTAGAAGAAGACTTCTCAGAAAAAGGCAAATTACCTGATAATAAAAGACTTTGAGAAGCTCCTGTGTCCCTTAATATTTTAATAGGGGTGGGATTGGCCGAATCACCCAAGAGTGATACAGAACCCTTCTATATGAATGGTTCATAATTCTCCATAATAAAATCAGACTGGGGTTTATTAGACCCAACAAATGTATTGCTTTCAATACATGACTGTGACCTTGACCTCTTGTAAATAAGAGCATTTGGAACAGGTCTGTCTTCATTCTGATGCCTATTTTTCAATTTATAGCAATCAGAAATAACGTGTCCTTTTTTCTTGCAATAGGTACACGTCGGAAGAGACAAGGATCTAGAATCAAACTTCTCTGAAGTCTGATTTTTAAAAGTTGTGTTAGTTTGAGTTTTAGAAGGGCTTGAATTAGGCGGAAATACTTTTCTGCCAGAAAATTGTTGAGTAGAAGTCTTGTTAACAAAAGGAACTTTATGTGTCAAAGAATATTTGTCAGCAGCTCGAGCAGCATTTTCCAAGGTTTCAATCTTATGCTCATCAAGATAAGTCCTAACATCACTATGGACACAGTTTTTGACCTCTTCAATTAATATAATTTGCTTGAGATTTTGATAATCTTGTTTGACTTTCTTGGCTAAACACCATCTATCAAACATCTGCTCTTTATCTCTAGCAAATTCAACATGAGTTTGTACAGCTTCTTTTCTGAATTTTTGCCTATAAGCTTCAGGGACTAACTCATTACCACTTAAAATGCATTCTTTAACCACATCATAATCACCACTTTGCTGAACGGACAATGAACAGTAAGTATCACTAGCCCTACCAGTAAGTACACATTGTAATAACATGGTCCAATATTCTCGCATCTGCTCTTTTTGCAATTCAATCTGTCTTTCTTTCTTTCTCTCTCTCTCTCTCTCTCTCTCTCTCTCTCTCTCTCTCTCTCTCTCTCTCTCTCTCTCTCTCTCTCTCTCTCTCATACTGTCTTTCTTAAAATTCCAGCTTCTTCAACTCTAATTCCATCTGGAATTTTAATTCTAATTCTTTTAGTTTCATATCAGAGTCTGATGTAGACTTACTGACCGAAATCAAAGCACTTTGTTCCAACATATCCTTTTCCACCAAATATTGAACCAAAATCTTTTTGATATCTTGTTTCGTTAAAGAAGCCTTGACTTCAAAATGATCAAATTTTCTGGCAAGTGGAATCAATTCATCTTTTTTGAAAAGATCTAATTGCTCCTGGGTAGGATTAGAAAGAAATATTTCTACCTTAGATGTCATTTTAATACAAGCGTGTCAGTCTCAATAAAGATTTAAAATTTTTCAAAAACTAGGGGAAATTCAAATTTAAATTCCAATTTATTTCAATCCCGATCTCAATCCCGGACAAGCCCCCAATTTCTATGTTACGTGCTTAGGCTCGAATAAGCAGCAACACAGAAAAGTGAAAACTAACAAGCTTGTAAAACTTTAACAATGAATTTATTAAGTACAATTATTTTCATAAAATAAATAATCTTACGGTTTAGAGAATCAAATACAACATTAATCCAATATAGAATGCACAAAATAATCCACTAATGGAATTGCAAGAGTCCTGATAAATAAATGTTCTAATAGTTCCAGGTTCGAATCTTGACGATGTAATTCAAAATGGCTGACAATGTCACGTGATGCAGTTCTTGTTTTTAAAATAATCCAAATGAAAATCATAAACACATGTCCTTTTCCTGTTAAATGGAATAATTCCTCTTGCTACAACGAAATGACACAATGTCCAGTACAAGGTAATTAAAATTATAACTCAAACAGAAAACACAACTATTAACTTTAAAAGCCCAGATTCTAATGAATATTCTCTCACAGTACAATAATTTAAATACCCGTTTTTCTTACGTAAACAAGGGATCACGTGATTTTCTGGAAGATCAAAGAAAGAAGCTACCTTCACTAAGTCACGTACTAAAAGAATGATCCAGAAGAAAATCAGCCACTAATTGCTAAAAATAAAAAGATACTTTTGAATCTAGCCAATCATTTCCAAGGCTTGTTTACACTCTCTAAAGAAGGGTCAGAAATGAGGTCAACAAGCCAAGGTCAACCTGTGTTTACAGCTAGAGTCTAGGTCAGCCTGAATTTTTCAGAATAATCTCCCAATTAATAAATTTTAAACCCTAAATGACAAATTGGGATTTGACAATTAAAAATAAATAAATTAAATCAAATATACGTAACAGTATGCTAGTTTGTAGTGACTCGAAAGCGGAAGCGTGAATAGGTGACATTTAAACAGCGTATTTCTTACTGATAATAAAACTGAGCGACTCTGTCTGAAATTTTTTTTTAAAACTAGTTCAACAGGACAATAGTTCCACGCAGTTCTCAGATACAAATCACACCGGAGGCACCAAGTGGCCGAGTGGTCTAAAACGATCACCATTGCAGATCACTGTCATCTCACCTCTTTCTACGTTTGTTCGAATCTCAGATTCGGCTAATGTGGATATGTGAGAAAGCTTGCTGGTAGCTTCTCGTGGGTCAGTGGTTCTTTCTGGGGGTTGTCCCGGGTTCTTCCTCAACCATTTATACTGTCTGCCATGTATAGCCTATCGTGTGCTTAAAAATGGCGTTAAACCTTGCAAAAACAAAAACAAATCACACCGGTGAGGTAAACAACGCAGTAAATGGCGCGATTACCTAACATGTAGCTCTGTGTTCGATCCGTTGAGGTGAAGAGAAAGAAACGAAAGAGAAACTAAAGGCCCTTCAGGTGGAAAACGTGTATGCACTCGATGTCACACTCGTATTAATAATGTGTTAGTGGTAAACGTGCATGCACTCGATGTCACACTCGTATTAATAATGTGTTAGTGGTAAACGTGTATGCACTCGATGTCACACTCGTATTAATAATGTGTTAGTGCAAATATAGACTAAGCATCTGATATCCTCACCATTTGTAAGAAAATCCAGCTTTTCTTACTTCTTTCAGACAGTTATTACTGTCGCCCGACAAACAAGATTTCGAACAGTACACTAGTGAATTATACTAGTTTTAGAGTAGATCGTATATACCTAATTATACCTAATTATACCTGAATACATTTCGAATAAATAGTGAGGGATTTACTATCATATATTTGAATATAATGTTATTTGAATAGGTAAAATGCTACCTAAAAACTGATTGTAGGAATAGTTATAAAAAAAACCTAAATTAATATCAACCATGCAGTATTTTGAGAAATCGCAAGTATTTTTTAAAGCTGATTTTCATTTTTATTCAGTACTTGTAACATTTTTATTTACAGAAGTAACAATTGGAAAAAGTATACGGATGAAATTTGATTAATTTCGACAATTTCAGTTTACTTATTTACTTCGGAATATGTGGGTAATTCTGTTAAATATAATGTAGTTATAACAACAAAACACCATGCGTATCTAACACACTAATAAAAAATACATTACATGACATTTCTGAACAATCTTTTATAACTCCTTCTTTACGAAACTGTGCTGCTCACTGTAGGTAGTGACCTCATTTGCTGGGCAAGTTCTGCATACATCGATATTGGCCTCAGATATTCATTTGCTAGTTGCTATTGAACCACTTACACAAAAAGCAGATCTGTTACTTCTGCAAGTGTACTCATAGTGTGTTACCCAAAGACATAGCATGGCAAGATAGTGTGCGGAGGATTCGAACACTCCATCTGCGTATTGCTAGTTCCTCACTCTAACCATTTAACCACCACGGCATCTTAGATCCAGTAGAATTTATGTTGATTTGGATTTGAAATTGATATGTGAATTGTATACGATATTAGTTACAGTTACATCTAATGGAAATAAAAGCTATTCACCGCACAGTTAATTACTTGCAAATCACGTAGTCGACTTTTATACAAAATCTAGATCAACGTGTACGTGATTTTGAATCTGATTATTTGTATAATATTCCGCAAACAGGCCAAAATAGTTTGCATATATCTTTGCCTATAATATTTTCATTGACGCAAAATCTGTATATATAATATTTTCTTCGCTGATGAGAAACCAGTAGCGTAAATCCGTGGTAAATTGAAAACGTTTCTGGTTTTGGACTACTACACTGAGCGACTCTCGGCTCATAGAAACTAGGTCACCATGGCAAAAATTCCACGCAGCACTCAGATACAGCTATATAAAGGCAGAGGCAAACAGTGCGATGGCCCATCGTTCAGTCACAATTATGAAACCCTGATATCAGGAGAAGAAAAGAAAAATATGGCTCAGGCATCAACAAATGGAGATCAGGTACGCTCTCAACCAACCACTAGTTTCTTGCTTACATGTCAGTGAAATAATTATCTTAGTACTTATATTTGTCCGTACTATGTACGTATATATGTATATATGCATTATGTATATATACATGCAAGAGGTTTAACGCACATCAGTACAGTCCTGGTTATAAAGCGCTGATTAAACATTAGATTCTAAACGGTTAAAGCAAAGCATTCCAAGACCAGAAGCTAATCCTTTGCAAACAAAGTTAAACATGAAGTCATACAATATAACATATAAAAGGTAAATATGTCACAATTCTTCGAAAATCATATAAATATAAATTAAGGGAAAAGTAATCATTGTAAATCCTTAAAATATAGGGTCAGAATGGTACAAAACGATTCCCTAAAAAAGTCCGAAACAGTCTTTGGTGGTACATCATTAGAAAGATTTGTAACCGAGTTTTTAAAAAAGCTATCTCACAGGGTGGAAACGATACACATAAAGCGAGTGTGCTCTTATATCCATGTACTATTACCAACAACGGAAACTAGAATGCATTATTTTTTTGGGTAAAAATCCTATTCGTTTTGAGAGTAGATAATTTGCATGTCTGCTGCCTCTCCAGATCTGAGCACCGATTCATCATTACCTGTTGTAACAATTGTTGGCAAGTCCAGGTATACAGCATACTGCATTTATACGTACGTAGTATATAAAGGTATGCAACTCCATTCAAGAGTTATGATTGGATGACGTACATATGTCATATGTGCGAGTGGAACACCAACACTTATCTCGGCGATGGATTTTATGTTCCAATGCTTGTTTGTGACTTTTGTATTCAAAACATTTTAGATTTAAAAAAAATTGAAGGCAGAATATTGTGTGTACCATTCAGACGTGACTGGCTATATGGCAGTTTTGGCTGCTTTATATCATTTCATACCTTTGAAACCAGCGTGATATAGTAGCCATCTGTACACAATACACACTTTTCTATAATAAAAAAAACTCATGTTTTAAAAGCTTTGGGATATAATCATTTTGGTGAGGTGTATGAGACTCGGTAGTGCTTAGTTCAGAGACTCTATTATGAGTGCAATTTGGGTGCTAAAACTGCCAAGAATACATATCTTAAGTTATTTCCACTTAACTGTTATTAATTACGGTTGTTTTTAATTATTTACTTGCACTGCGATTAATACTGTCTAACAGCGGGTACTGTCTAAAACAACGATACTCAAAGATTACATGAAAATTCGGAATATTTATTTAAATTTTTTCAATTATGAGTTCAATCACTTTCCATCTGAAATAAACCCCTTAGTTACGAAAGATTTCATTATGTGTTCAAAAGTAAATCAGACCATTAAAGATTAAATACAAACTGTAAAGACTGTTATGCCCAGAGACACAACACAGCATTCAAATCAAGTTGGTAAAGACTAATTGGGACCCACAATTCATTGATTGTGAATATCTGCCTACTCTCCTCTTTTTTTCATTTATATCAAAGAACAAAAGTTTATATAAATTGAAATTTATAAGTGAAGGATATACAAAATTATTTACGGTCATACCTAATTAAAACAAAAAATGCAGTCCACATAACATGATCACAGATTGCCAAAAGCAATGCAGTGCTTTGCATGTTAACGTGATAATTAACTCAACCCGTACAACTGTATTATCAATATTATTATTATTTCCAGGTTACGAAGGAAATCAAACCAAACATTGCCAAGCTGCATATCCTATCTGGTTTACAATACAGAGTGGATGACAACCCACCATGGATCTCAACCATTCTGCTCGGGTTTCAGGTAGTGTATTGTAAAATTGCATTTGCACCTGATCTTTATTTTGTATTGTAACATTATATCTTCTTTAACGTGTTGCTGCAACCCATATCACAATTTTCTTACGTTTCCTAGTGACATGTTGCATCCAAAAGTCACGATGTAATGACGTCATATGATGACATTATAAATGCTAGAAATTAAACCTTAATTGCGTCCTATAGAATTTCATATATAAACCGATTTAATTTAGAGCACTGAATAAAAAGCACACAGAAAAAACAGTGGCTTGAATGAAAAACACGAATACGAAAACATCATGAGTTGAAAGAAATGAACGAATACAATAACATCATGAGCTGAAAGAAATGAACGAATACAATAACATCATGGGTTGAAAGAAAGGAACGAATACAAAAACATCATGAGTTGAAAGAAATGAACGAATACAATAACATCATGGGTTGAAAGAAAGGAACGAATACAAAAACATCATGAGTTGAAAGAAATGAACGAATACAATAACATCATGAGCTGAAAGAAATGAACGAATACAATAACATCATGGGTTGAAAGAAAGGAACGAATACAAAAACATCATGAGTTGAAAGAAATGAACGAATACAATAACATCATGGGTTGAAAGAAATGAACAAATACAATAACATCATGGGTTGAAAGAAAGGAACGAATACAATAACATCATGGGTTGAAAGAAAGGAACGAATACAATAACATCATGGGTTGAAAGAAAGGAACGAATAAAATAACATCATGGGTTGAAAGAAAGGAACGAATACAAAAACATCATGAGTTGAAAGAAATGAACGAATACAATAACATCATGGGTTGAAAGAAAGGAACGAATACAAAAACATCATGAGTTGAAAGAAATGAACGAATACAATAACATCATGAGCTGAAAGAAATGAACGAATACAATAACATCATGGGTTGAAAGAAAGGAACGAATACAAAAACATCATGAGTTGAAAGAAATGAACGAATACAATAACATCATGGGTTGAAAGAAAGGAACGAATACAAAAACATCATGAGTTGAAAGAAATGAACGAATACAATAACATCATGAGCTGAAAGAAATGAACGAATGCAATAACATCATGGGTTGAAAGAAAGGAACGAATACAAAAACATCATGAGTTGAAAGAAATGAACGAATACAAAAACATCATGGGTTGAAAGAAAGGAACGAATCCAATAACATCATGGGTTGAAAGAAAGGAACGAATACAATAACATCATGGGTTGAAAGAAAGGAACGAATACAATAACATCATGGGTTGAAAGAAAGGAACGAATAAAATAACATCATGGGTTGAAAGAAAGGAACGAATACAAAAACATCATGAGTTGAAAGAAATGAACGAATACAAAAAATCATGAGTTGAAAGAAATGAACGAATACAATAACATCATGAGCTGAAAGAAATGAACGAATAGAATAACATCATGGGTTGAAAGAAAGGAACGAATACAAAAACATCATGAGTTGAAAGAAATGAACGAATACAATAACATCATGGGTTGAAAGAAAGGAACGAATACAATAACATCATGGGTTGAAAGAAAGGAACGAATACAATAACATCATGGGTTGAAAGAAAGGAACGAATACAAAACATCATGAGTTGAAAGAAATGAACGAATACAATAACATCATGGGTTGAATGGGAAGAAACAAAATGAATAAAATATGTCATGGGTTGAATGAAACACACACGCAAAAACATACACAAGCCTGATAATGAATTGACAAATGTGAATAATTCATTTGTTGTGTTTTATACCTCAGATTTGTCTTTTATATTTTAACTTCATAACATGATTGTAGTTAGGAACCCTATCAAAATGTCTGTGGATAGGTATAATTCCAACATAACTGTAGTTAGGGACCATATAAAAATGTCTGTGGGTAGGTGTAATACCAATGTAGTTAGGGACCATATCAAAAAGTCTGTGTGCAGGTATTATTCAAACATAACATTAGTTAGGGACCATATCAAAAAGTCTGGGTAGGTATTATTCAAACATAACATTAGTTAGGGACCCTATCAAAATGTCTGTGGGTAGGTATATACCAATGTAGTTAGGGACCATATCAAAAAGTCTGTGTGCAGGTATCATTCCAACATAACTGTAGTTAGGGACCATATCAAAATGTATGTGATTTGGTATCATACCAGGTGACTGTACTTAGGGACCATTTCAAAAAGTATATGGGTTGGTATCATAGCGCCATGATTGTAGTTAGGGACCATATCAAAATGTATGTGGGTAAGGATCATACCAAACTAAATTTGAATAGGGACCACACAAACTAGCATGTGGGTAGAGATTACACCAATGTGAGTTTGGTTGATGATCACACACAAAAAATACCTGTTTGTAGAGATCACACCAAATGCATTCGGGTAGGAATCACGGCAATGTGTGTTTCGGTAGTGATCACACCAAAACAAAGTTTGGGAAGAGATCGCACAAATTGCCTACGGGTAGGGATTACACGAAAATTCCTGTGGGTAGGGATCACACCAAAGTCATGTGGGTAGGTATCACATAAAAATGCTTATGGGTGGGGTCATACCGACAAGCTCTTTTTCGGTAGGAATTACACCAAAATGCCTGTGGCTAGGGATCATGCCGATATGACTGGGGTGTAGGAATTATACCACAATAATAAGGGAAGGAATCACACCACAATAAATAATGGTAAGAATCATACCACAATAAATAAGGGAAGGATTCATACCACAATAAATAAGGGTAGGAATCATACCACAATAAATAAGGGTAGGAATCATACCATAATAAATAAGGGTAGGAATCATACCACAATTAATAAGGGTAGGAATCATACCATAATAAATAAGGGTAGGAATCATACCACAATAAATAAGGGTAGGAATCATACCATAATAAATAAGGGTAGGAATCATACCACAATAAATAAGGGTAGGAATCATACCACAATAAATAAGGGTAGGAATCATACCACAATAAATAAGGGTAGGAATCATACCATAATAAATAAGGGTAGGAATCATACCACAATAAATAAGGGTAGGAATCATACCATAATAAATAAGGGTAGGAATCATACCACAATAAATAAGGGTAGGAATCATACCACAATAAATAAGGGTAGGAATCATACCACAATAAATAAGGGTAGGAATCATACCACAATAAATAAGGGTAGGAATCATACCATAATAAATAAGGGTAGGAATCATACCACAATTAATAAGGGTAGGAATCATACCACAATAAATAAGGGTAGGAATCATACCATAATAAATAAGGGTAGGAATCATACCACAATAAATAAGGGTAGGAATCATACCACAATAAATAAGGGTAGGAATCATACCATAATAAATAAGGGTAGGAATCATACCATAATAAATAAGGGTAGGAATCATACCACAATAAATAAGGGTAGGAATCATACCATAATAAATAAGGGTAGGAATCATACCACAATAAATAAGGGTAAGAATCATACCACAATAAATAAGGGTAGGAATCATACCATAATAAATAAGGGTAGGAATCATACCATAATAAATAAGGGTAGGAATCATACCATAATAAATAAGGGTAGGAATCATACCACAATAAATAAGGGTAGGAATCATACCATAATAAATAAGGGTAGGAATCATACCACAATAAATAAGGGTAGGAATCATACCACAATAAATAAGGGTAGGAATCATACCACAATAAATAAGGGTAGGAATCATACCATAATAAATAAGGGTAGGAATCATATCATAATAAATAAGGGTAGGAATCATACCATAATAAATAAGGGTAGGAATCATACCACAATAAATAAGGGTAGGAATCATACCATAATAAATAAGGGTAGGAATCATACCATAATAAATAAGGGTAGGAATCATACCACAATAAATAAGGGTAGGAATCATACCATAATAAATAAGGGTAGGAATCATACCACAATTAATAAGGGTAGGAATCATACCACAATAAATAAGGGTAGGAATCATACCATAATAAATAAGATAAGAATTCATACCACAATTAATAAGAGTAGGAATCACACAATATATAAGGGTAAGAATCACACAATAAGGACTTCAAGTATTGAATGCAAGTTGTGAAGAAGGAAAAGAAAGACTTCAGAAGGATGCAATAAGGCATATGCTTGTCTTTTCATCGCAATCATAGAGTAGTTCTCTGGTATAAAACACTTGAGTCGATTAAAAGGGTTGGTAACTGTGCGTACCTGTATCAATGTGACAAATTTTGAAGCATGATCCGATGTAATTGATTTTCGAGCTTAAACTAAATTGCTACAAGATAGTAAGTACACTGAACAAATAATGATGATCCGGGGCCTCGACCCCAAGGTAGATAGTAAGTTTTAGATACGATATTGTATAACATTAAACCGCCACTGGGGTTTCTGAGATGAAAGGGATTAATCGAATGAAAGGAATGAGGTGATGCTGTAGCCAACAATTTGTACAAAAATTCTCCCACCCTCTGTTGATTTGCTCTTAAATAAACATAGCACTTTGCGACCTTTTGGTTAATAAAGTTGGGTTGCTTTATTTATTTTTTTTGTGCACGTGACACGAGTAGTTAACTGGCGTACCTTTCGCCTTTATTTTCTATTATAAAAATACAACCCCTTCCCAGAAAACAAAAAACAGAAATAATAAAAACTCAATCGCGATTGTAATATTTATATTAGTTGTTAGTTAGGTGCAAGAAATTTCACTTAGATACTAATTTCTTTCTTTCTCGCCTGCTTTTCCTCATCAAATTTTTTGTTTTGCACGGCTTTCCTCGTCAAATTATTTGTTTTGCACGGCTTTCCTCATCAAATTTTTTGTTTTGCACGGCTTTCCTCGTCAAATTATTTGTTTTGCACGGGTTTCCGAAGCAAATACAACAAGCTTATTGTGCTTTATCTCCAAGTCTGCATTCAATAACACAATAAGTGCCTCCGCCTCTGTGAATCCTCAAAACTTGTTTTCAAAATGACACCTTAATGGCGGTTTTATTTGTTTGACCTGTTCCATGCCTCGTGCATGATGATTTAGTGACATCAAAGAAAATCTTAGAAACATTTCAATAAGTGTCATCAACATTTCAGTTGATCTATAACTTCATGTAAGACCTTCTTGTGCTATCAATAAACTTCCAATGTTGTTTCTCTTCTTTTATTACGCATCAAAGAACTGTAACACTAATTCATTCTCATGTCATGATATATTTGTAAGGGGTAAGTTGACAATTTATCCACAAAGAGATTTGAAGCATGTTTATATTTAGAACTAATTTTAGTGAATACACTTTAGAAGAAATTAACACGTGGTGTATGTTGTCTCACGTTTTATGCCTAATATAAAACGTGCTCACAATTTTGCATACCGTATATATAATTCTAATTCATTTAATAACAATATAAAGAACAGAGCTTTGAATTCCTTAAAATTTTAAGACTTCGAGAACATCGTTTTAAAAGTTGACATCAAATGTCTCAGATATTTTTATGCCTGAAAATTCCAACTCTGACAATTTAGTTTACATAAAATATCTAAGTAGTTTGATAGCTATTGATTGGATGGGACAATGATTGATAATTACTTTTTTCATTCAAAAACGCACAATTACTAAAAAGGTTGTTGATTTTCACTACAGGTACGATAAGTAAAATTATTGTGTGTGTTTTGACGCTGCAACCAGAAGATTGTTTCTCCTTATATTGTTTCTCGGGTGTCGATGACCTTGATCACTGTAGAAGGAGAATTTTTTATGTAAAAATATACCTGAACTAATTTTAAATGATCGAATGAATACTAATTAAGGCTACAGCACGTCTGGTCACAACCGTGTTTTCCAGTAGCCATAAAAACACCTGATACCATATACATGTACAGTATAATAATTAAACAGAGACTGCTATTAATCACTTATTTCTATCATTGATTATTTAAACAATATTGCAGGTTACTTGGTGCAATTTCAGTTTGACGATTTTATTTATCCAGACCAATTTTATTTATTTCACTCAATATTATTTATTTCACTCAATTTTATTTATTTCACTCAATATTTCTGCATATTTTGTCCAAAATACATGAAACGGAAGGGGAACCGAAGAAAGAAAGGATTGAGATTAACTTGTGCACCATGTTAAAATCATTTCAAATCGGGGATTTTTAATACTTTATGACGTCATTTTATTACGTCACTAATGATTAATGAATGGCAATTCATCAATGATATATAGGAATGGACCCAACAGCACACAAGGATGTTTATGTATCCGTATTATTGCGCCATGGGTGGATCACATTTTGTTTTATATCATTAGTATTGGCTATCAAAGCGCTTTATACCAACACTTTAAAAGTCATGATATTTTTAATATATTATCGAGATGTGTGTGTGTGTGTGTGTGTGTGTGTGTGTGTGTGTGTGTTGGAAATAGAATTTTAGAACATTATAATAGGTTTAAGAAAACAAACAATAACGCATTAAATACGTTACAGTATGTGTGCCTCGTAACCGACAAATTTAACTTAAAGTGTCGATAGGCTACTGCAAACACGTTTATATTATGACCACTGTAGATAGATCCCAAGGAAAGTGTAAACATACAGTTTGACGAACCATATTCTTGTAGGCTACAAGGTATACGTTTTGTTATTTAGGTTTCTATCCAACCTAAATTGTTTTTGTCTTTCATTACATATTTCTGCGTATGCTGCCCTCTATGCGTGTTAGGAGAGAGGCAAATGGAAAAAAGAATGGATTGCGTTGAAAATTTCTACCATGTTAAATAAATTTAATAAACGGGGACCATTGTTACTATCTATCGATTTTTTAATGCATGATTAATGATTAATGAGTAAAAATTCCTCATTGATTAATAGGCCTGCTGTTACCAGAATGTTAATATAACGTATTCGTGTTGAATGAACGTTTACATATTCGTATTAGAGCGCCATAGGCGGATCACAGTTTGATATAAAAGTATTATTAGTATATCAATTTGCTTTATACTATCTATACCATCACTTTTAATGCCATGTTATATATATATATATATATATATATATATATATATATATATATATATATATATATATATATATATATATATATATATATATATATATATATATATATATATATATATATATATATATATATATATACACACATTACTGTAACATTTTACAGCATTATCTTATGCTACTTGGTTCCAACCTAGCGACTCCTGGTATGATGGCGTCAATTATATGTGCAGTGGGCAATGCGCATGTCAATTCCATTCTTCTCGGAAATATGCTGTTTGCCTGTGGAATTTGTACTCTACTGCAAACTTACATTGGAACTAGGTGAGACTTTATTTCTCAGAAGGACGTGTGAAAAATAATTTTATATCAAGCACAAAATGAAAGATTTCTACGAATTAAATTCTTGAAGAAACAGATTTTTTAAAATTTAAATTCTTCTTTAACCTATTTTGGACAGGTGATAATGCAATTAATTCCAAATTTGATTTTCGTTGGAAGTGAAATCACACACACACACACACACACACACACACACACACACGCGCGAGTTTTGTTTTTAGAATGATATTTCAAAATGTACTAAGAATTCCCTTTACAAATTAGTATTTGCCTGTTCTAAAACATTGAGTGAATTTGTCAGTTGTATGTCAATGTTCTCATGTATACTGTATTTTGATTTTTCGTGGATTATCATAGTAAGTACTTGGCAATTTGGACTGCTTTTATGAAATTCATACTGATTTCATACATTTGCTCGTGAACATATTTCCTGGAAGAACCAGTTTACAAAATGCAACCAGTTTATTATATAATTCATAGTGAGTTCTTGACATATTTCCTTGGTATGTATGTATGTATGTATGTATGTATGTATGTATGTATGTATGTATGTATGTATGTATGTATGTATGTATGTATGTATGTATGTATGTATGTATGTATGTAGGTATGTATGTATGTAGGCAGGTAGGTAGGTAGGTAGGTAGGTTGGTAGGTAGGTAGGAATGTAAGTATGTATGTATGTATGTATGTATGTATGTATGTATGTATGTATGTATGTATGTATGTAGGTAGGTAGGTATGTAGGTATGTATGTATGTAGGTAGGTAGGTACGTAGGTAGGTTGGTAGGTAGGTAGGAATGCATGTATGTATGTATGTATGTATGTATGTATGTATGTATGTATGTATGTATGTATGTATGTATGTATGTATGTATGTATGTATGTATGTATGTTATGGATGGATGGATGCATGTATATATATATATAATTTCAGGTTGCCCATAGTGCAGTGTCCAGCCTTTGCATTCATCGTCCCAATGATTGCATTATCCAAAACTGAGAGATGGAAGTGCCCTGAAACCCAAATAACTGGAAATATCACATCTGAGAGTAATGCTTATGATCCTTTATTTTACAATGGTCAAACAATCTGCATAGACATTGCTTTTAATCAATATATATATATATATATATATATATATATATATATATATGTGTGTGTGTGTGTGTGTGTGTGTGTGTGTGAAAATACAGAAGCAAACGTTATTTCGCTTACAAGTGCCATATTACATTTTCAATATATATTATAATAAATTTGGAGTATGCGCATTTGATAGCGCCCCGTTTTTAAGCAATTTTTAGATTTATTTGTGTGATTATTGGGATTCGGTGCCATGGAAATATTCCTAGCCCGAAATAATTAGCCATTTATTAGGAGCAAACGTCACTTAATCGAGTGTTAGTGAATTTGAATGATGCCATGGTTTGCTAGTAGTTAGTTTAGGTCCAAGCCGAATGACTGTCCCTTTAGTAACATAGTCCCTATTAAAATCTAGTGGTGTATAATAGTGTTGTGGTTGAGGTGGCAGTATTTATGGTAGGAAACCAGTAAATTACGCAATGGAATCAATAAGTTGGGACTTTGTAGAAACCATTCATATGTCCATAGTGGAAAATAAGCGTAGTTATATACACGTGATACGCCGGTAAAAGTTTGTATTTACTGGTCTAGGGTGGTGCATTTAAATAGTTCCCAGTTAGAAAGGGAATACTATTGTATTTTCTATGGCGTACCCGGCTGGCGGTACGGAAATTGATGATAATGAAGAAAACCATGCAAAGGTGCGGTTAATGGACTTTTGGGCAAGTTGTTTTAACTGTCATATCCAATTGATTAGAGCAAAATTTAGTAAATAAAGACAGACACGTCTGACTTTCCAATTTACAACTCAAGTTGTATGGAAGTGTTTGGAAATTTGGGGAAAACATATGACTTCCAGTGGGATTCGCGCTAGGGTTTTAACACCGCTCAGTCAAGTGATACCCCTGTGCGTGTAACAGTATATATATATATATATATATATATATATATATATATATATATATATATATATATATTGATTATACATATTTCATTCAACGGAAACTTGGCAATCCTCGTTTCAGTTTTAAGAAAGATTTTAATCAACGACTTTCTGATTTTCAGCCTTGAACCTAACTAACACACACGCTGTGGACGGGGAAGCACTTTATATTGAACGCATGAACATGGTAATCACATGTTTCTCTCATTCTTTACAAGGTATACAGAACTGTGATAATGGCATCACTATGCCCAATTAGGGTGTCGAAAGGCTAATGGTTTGTTTTTCGCTTACGTTTGGAATAAATGTGTTAATGAAAGTGTTATTTACTGCAATAGTCCAAAATAAAGTGAGAGTATGTGATGACCCTTCGTCTGTCTGTCCGTCAGTTTGCTATCATTACTCCCAAACTGCTGAGAATATTGTCATGAAACTTTAGCAGGACACTCATTCCAGGGACTGTTTAGTCATAATTGATAATGTGGCCAACATTCATTCAATGTGGTAGCCATAGCGACGATCTTGTAAATCTTTGTATCACTACTCATCATTAACGGGTATGTCTTTTTGATGGGACTTTCAATAAAACTTTGCTGACCAAACTTTCGATATGATTGCTTTGACAGCCATGTTGATCGAACATCCAACATGGCTATTTTGACGGCAATCCTGACCGAACCTCCAATACGACTGGGTCTACAGCGATTCTGAAGATCTTCATTTGACTACTTCTTCTGAAAGTATGCTTGATTCTACACCAGGTTTACACTAAAACACTGTAGCATTATTTAGCTCGTTCGGAATTATAATGTTGCTCATCTGTCCGCCAACACGGGAACACAGTGGTCATGTCGTGATTCATTTGATCTGACCGCCAACACGGCAACACAGTGATCATATCGCGATTCTTTTGATCTGACCGCCAACACATCAACACATTATTGGTCATCACATTCATTTTATCACTACTCTTGCACGTGAATTGGCATTTATCACTTATTACTAAGTAAGTGGCTGTGGGTGACATTAGGGAGTGTGAAGGTATTTGAAAATTAGAACTAACAAAACTTCGCGTTATGTTAAAGGTCATTGCTAGCCATTTCGCGTTATGTTAAAGGTCATTGCTAGCCTTTTCGTGTTATGTTAAAGGTCATTGCTAGCCTTTTCGTACATATACAGATTACATTTGACTAGACGTTCGTATTTCACTGCTTTAAAATGAACAATTTAATAGTAAGCTCTTTCATATCGTCTGTAAAGAAACATCCTAGATTTTCTGGAAATTATTTTCGCCTGGTAAACAGCCAGTTTAAGGGACTCTTGTGTCGTAAATATTACACTGTATCACTCAAAATTGTAGCCTTTCATGTTTAGTTATTATACATTTTCAGTTGAGGTTTACATTTCCATTTCCATAGAAAAATATATTGGACAAAACATAAAATGCAAAAGTCAGAGTCAGGAAAAACAAAGACTAAACTATTTGTTAAAATCGTGAGTTGCTATTTACTGTCTTGCTTTCTTATAAGTAGCAAAGATTTGAAAGTTCATATTGCAGACACCTTTTATAGATCACTCGTAATGCGACGTTTGATTCCATACATTACATGCAGTTGACAGGTTCTATAATGGTGGCGGCTGTCCTTGAGATTGTGATCGGAGCCAGTGGAATTATCAGTGTACTGATGAGATTCATCGGTCCTATGACGGTGGCACCCACAATTATGCTTATGGGGCTCTCAGTGGCTGAGACCGGATTTGAGCAGGCCGGAAAGCACTGGGGAATTGCCGTGGGGTAATAAAATATAGAATGGTTTACATTTAATTCATCAGATACTTTAATTTTAGGTTTATATCATCAAATTCTTGCACTGATACCAATTTATAATCCACATGTTCTATTGTGTTAAGAATATAGCCTTTGGTTAACCTTAATATGTAACTATGCACTAGTACTATATTCCATACTTTCTTTATTGTTAATAACACATTTGCTTTTTGTCCAAACATATACATTATTTATTTTCGTCTGTAGATGCAAAGTACAGGTCAGCTCCGATTACCTACATTTTTTTTCCATACGTAATGCAATATATGAGTAAAACATGGCATGCGTTTATCCCGGTGAAATATCTAAAATATAAAATAAAAATTGACTCGTGTTGCAATCGTCATCGTAATAAATGTAAACTCACTTTTGAAAGAAACATCCCCAGTATTTATTTAACTTGCTGTCACCCAGTATTTGAATATGAATGTAAAGTGAATTGTAGTCATGTCTAGTTTATAAAATAGATGTGCTTTCGTCATATTTACGTGATAAGTATTCACAGAAGCTATAACACTGTAGTTTAATTTCGATGTCATTGTTTAGAAACGCCTACCTACCATATATGGTCGGCACGTATAATGGGTTACCTCTACAGACAAAAAATTGCCTATCAAACGTTTAAAGTTAATATAATGTATGTAAACAATATTCTCACGTATATCGGTCATTCGGAATGTATGATCAGAGTTTGGAGTTGTAATCAGATATAGTTCGAGAGGAAATATGTAATAGATATCAGATATGAAGTTATGCATAATAAAACAGAAGATTGTTGACAGCCTCAACCTAGGTCTGAGAGACATGTATGTATGTATGTATGTATGTATGTATGTATGTATGTATGTATGTATGTATGTATGTATGTATGTATGTATGTATGTATTGTGTGTGTGCGTGCGTGCGTGCGTGTGTGCTACGTACGCATGAATGCATGTATATATGTATTTATGTTTAATTTGTTATTTTGTGCTCCACGTAGGTCTGTTTCTTTAAATTGTAAACAACCTGCTTACAAAGATTTTGACCATAAGTATAAGTTGTAAAGAACTTGTGTACATGAAGACAAAAAATCAAGGTCAGTCTTATATACAGTTGGGTTTGGTGTTAGAAATCTTGATATGCTATTATTTATAGGTCAATTGAAAATTATATATATGGCGATTGATAAACAAATAATTCATTCATGTTTTAAGATGAGTCTGTTTGAATGATTTACAGTTTTGTTGTGATTCGAGAGGAATTGTTTTTTTTTTAATTCATTGGAATTATCGAGTGCTATTTAACATTTGAATCATTGAGAATATATTCAAAGACATTCTATATTAACATCATATTGGTACATCAGTGCATTTAAGGTCATTGGAGTTCATTCGGAACATTATATACGTTTTGGACTCACGATAGTACATTTGAGATTTAATTCAAAATGTTCAAATTGTCTCTAACATTGTCACTTTGTAACTTAGAGAAAAATTTTGTATTTTAATTTTGTCTTGTTTCAGAACAATTATTCTGATAGTAGTATTGTCAGAATGCATCCCGACCTTCATGATGAGAAATCCATTCAACAGAAAGGGATCATGGAGAATCGAGTGCGTGGTTCACAAAATATTTTCTGTAAGTCTTAGATATAGATATATAGATGAATTTTAAGCTTTAGTCTTAGATATAGATATATAGATGAATTTTAAGCTTTAGTCTTAGATATAGATATATAGATGAATTTTAAGCTTTAGTCTTAGATATAGATATATAGATGAATTTTAAGCTTTAGTCTTAGATATAGATATATAGATGAATTTTAAGTATTGTCTTAGATATAGATATATAGATGAATTTTAAGCTTAAGTCTTAGATATAGATATATAGATGAATTTTAAGTATTGTCTTAGATATAGATATATAGATGAATTTTAAGTATTGTCTTAGATATAGATATATAGATGAATTTTAAGTATTGTCTTAGATATAGATATATAGATGAATTTTAAGTATTGTCTTACATATAGATATATAGATGAATTTTAAGTATTGTCTTAGATATAGATATATAGACGAATTTTAAGTATTGTCTTAGATATAGATATATAGATGAATTTTAAGCTTAAGTCTTAGATATAGATATATAGATGAATTTTAAGCTTTAGTCTTAGATATAGATATATAGATGAATTTTAAGCTTTAGTCTTAGATATAGATATATAGATGAATTTTAAGCTTTAGTCTTAGATATAGATATATAGATGAATTTTAAGCTTTAGTCTTAGATATAGATATATAGATGAATTTTAAGTATTGTCTTAGATATAGATATATAGATGAATTTTAAGTATTGTCTTAGATATAGATATATAGATGAATTTTAAGTATTGTCTTAGATATAGATATATAGATGAATTTTAAGTATTGTCTTAGATATAGATATATAGATGAATTTTAAGTATTGTCTTAGATATAGATATATAGATGAATTTTAAGTATTGTCTTAGATATAGATATATAGATGAATTTTAAGTATTGTCTTAGATATAGATATATAGATGAATTTTAAGTATTGTCTTAGATATAGATATATAGATGAATTTTAAGCTTTAGTCTTAGATATAGATATATAGATGAATTTTAAGCTTTAGTCTTAGATATAGATATATAGATGAATTTTAAGTATTGTCTTAGATATAGATATATAGATGAATTTTAAGCTTTAGTCTTAGATATAGATATATAGATGAATTTTAAGCTTTAGTCTTAGATATAGATATATAGATGAATTTTAAGTATTGACTTAGATATAGATATATAGATGAATTTTAAGCTTAAGTCTTAGATATAGATATATAGATGAATTTTAAGTATTGTCTTAGATATAGATATATAGATGAATTTTAAGTATTGTCTTAGATATAGATATATAGATGAATTTTAAGTATTGTCTTAGATATAGATATATAGATGAATTTTAAGTATTGTCTTAGATATAGATATATAGATGAATTTTAAGTATTGTCTTAGATATAGATATATAGATGAATTTTAAGTATTGTCTTAGATATAGATATATAGATGAATTTTAAGCTTAAGTCTTAGATATAGATATATAGATGAATTTTAAGCTTTAGTCTTAGATATAGATATATAGATGAATTTTAAACTTAAGTCTTAGATATAGATATATAGATGAATTTTAAGCTTTAGTCTTAGATATAGATATATAGATGAATTTTAAGCTTTAGTCTTAGATATAGATATATAGATGAATTTTAAGCTTAAGTCTTAGATATAGATATATAGATGAATTTTAAGCTTAAGTCTTAGATACAGATATATAGATGAATTTTAAGCTTTAGTCTTAGATATAGATATATAGATGAATTTTAAGTATTGTCTTAGATATAGATATATAGATGAATTTTAAGCTTTAGTCTTAGATATAGATATATAGATGAATTTTAAGCTTTAGTCTTAGATATAGATATATAGATGAATTTTAAGTATTGACTTAGATATAGATATTTAGATGAATTTTAAGCTTAAGTCTTAGATATAGATATTTAGATGAATTTTAAGTATTGTCTTAGATATAGATATATAGATGAATTTTAAGTATTGTCTTAGATATAGATATATAGATGAATTTTAAGTATTGTCTTAGATATAGATATATAGATGAATTTTAAGTATTGTCTTAGATATAGATATATAGATGAATTTTAAGTATTGTCTTAGATATAGATATATAGATGAATTTTAAGCTTTAGTCTTAGATATAGATATATAGATGAATTTTAAGCTTTAGTCTTAGATATAGATATATAGATGAATTTTAAGTATTGTCTTAGATATAGATATATAGATGAATTTTAAGCTTTAGTCTTAGATATAGATATATAGATGAATTTTAAGCTTTAGTCTTAGATATAGATATATAGATGAATTTTAAGCATTGACTTAGATATAGATATATAGATGAATTTTAAGCTTAAGTCTTAGATATAGATATATAGATGAATTTTAAGTATTGTCTTAGATATAGATATATAGATGAATTTTAAGTATTGTCTTAGATATAGATATATAGATGAATTTTAAGTATTGTCTTAGATATAGATATATAGATGAATTTTAAGTATTGTCTTAGATATAGATATATAGATGAATTTTAAGTATTGTCTTAGATATAGATATATAGATGAATTTTAAGCTTAAGTCTTAGATATAGATATATAGATGAATTTTAAGCATTAGTCTTAGATATAGATATATAGATGAATTTTAAGCTTAAGTCTTAGATATAGATATATAGATGAATTTTAAGCTTTAGTCTTAGATATAGATATATAGATGAATTTTAAGCTTTAGTCTTAGATATAGATATATAGATGAATTTTAAGCTTAAGTCTTAGATATAGATATATAGATGAATTTTAAGCTTAAGTCTTAGATATAGATATATAGATGAATTTTAAGCTTTAGTCTTAGATATAGATATATAGATGAATTTTAAGCTTTAGTCTTAGATATAGATATATAGATGAATTTTAAGCTTTAGTCTTAGATATAGATATATAGATGAATTTTAAGCTTTAGTCTTAGATATAGATATATAGATGAATTTTAAGCTTTAGTCTTAGATATAGATATATAGATGAATTTTAAGTATTGTCTTAGATATAGATATATAGATGAATTTTAAGCTTAAGTCTTAGATATAGATATATAGATGAATTTTAAGTATTGTCTTAGATATAGATATATAGATGAATTTTAAGTATTGTCTTAGATATAGATATATAGATGAATTTTAAGTATTGTCTTAGATATAGATATATAGATGAATTTTAAGTATTGTCTTAGATATATATATATAGATGAATTTTAAGTATTGTCTTAGATATAGATATATAGATGAATTTTAAGTATTGTCTTAGATATAGATATATAGATGAATTTTAAGCTTAAGTCTTAGATATAGATATATAGATGAATTTTAAGCTTTAGTCTTAGATATAGATATATAGATGAATTTTAAGCTTTAGTCTTAGATATAGATATATAGATGAATTTTAAGCTTTAGTCTTAGATATAGATATATAGATGAATTTTAAGCTTAAGTCTTAGATATAGATATATAGATGAATTTTAAGTATTGTCTTAGATATAGATATATAGATGAATTTTAAGTATTGTCTTAGATATAGATATATAGATGAATTTTAAGTATTGTCTTAGATATAGATATATAGATGAATTTTAAGCTTTAGTCTTAGATATAGATATATAGATGAATTTTAAGTATTGTCTTAGATATAGATATATAGATGAATTTTAAGCTTTAGTCTTAGATATAGATATATAGATGAATTTTAAGTATTGTCTTAGATATAGATATATAGATGAATTTTAAGCTTAAGTCTTAGATATAGATATATAGATGAATTTTAAGTATTGTCTTAGATATAGATATATAGATGAATTTTAAGCTTAAGTCTTAGATATAGATATATAGATGAATTTTAAGCTTAAGTCTTAGATATAGATATATAGATGAATTTTAAGTATTGTCTTAGATATAGATATATAGATGAATTTTAAGCTTTAGTCTTAGATATAGATATATAGATGAATTTTAAGCTTAAGTCTTAGATATAGATATATAGATGAATTTTAAGTATTGTCTTAGATATAGATATATAGATGAATTTTAAGTATTGTCTTAGATATAGATATATAGATGAATTTTAAGCATTGTCTTAGATATAGATATATAGATGAATTTTAAGTATTGCTTAGATATAGATATATAGATGAATTTTAAGTATTGTCTTAGATATAGATATATAGATGAATTTTAAGTATTGTCTTAGATATAGATATATAGATGAATTTTAAGCTTAAGTCTTAGATATAGATATATAGATGAATTTTAAGCTTTAGTCTTAGATATAGATATATAGATGAATTTTAAGCTTTAGTCTTAGATATAGATATATAGATGAATTTTAAGCTTTAGTCTTTGATATAGATATATAGATGAATTTTAAGCTTTAGTCTTAGATATAGATATATAGATGAATTTTAAGCTTAAGTCTTAGATATAGATATATAGATGAATTTTAAGCTTTAGTCTTAGATATAGATATATAGATGAATTTTAAGCTTAAGTCTTAGATATAGATATATAGATGAATTTTAAGTATAGTCTTAGATATAGATATATAGATGAATTTTAAGTATTGTCTTAGATATAGATATATAGATGAATTTTAAGTATTGTCTTAGATATAGATATATAGATGAATTTTAAGCTTAAGTCTTAGATATAGATATATAGATGAATTTTAAGTATTGTCTTAGATATAGATATATAGATGAATTTTAAGCTTTAGTCTTAGATATAGATATATAGATGAATTTTAAGTATTGTCTTAGATATAGATATATAGATGAATTTTAAGTATAGTCTTAGATATAGATATATAGATGAATTTTAAGTATTGTCTTAGATATAGATATATAGATGAATTTTAAGTATTGTCTTAGATATAGATATATAGATGAATTTTAAGCTTAAGTCTTAGATATAGATATATAGATGAATTTTAAGTATTGTCTTAGATATAGATATATAGATGAATTTTAAGTATTGTCTTAGATATAGATATATAGATGAATTTTAAGTATTGTCTTAGATATAGATATATAGATGAATTTTAAGTATTGTCTTACATATAGATATATAGATGAATTTTAAGCTTAAGTCTTAGAGATAGATATATAGATGAATTTTAAGCTTAATAGATATAGATATATAGATGAATTTTAAGCTTTAGTCTTAGATATAGATATATAGATGAATTTTAAGCTTTAGTCTTAGATATAGATATATAGATGAATTTTAAGCTTTAGTCTTAGATATAGATATATAGATGAATTTTAAGCTTTAGTCTTAGATATAGATATATAGATGAATTTTAAGCTTTAGTCTTAGATATAGATATATAGATGAATTTTAAGTATTGTCTTAGATATAGATATATAGATGAATTTTAAGCTTAAGTCTTAGATATAGATATATAGATGAATTTTAAGTATTGTCTTAGATATAGATATATAAATGAATTTTAAGTATTGTCTTAGATATAGATATATAGATGAATTTTAAGTATTGTCTTAGATATAGATATATAGATGAATTTTAAGTATTGTCTTAGATATAGATATATAGATGAATTTTAAGTATTGTCTTAGATATAGATATATAGATGAATTTTAAGTATTGTCTTAGATATAGATATATAGATGAATTTTAAGCTTAAGTCTTAGATATAGATATATAGATGAATTTTAAGCTTTAGTCTTAGATATAGATATATAGATGAATTTTAAGCTTTAGTCTTAGATATAGATATATAGATGAATTTTAAGCTTTAGTCTTAGATATAGATATATAGATGAATTTTAAGCTTAAGTCTTAGATATAGATATATAGATGAATTTTAAGTATTGTCTTAGATATAGATATATAGATGAATTTTAAGTATTGTCTTAGATATAGATATATAGATGAATTTTAAGTATTGTCTTAGATATAGATATATAGATGAATTTTAAGCTTTAGTCTTAGATATAGATATATAGATGAATTTTAAGTATTGTCTTAGATATAGATATATAGATGAATTTTAAGCTTTAGTCTTAGATATAGATATATAGATGAATTTTAAGTATTGTCTTAGATATAGATATATAGATGAATTTTAAGCTTAAGTCTTAGATATAGATATATAGATGAATTTTAATTATTGTCTTAGATATAGATATATAGATGAATTTTAAGCTTAAGTCTTAGATATAGATATATAGATGAATTTTAAGCTTAAGTCTTAGATATAGATATATAGATGAATTTTAAGTATTGTCTTAGATTTAGATATATAGATGAATTTTAAGCTTTAGTCTTAGATATAGATATATAGATGAATTTTAAGCTTAAGTCTTAGATATAGATATATAGATGAATTTTAAGTATTGTCTTAGATATAGATATATAGATGAATTTTAAGTATTGTCTTAGATATAGATATATAGATGAATTTTAAGTATTGTCTTAGATATAGATATATAGATGAATTTTAAGTATTGTCTTAGATATAGATATATAGATGAATTTTAAGTATTGTCTTAGATATAGATATATAGATGAATTTTAAGTATTGTCTTAGATATAGATATATAGATGAATTTTAAGCTTAAGTCTTAGATATAGATATATAGATGAATTTTAAGCTTTAGTCTTAGATATAGATATATAGATGAATTTTAAGCTTTAGTCTTAGATATAGATATATAGATGAATTTTAAGCTTTAGTCTTAGATATAGATATATAGATGAATTTTAAGCTTTAGTCTTAGATATAGATATATAGATGAATTTTAAGCTTAAGTCTTAGATATAGATATATAGATGAATTTTAAGCTTTAGTCTTAGATATAGATATATAGATGAATTTTAAGCTTAAGTCTTAGATATAGATATATAGATGAATTTTAAGTATAGTCTTAGATATAGATATATAGATGAATTTTAAGTATTGTCTTAGATATAGATATATAGATGAATTTTAAGTATTGTCTTAGATATAGATATATAGATGAATTTTAAGCTTAAGTCTTAGATATAGATATATAGATGAATTTTAAGTATTGTCTTAGATATAGATATATAGATGAATTTTAAGCTTTAGTCTTAGATATAGATATATAGATGAATTTTAAGTATTGTCTTAGATATAGATATATAGATGAATTTTAAGCTTAAGTCTTAGATATAGATATATAGATGAATTTTAATTATTGTCTTAGATATAGATATATAGATGAATTTTAAGCTTAAGTCTTAGATATAGATATATAGATGAATTTTAAGCTTAAGTCTTAGATATAGATATATAGATGAATTTTAAGTATTGTCTTAGATTTAGATATATAGATGAATTTTAAGCTTTAGTCTTAGATATAGATATATAGATGAATTTTAAGCTTAAGTCTTAGATATAGATATATAGATGAATTTTAAGTATTGTCTTAGATATAGATATATAGATGAATTTTAAGTATTGTCTTAGATATAGATATATAGATGAATTTTAAGTATTGTCTTAGATATAGATATATAGATGAATTTTAAGTATTGTCTTAGATATAGATATATAGATGAATTTTAAGTATTGTCTTAGATATAGATATATAGATGAATTTTAAGTATTGTCTTAGATATAGATATATAGATGAATTTTAAGCTTAAGTCTTAGATATAGATATATAGATGAATTTTAAGCTTTAGTCTTAGATATAGATATATAGATGAATTTTAAGCTTTAGTCTTAGATATAGATATATAGATGAATTTTAAGCTTTAGTCTTAGATATAGATATATAGATGAATTTTAAGCTTTAGTCTTAGATATAGATATATAGATGAATTTTAAGCTTAAGTCTTAGATATAGATATATAGATGAATTTTAAGCTTTAGTCTTAGATATAGATATATAGATGAATTTTAAGCTTAAGTCTTAGATATAGATATATAGATGAATTTTAAGTATAGTCTTAGATATAGATATATAGATGAATTTTAAGTATTGTCTTAGATATAGATATATAGATGAATTTTAAGTATTGTCTTAGATATAGATATATAGATGAATTTTAAGCTTAAGTCTTAGATATAGATATATAGATGAATTTTAAGTATTGTCTTAGATATAGATATATAGATGAATTTTAAGCTTTAGTCTTAGATATAGATATATAGATGAATTTTAAGTATTGTCTTAGATATAGATATATAGATGAATTTTAAGTATAGTCTTAGATATAGATATATAGATGAATTTTAAGTATTGTCTTAGATATAGATATATAGATGAATTTTAAGTATTGTCTTAGATATAGATATATAGATGAATTTTAAGCTTTAGTCTTAGATATAGATATATAGATGAATTTTAAGTATTGTCTTAGATATAGATATATAGATGAATTTTAAGCTTTAGTCTTAGATATAGATATATAGATGAATTTTAAGCTTTAGTCTTAGATATAGATATATAGATGAATTTTAAGTATTGTCTTAGATATAGATATATAGATGAATTTTAAGCTTTAGTCTTAGATATAGATATATAGATGAATTTTAAGCTTAAGTCTTAGATATAGATATATAGATGAATTTTAAGTATAGTCTTAGATATAGATGAATTTTAAGCTTAAGTCTTAGATATAGATATATAGATGAATTTTAAGCTTTAGTCTTAGATATAGATATATAGATGAATTTTAAGCTTAAGTCTTAGATATAGATATATAGATGAATTTTAAGCTTTACGTAGAAATTATATTTAGTGCGCAGATGTTTTTCTTCCACTTCGATATTTACATTAGTTTCATTTCTGTCCATTAACAGTGATTTAATAAATTCCAGCTAAATTGATATGATTAGGTCAATTGGATATGATTAGGTCAATTGGATATGATTAGGTCAATTGGATATGATTAGGTCAATTGGATATCAAATATTAGAACATTTTGAAATCAGGTGTATCTGGGATGGTAGGTAATCACGTTATCATTAAGACAGTAGGTAATCACGTTATCATTAAGACAGTAGTTAATCTCGTTATCATTAAGACAGTAGTTAATCTCGTTATCATTAAGACAGTAGTTAATCTCGTTATCATTAAGACAGTAGGCAATCACGTTATCATTAAGACAGTAGGTAATATCGTTATCATTAAGACAGTAGGTAGTCTCGTTATCATTAAGACAGTAGGTAATCTCGTTATCATTAGGATAGTAAGTAATTTCGTTATCATTAAGACAGTAGGTAATATCGTTCTCATTATGGCAGTCGGTAATCTCGTTAGACTGTCGTTACTACATCTTTTGTCTAGGACATGTATGGGAGAGTTCATTATTTGAAGTCGGTCTCAAACAAACTTCTATCCGTTCTACCGGTTTTACATCATTTTGAGCAGGGATCTCAAACATGGCCCGCCAATGCGTATCACGTGGCCCGCAAACTGATTGGCGTCACAAGGTGTCATGAGAGATAACAAAGTTGGTGCCTCCCGACGGCCATCGAAAATGACATCATGTGGCCTTGAGGGTGGTTTGAGTTTGAGACGCCTGATTTAGAGTGTATATTATCTACCCAGGGGCATCCCTGAAGGCGATTGTATGGCTATTGTTCTGTCCCAAATGAGTCTTTCTCTCTATTATGTTCACGTCTCATATTATTGTCCTTCCACACAGGTAATCATATCTGTTTGTATCATGTGGTTCGTGAGCTATATTTTAACCGTGGCTGGCGCACTGCCAGACAATCCGAAATCGGGGTACGGATACCAGGCTCGAACGGACATCAGAACGAACGCTATTAAAGATGCCGATTGGATCCGAGTACCCTATCCAGGTACATGATTCTTATGCATATTTCACAAATAATCTCGTAAAAGATCAAAACGCAATAAACTTGAAGAAGTTATGATACTAGTAGAATTTGAGAGAGAGAGAGAGAGAGAGAGAGAGAGAGAGAGAGAGAGAGAGAGAGAGAGAGAGAGAGAGAGAGAGAGAGAGAGAGAGAGAGAGAGAGAGAGATGACATTATGGATCTTACAAGTCAAGCTTTTAGCTGAAGAAATATTATCAAAGTTGTTTTTTTTAAAAACCTATCTGATATGTTTCATTTAATATTAAAAATAGAAAACAGTCGCAAACGGTTGGAAAGTGAAATAATGCAATTAGCACACGTAGCTATTCGGGCGACTATTCAGTTTTTCATTTGTTCCTAATTTATCTTTAAATTAAAAACTCCTTGCATTTTTCACTAGTATTTTGTTATGTTATGATTTTCATTATACGTCGATATTTCAAGATATTCGCTCATATGTAATTATATTTCTTAATCATATTCAATCTTGCCTCCTTGAAGAAATCACACTCATTCAGGTATTTTAATTCGTCACACAAAACATTATTATAAATGTTGATAAATTTCTTTGTTCCTATGTAATTTTGTTCCATTGAAAAGTTTCAAGAGGTAATGTATGGTTTGACATCCAAATTGCAAGACATTTAAGTACACGTTATAAGGGAATATTCTTCTAAGTGAATACCCATGAATTGTAACAATATATTTTGGCTTATTCTTCTACAACAGATAAACAATCTCGCCTGTGTTAATCAGGACATTAAACCATACATCATACCATCATATAGTTGTGAAGAATTATATTTTTATGAAACATTTTTCAAAGATCTTATAATAATTTTTAAAAACACTGTTACCTGGAAGTGGTTTTCTCCGCAAAATTGAATCCCTGTCAAGGCAGATAAGTCAGTTTCCGGATAGGCCAATATAAACCGCATAGAATGACACTAGAGCAACTTCATGTAGATGGACATTTTCTTAATCTTTTTCACAGCATTTTATAAAAAAAGCAGCGCGCCTTCATGGAAAAGGAACAAATATAATGGCAATATACCGAACCTGCGATTTCATTAGTTACAATCTGAACTGCATATGTGATTTATTTGTAAATATTTTAAAATTCTGTATGATCGATTGCCGAATTTTTTATGGTGAGTTGACCTCAACCTTCAGGTTCAGGCTTTAACACAAAATATTGTACCGGAAGACAACACGCAGGGTCCATATTATAATGTTATTCTGTTTGAAGGTTATTGGGGAATGCCATCATTCAGCTCCGCCATGTTTGTTGGGATGATAGCTGGAGTTGTGACGTCAATTATAGAAAGCATTGGGGATTATTATACATGCGCGAGACTGGCTGGTGCGTTACCTCCTCCTCCATCTGCAATCAACAGAGGTCAGTCTTTATTTATTTGATTTTCCTACTCTTTTCCGTTGTGTCGTTAATTACAAATCCATTAATGTCATGCTAAAATATATTTGAATTTAGCGTCATGTTGTCTTGCTTACTTTGTGTTACCTTTATTCTGTTATAAAAAATTATTGGTAATTATTCCCATTTATTTCCAGATCAATTTTAGAACTAATCGGGGACATTCTAGTTTTATCCACTACACATATCTGGATGCTACGTTTGCTTGTGGTCTTGTTATCTGTCTACTTTACATAAATAAATAACTGATGTATAACAAACTTCACACATTGATGTAGTTGACATAATGTGAGAATTTCGTTGTTTAAAAGCATCAAATATTATCATCGACAACAATTATACGCTTCGTTTCAGAACGCATTTCGATGAAGTAAGATTGAATGTGTATATAAAAAAACATCAATGATACATCATCATCATCATCATCATCATCATCATCAGTCTCTTGACTTATTGTGGTCGTTTTGGCACTGTGCTGCTAAATATCTGACCAATTCCCTAAACGTGTCTCGATCATGTTCCAATGCCTGTGTCTCCGAAAACCTTTTCCGGGTCCTTTATGTGATGTAGTCAGTCCACTCTTTTTCTCTGTCTACTTCTCCTTCTGCCACCCATGAAATTGTCATTCAGTACCGTTGTGGATAGACTGTTGGCTCTAGTGACATTGCCATACCATTTCAGCTTTCTCTTTTTGACAGTAGTGAGGAGGTCTTCATAATGGCTTACTTTGTGCCGGATGGTGTTACGCACTTCTGCATTTGTGATGTGGTCCCTGTACGAGATGCCAAGGATGGTTCTGTAGCATCTCATTTCAAGTGCCTGGATTCTTCGGTGTAATTCTGCTGTCAGGGTCCAGGCCTCACATGAATACAAAAATATTAAGATGACTAGTGCTCTCAATAGTCATTCTAGTTTTCAGACATATATTCATGTCTCTCCAGATTGGTCTTTGGTTGACATAGCTGCCGTTTTTTGTGCTGCTCGTGACAAAATATTTTCTCTTGATCCCTGTTTGGTGATTACGGAACCAAGATATTTGAACTGGATCACTGTTTCCAGTTCCTGTCCTATGACTTTAATCTTGTTTGAGATTTGTTTGCCACTATTTGTCATTAGCTTTGTCTTTTCGGCGCTTATCTCCATGTAAAATTTGGAAGATGTTTCATCCAGGTTCTTCGATAAGGTGGCAAGCTCGTCTTCACTGCCTGCCAGCCCATCAATGTCGTCTGCTAAGCGTAGATTGCAAATGTTATGCCATCCAATGATGACTTTCCCACAGTTGTTTTTCACTCATGATGCGCTCCACGTAGATGTTGAAAAGCGTGGGTGACAGGAGAGTGCCTTGACGTACTCCAACTGTTGTCTTGAACCAGTCACACACAGAACCTTGAGCAATTCCTGCACTGGTAGTCTTGGCGTACAGCTGCTTGATGGTATTAATCAACCTTTGAGCCATGTTGTACGTTTTCATTGTGGCCCACAATTTCTCATGCAACACGCTATCAAATATTATATGAATCTACAAATGAAAAATCAATAATATAGATTGTTAATGTCTATAAATGACAAATCAATGACATGAGATGTATGGGTCTTTGACAAATCAATGATATAGAAGTGTATGGGCTTTTGACAAATCAATGATATAAGATCGTATGGGTCTTTGACAAGTCAAATATATAAGATCGTATGGGTCTTTGACAAATCAATGATATAGGATTGTATGGGCTTTTGACAAACTAATGATATAAGATCGTATGGGTCTTTAACAAATCAATGCTATACGATTGTATGGGTCTTTGACAAATCAATGATATAAGATCGTATGGGTCTTTGACAAATCAGTGATATAGGATTGTATGGGTCTTTGACAAATCAATGATATAGGAATGTATGGGTCTTTGACAAATCAATGATACAAGATTGTGTTGGTCTTTAACAATTCAATGAGTTACGATTGTATTTCCTTGACACATCAATGATCTAGGATTGTATGGGTATTTGACAAATCAATGATATAAGATTTTATGTCTTTGAAACATCAGTGATATAAAATTGTATGAGTCTTTGAAAAAATAGATGATACACATTTGTATGTGTCTTTGCGAAATAAATGATATAAGATCGTATGGTTCTTTGACAAATCAATGATTTATGATTACATAAGTCCATAAATGAAAAAGCTATGATATAATATTGTATGAGTCGTTCACAATTTAATGAAATCAAAGTGTATGTGTGTTTGACAAATCAATAATATCATATTGTATGGGTCTTTGAAAATTCAATGATATAAGATTACAATAAATTACAATACAACGGCTACAAATATCGGAATTACAGATTAAGTACTGTCATGAATTTTCTCCCGTTAGGTATTTTCATAGAGGGCATCGACTGTATTCTCGCAGCAGCCGTTGGAGCAGGTTTTGGAGTCACTTCCTGTAGCCAGAACATAGGAGTTATCAGTCTTACAAAGGTTTGTGTTCTATTCTACATTACCATATGTCACCCTACGGTCTCATCTACACCTGTAGTATTAAACAAAGCTTTGTGTTCTATTCTATGTTACCATATGTCACCCTACGGTCTCATCTACACCTGTAGTATTAAACAAAGCTTTGTGTTCTATTCTACATTACCATATGTCGCCCAACGGTCTCATCTACACCTGTAGTATTAACAAAGCTTTGTGTTCTATTCTACATCACCATATGTCGCCCTACACCTGTAGTATTAACAAAGCTTTGTGTTCTATTCTACATTACCATATGTCGCCTTACACCTGTAGTATTAACAAAGGTTTTACAGCAATATCATCATGGGGTTAGTTTCTCAAAACACCGTCTCCTTTAACCAATTTTTATGAATTTAGTTTGGTCAACACAAGTTTTTAGTAAATGATGTTACTTCATTTATATGCTTGCAAACAAACTTATAGGGTACTACAAGGTCAGGTACAGTAACACTAGATCCATGGTGTGCATAACACAGGGTCAGGTATACACACTCAATGAATAAGTACTAAGACTCTGGTACACTAACCTATTGCATATGTACCACGGAGTCTGGTACACAAACCTATTGCATATGTACCACGGAGTCTGGTACACAAACGTATTGCATATGTACCACAAAGTCAGGTACACAAACCTATTGCATATGTACCACGGAGTCTGGTACACAAACCTATTGCATATGTACCACGGAGTCTGGTACACAAACCTATTGCATATGTACCACGGAGTCTGGTACACAAACCTATTGCATATGTACCACAAAGTCAGGTACACAAACCTATTGCATATGTACCACGGAGTCTGGTACACAAACGTATTGCATATGTACCACGGAGTCTGGTACACAAACCTATTGCATATGTACCACGGAGTCTGGTACACAAACCTATTGCATATGTACCACGGAGTCTGGTACACAAACCTATTGCATATGTACCTCGGAGTCAGGTACACAAACCTATTGCATATGTACCACAAAGTCAGGTATACAAACCTATTGCATATGTACCACGGAGTCTGGTACACAAACCTATTGCATATGTACCTCGGAGTCAGGTACACAAACCTATTGCATATGTACCTCGGAGTCAGGTACACAAACCAATTGCATATGTACCACGAAGTCAGGTATACAAACCTATTGCATATGTACCACAAAGTCAGGTATCAAAATCCATTGTAAGTGTACCACATAGACATACGGGGCCGCTGCGTAAGAACTACGGAGTCAGGTACCTATTGCATGCGTCTCCAACTCTGATGTGGAATTCTGGTCACAGTCAGATTAGAAAATATAAAACGATGAATGAAAGTAATACGTTTTACTTGCATTTGTTCTACACATTAAACATTTCTTTATTGAAATTGGGGATGAGTGGTGTGCAAATAAGCGGATATTATATTGTAAAGGGCTTAGAGCTTTATACGATTAGGCGCTGTAAGAAGTCCACATTATTATTATTATTATTATTATTATTATTATTATTATTATTATTATTAGCTTTATTATAATTATTATTACTATCAGTATTATTACTGTTAGTATTTGTATTATTACTATATTATTATTATTATTATTATTATTATTATTATTATTAAAATTGATATTATTATTATTATCATTATTAGCTTTATTATTATTATTACTATCAGTATTATTACTATTAGTATTTGTATTATTACAACACTATTATTATTATTATTATTATTATTATTATTATTATTATTATTATTATTATTAAAATTAATAATAATAATAATAATATTATTATTATTACTATTATTATTATTATTTTACATTAGCTTTAATATTACTATTAGTATTATTACTATTCTTGTTTTTGTTATTACTATACTATTATTACTATTATTGTTATTATCATTATTATTTATATTAGCTTTATTATTAATTTTACTATTAGTATTATTACTATTATTTTTATTATTACTATACTGTTATTACTATTATTATTATTATTACTTTTATTATTATTAGCTTTGTTATTAGTATTACTATTAGTATTATTACTATTATTATTTTTAATTTTACTATACTATTATTACTATTAGCTTTTTACTATTATTATTACTATTATTATTATTATTATTTAATAAGACAGATAAATGTTGATCATCGTAAATTTCTTCACTACATTAAGGTTGGCAGCAGACGTGTACTGTTGGTAGCAGGTGCCTTCATGACCGTGTTCGGTTGTCTTGGTAAATTTAGTGCCCTGGTGGTCAGTATGCCCGATCCTATCATCGGGGCATCATTTCTAGTGCTATTTGGTGAGTATGTGAAATCAACCATACTTTATTGATTCTCTGAAATAGACATATGAAGAGAGAGAGAGAGAGAGAGAGAGAGAGAGAGAGAGAGAGAGAGAGAGAGAGAGAGAGAGAGAGAGAGTGACTTGTAAACAAATTCAGTAATGTAAGATTGCGAATGTTGCTATTAAAATAAAATCATATTAAATCTTAATTGAGGACCGCTCCTGTGGTCTTAGTGCTTAGAGCGTCCGCCTCGGATGCAGAATGTCGTGGGTTCGAAATCCTCGTGACATACCAAAGACATACAAATTGCACTAGCAGCTGCCTCGCTAGGCGCTCAGCATTAAGATGTTAATGCTAGGACTGGTTGGCCTGGAGTCAGAATAATGTGACTGGGTGGGACATATCTGCGGCATGTTGCCCAAATGTAGGACATCACTATAAACTGCCACAATGTACATAGCGGTAGACTGAAAAATTATTAAAGCTACGTAAAAAGTCTAATCATACACTCACTGACTCACACGCGCACACGGGTACACACACACACACACACACACACACACACACACACACACAGATACACACACTTGATATTTATTTATCTTTTATCTTTTATCAGTATCAAATTCATGCAATGAGGACATACTTATATGGTAATTATAATCTGGTACATTATTAATTACACGTATTATGTTTCTTAGATATTTAAATTACTTTCGTTATAAGTAGGACCTCTATATTTAGCAGTTAGCATGATCTCTTTTTGTTACTAATGGTATTGCAGTCTTCCATAAATGTGTTTCCTTTTCACAAACAATGACATGACTGTTTGAATTAAAATGTTTAATTTTCTTTTATAAAAATGATTTCATTAACGTTCGCGGATTCAGTCTCTTCGTAACACTGTAAATTATAAGTCCGTTATCAATGTGTACTGCCTTACTTTATTTTCGGTTTAAATTGCATTAAGTATAAACAGCACAGCTATTTATTTGAAATTTCTGTTGGAATATGTTTGGCTATAGTTATTGCCCGGAAATGAATAGTAAAAAAACATACCATTGCTTTCAAAGTGACAATAAATTAGAAAAACAACTATTAAGATATAGTGAACCTTATTTGATACAATCCATGGATTATCTTATCTCATTACACAGACTGGCACTTTAATTTTAATTGGTTTTAAGAATAATGGATGCACTTTTACCGAAAAGAAAATATTTCGAACCTATGTAAATATTAATCCCCGTTTCATAAACGTTGATTATTATTGACATATTTTGGTTTTTAATTTGACTAGGTTGTGTTGTTTGTAACTTTGCAGATTATTTTAAGTTCAAGTTATTTTCCAAAATGAATGTACCATCAGATTCACTGAATCGTTTTTAATTAAAGTTATAATTGATCCTTGTTATATTTGTCCATTCATAATTGTTAACTAAATACAGAGATAAAATGTTAAATATATTTTCTTCAACATTATTCATTACATGTTTCAAATACCTATCAAATCTGTTTACAAATATCAGAATATTAACGAAAAAGAGAACGCAGCCTCTTTCGGTTTATGGTCATAATTTGAACGATATCGATATTAACAATAATAAGTATATTAAGATCGATGACTGATAGTGTAAATTTCTTCATACAAATTATTTAAATATTTGTCTTTTATGCTGAATGACTTTACTTTCTTTTAGATTTTTTTTTACCATTTGGGATTTTAGTCTTAAAAATCTTATTAACATTATACGTGTCATCTTTTTTGTTGTAAAGAGGAACAAAATTCCTCTTAAAATATACTTTCAAAATATTTTCCTTTAAATATCCCAATTTGTAGAAAACAAGGTCATCTAATATCACATTTGTCATCTTCAATTACTTTCCCAATCATAATACTACAGGAGAACTATTACTATATCGCAAATCAAGCCATCCCAGATACTACGTTTAGCTAAAGGGAGATAAAAGTTGTCTGACAGCCTGTGACGGTCAAAACCTTTCAGTTACTACTTCCTCTCGTACCAAGAAGTAAGCTTTCGTCACGAGAGACTTCGTAAAAGCCACAGTCTACGTGGAAGATATACCACTACAAGCTATAGGACTTTTTCACTTCTAAAGAAAGTATACAACATCTATATTTTCAACATTTTCTCTTTCCATCATGACAAAGTTGTGTATTTAAAAGCTGCTAACAATTTGTCTTCGTCACACATTTAGGTACATGCACACGGAGCCTAAGCGACTTCACATTCAGTTCAGGCTATGACGTTTTTATGTCTGTGGCACTTACATAACTCCTATGCATGCGTAGTTCCAGTATGAATGGGTACATATCGGTGGGTTTCTATTCCAAGGCATTCTTAGTTTGTACGAGAGGTCTTTGTGCATTTTTCACTGCAAGTAGTGCCTCACAGTATATATTGTCGTACCTACTGTGTACGTATCTATAACGGTGACTCGTTTCCAATTTCTGTTCAAGTTTTTCTGTGTGTAGTTACTCAAGTATTTTTGTATTTCTTCAGCTGTGGACGGACACGTACATGTCAGCGCTCTATACGTGTTATATTCAGCCGCTTACACAGCTCCTATGGCCTAGTGATTTGAGCGTCCGTCGCGGAAGCGGAAGGTCATGGGTTCGATCTCCGACCGAGTCATACCAAAGACTTGCAAAAATGGTACTAACAGCTGCCTCGCTTGACGCTCAGCATTAAGAGGTTAAGGACTGGTCGGTCTGGTGTCAGGATAATGTGACTGGGTGGGACATCATGCTACGTGTCTGCGGCATGATACCCAAGTGCCAGACATCTCTATAAACTGCCTCACTGCAGACATCGTAGCGATATGGCTGAACAATTGTTAAAGCTACGTTAAAAATAATAATCATATACTTACACACACTATTCCGTCGCTTTATACGCGTGCATGCTTCAATAGGCAATATTTAAGTATTTATCTGCATAAACATTTCATCTTATTTAATGAATATTTAATTGCTCGCATCGGTAATCTATGTGACTTCTGTGTATAGTTACTCGAGTACGCATGGGTAGCCTATGTGACTTCTGTGGGTAGTTACTCCAGTACGCATGGGTAGCCTATGTGACTTCACAAGTTCGGTTCGGGCAACATTATTCATATATGTAAATGTCTTTATGCTCTGAAGAAACTCTTCGTATAGTTCCGTCATTTCTGTTACATGCCATTGAGTTTCATTTACCGCGCCATCATCAACCTTGCAATGTCATGTCTCGATGATTATGCCTGTACAGGCCGTTCTTGATCTTCACAACAGGTAGAATTGTATTGAGATTGTCTGCTATCACATTTTTCCAGTTAACCTTCATCTATTATAGCTCTGTGTCCACACGGTGTTCAAACATTTTGTGCAGGCCCACAAGGCTATACCTTTTCCCCATGCAGGCAGTATTTTTATTACATTTCACTTGCATATTTCGGTGCATTAGAAGATTGTTTCAAGAGCCTCCTACTCACCGACTGTGTTAAAGTCACGCTTTCTAATTCAGGGCGTTCTACAAGTCTAGAGTGACAGAACTCGTCACTCTTCGTCAGCTAAGTTGCAAGCGTTACAGAGAACAGTAGTCTCACCCCGCACAACCAAGAAGATGCTTCATGTGCTGTAGTACCGTCATCTGGTATTCACTATCCAATGACACTGGGAGATTCATCCTTCGGACCTCCTTTAATGCGCTTTATCTTCCTCATCCGACTCCGTTAATAAAATGCCCCATGATTCTGACTTCAATTACTTTCGCAGTCTGGGAGAGATAGAGACATTCTGACCTGTTTTCATAACCAGTTTGTCAGTAGTTCTATAGTTGCCTCCACCCCAGTCTTTCATTCAAAATTTCAACGATTGACAGTGATATCTCCACTTTGGGAATGACACAGCCACACTCCATGTGTTTGGATCTAATTGCCTTTGTTGACACTTAGCAGTTATTGAACAATATCGTTGTCGTCACCTCATTGTTGGATTTTCGTTCTCTCTGGAAATCTTGAAACCGACTAACATAGCTTTACTTCTTCCACTTCAAATATCTAAAGCTATGCATGGGAATCAGTCTCAAGAAGGTCCGAGTACTGAGCAGTACCGTTCAATACACGTTGGCCAATGCCGTAACGCAGCTGCCAGTCACAATGCCTAAACACAATTCAGTGCCCTCTGCATGCACTTACCTCACATTACGGCTAAGGTAAGAGCTCACCATTTGTCCTCTAGCCTTACATTTAAGGTCCCGTTGGATGAAGGCAGCAAACAAGCAATCAAGGAAACTATTTCTCTCCATTCCACAACCACAGCGCCTATACAAGGACAGTACGGGAAATGAAAAAAGGACCCAAGGTATTTCACTGGGCACGAACCTCTGAAAGTGGCCTATCAATGCTCCACGTATCAAGTCATTTTTCTTTTGCATAGTAAGTGCATATAGGACCAAGGGAGTTATGTCGTTTGTTCCACATCTGTTTATGGTATCAGTTCCAAACGACTCTCTGCGTATGGTCATAGGCCTAAGCCCTTAAATCCATTCATCCATACCCCAAGGTTCCCGCTGGAAACATCATAGCGTATTTCTAACGCTATCCAGCAAGGAGACTTTGCCAGTACTGTGGACTTAGTTGGTACATATCTTCATGTTTCTATTCAAAAGGCTCTAAGAATGTTAATGCGATTCACATTCAACATCTTATACATGTTCAGTGCACTCCCACTGGGCTTCAATGTAGGACACTGAGTCTTACCTCGACAGGCGAATATGGTAATGGCGCATGTTCAGACCATTTCTTGGTAATACAACAAATTGCATGGACGACATGATGCAACAACATCAGTGGGTTAGCTCTATATGATAACCCATGTTACCATCTTGGACGTTTCATCATCAAGGTCAAATCTGACATTGTACCATCAATCGATTTGTTCATCTAGGTATGGAGTTATATGCACAGGAAACATATTTCGTCTCTCTCAGGATAGGTCATTGAAACGACCCATGATAGCATCTTACTTTAGATGAAATTTTATCCGCACGCGAACCGCTTCGCCTAGTAGTCTCTTTCAATACTGCATAATACCTTGTGATCCTAGGATGCCTCTTAATGCATTGCTAATGTGTCCTATCACGAATGGAGTCCACACGTTTGCCCCCTGGACCATCCTCTCACCATTGGCACCCAAATGAGGCACAATCTGCGAACTTGAAAGCAACGTAACTTAATTCACGGCGGGTATACATCTACACGTACACAAACTCGACCCGATCCAATGTAAGTACGCAAGGCTGGTTCGCCCGCCTACTACCATCCTATCTGGATGCCAGTGGTGCATGCTGTGCCTAGGTACGACATCTTCATATAAATAATTATAGAGACCACGGCCATTTTGAAAGCCTTTCAAATGCGTCAGGGATATTTGCTTGGCAAGGGAGTTCTCATTCTGTCCGACAACTCAACAGTATCAGCTTAGCTCCACAAACAAGAAGGAAATCAGTCCTCAGACTTTTGTGTCCTGGTGTAGGACGTTCAGGAGTGGTGTTGTCATCAACAAAGCCATATACATGTTCGCCATATCCAGAGACGCCTCAACGTACTGACTGGCTATTTGTCTTGGACTCGTAAACTAGTACAGCATAAAAGGTCTCTCCTTCCCTCTTTTCTTTATCTGGTATGTACCCGATGTGACCAACCGTTGGTCGGTCTGGTTGCGACAAAATAAAATGCCAAACTTCCGTCCTGGACCCAAACGTTTCTGCAGTCGACGCCTATCGTTGTATTGGACCAACCTTAACGCATACACATACCCTCCAACACCTCTGATTCCAAATGTGATACAGAAAGCACGGGAATCAGCCTGCGCCTCGTCATCATCGTACCACTTCGATGGAAGAAGTTGTGGATCAACAATCTCATCAATCATGCATTGGAAAACCCGCAGAAAATTCTGATTATTTTTCATATACTCGGACAATCACAACGGCAGTTGCTTAGTCCATGTCTGGAGCATCCCGAATCTGCACGGCTGGATCAAATGAAACAGGTCCTTGGACTTAAACAATTCTCGTAGCCGAGCGTGGAGAGAACATTGCTCAGACGTAAAGGCATAATAGTAAATACTTTGCGCCTTTCAAATTGTCTTTAGGTGTTGTTTACAAACGACAGAAAGACAATTTTTCCCGCGTTTCTTTTATACTTTCAAATATATGAATTATTTCAAATGTATATCATATTGATCATTACAGTCAAGGAAACAAAATGAGTAAGCATAAGAAGAATAAACACCTCAAACATATTTCAATACTAAGTCACTATGTGTTGCAGAAATCGATTAATATCGATTCCATAAAATCGTTAGTCTTTTTTTGTCGAGAATGGTATTTGATTACATTATACATCAACTTCTCCTTTATGTAATGTACTCTCAATTATTGTTACGTTTAACGTTAACTTTTCCATAGTACTCATGCTTAACATTAACAGATTTTTCAGACACATTTTTTATCCTCCTAATTCAGATTCAGATATTAAACACATAATAATATGTTAACCGTTCTAACTCTACCAAAATTAGACTAATTGTAAGCCTGTGAGGTTTTAAGTCAACTTATGTGTCTACATCAGTTGCAGATACAATTCAAAAATTTGAATGCCACGTATGTATTACTGAAATACACCTTACACTCATCATATTTGACTTTCACATTTACCAGCTCAGATTCAGTTGTCTCCTTACGCATAAAGATATTTTTTGTCAGACACTTATATTCGCAATCTTGTCTGACAGTACAGCGCGTTAGTTCACACTGTTGTCGCTTGTGTTGAGAGTGTAAATGAAAACGACGTATTTAACGTTTATAAATCTTTTGAAAAACGCGTGATGGGCCTCTACCTTTATGAGATGATGTTGAAAAATACAACATTACTATTTATGTTTCGTGTAATGGTTAGCACATTTGGTAATTGTAGGCCAACCGGATATTTGCAGCTGTCACTTAAAATATTCAGTTAATTTTCGATATTAAAACTGTTTTGATCTGGTGCAGATTAAATCAAAATAGACTCTCTCTCTCTCTCTCTCTCTCTCTCTCTCTCTCTCTCTCTCTCTCTCTCTCTCAACTGCCTTAGGTGTGGATGATGCAATCATACAACAAGCTTTATATAGCATGAGGAGTATACGTTTTGCCTTCTTTCATGGACTATTAATCCAAAAGCTTTATATAGCATGGGGAGTATACGTTTTGCTACTTTCATGGACTATTAATCCAAAAGCTTTATATAGCATGGGGAGTATACGTTTTGCCTACTTTCATGGACTATTAATCCAAGGCTCGCGCATTTCTTGTGTGTCGCTTTCTTTCTAAATCATGGGGGTAGAGGCCGTGGCTCTGGGTCAGGACCGATAGGGGGAAATCCCAAACCAGCATTCTAAAATGTGCGAGTCGATGCTCTTAAAGTAAGTAACATAACATTGAAAAGCAAAACGCTTTGTAAATTTAAAATATAATGTATTTCTCTAGATGACACAGTGAAAATGAATAAAGAATTTACGGTATTGCGAATTAAATCTCAAGATAATCATAGAATTATCGACGCAGGCCTTCTAAATGATTTTCAATGGAAATCGAAATTAAGTGCATCGCTGAAGTTTGTGCACATGTGTCATGTTGTTGTGCCAACAGTCCTTTTTTGAAACACAGTAATATAATTTCAGGATTAAAGTCCTCATGGGTGTCTCTGTCCAAGAATATTATTTGTTATAAATACTGTGTTTCCAACGAAAATAAACAATGAATTGAATAATGGTAGGAAATAAATTCAACCCCAAATGAACTTCTGGACACAACAATAATACAAAATTAATTCTACTCGATCTTAAAGCATGCATGAATAATCCTTCAGATAATAACAAGATTATAGTCTTCGACATGACCTTTGGTTACAATTACCATTTTCTAAAGAAAACCACGGATGAGATAACCTTCTAGAAAGTTCTTGATGTTTACGAAATGAAATGTTAGTTATTTTAGAACAAAATGTTCCTAAGATTATAATATATAACTTGGACTATGTCAGATACACCAGGTAAATTCCAATAACCTAGAACCAGACCCAAATAAATATGTTTAATTATATTGATAATGACCTTGACATTAACCCCATACACACAGAGCATAATTTAGCTATGTAGTTGTTTACAGAATTAAAATTTCATAAATTTAGGTCAAGTAGAAAATAGACAAGATTTTTTAAAAGATTAAGTCTAACATGCAAAGTTACATTAGAAAAGCAAATAATGAAATAAAAAATATTATAGAAACACTAACTAATAAACAATGCAATTTAAATATACATAACAAATACTACTCTGAATTAAAATCCAAAGATTCACCAGGCTAAAAATATTGACTAAGTTGGCAACATGGCAGAGCAGAAAAACTCGTAACTATCCTCTCATTGCGACACATTTTAAATTCAACGGTAATGCTACAAGTGTGACTTTGTACGAAATACTCCCAGTTCTGAGCGTGTATCTACATATGTATGTGTGTGGGGGTGCAGGTTTTCTCTAAAATATTGAATTTAATCTTATTTTTCTAACAGCATAATATTTCTTGATTCTTTGGGTTTTTTTCAGGAGTTCTTGCTGCGGTTGGCGTCTCTAATCTTCAATACGTGGATCTAAACTCTTCCCGGAATCTTTTGTGCTTTGGAATGTCTTTGTTTTTGGGACTAAGCTTTCCTGGATGGGTTGCCAAAAACGAAACTTTAATTAGAAGCGGTAACTTATAATTGATAGCTTCTCTACCTTTTCTCATGTCAAGAAATATTATTCTAGATTGGAAATAATTGGAAATGGTCATGTCGCATCACTCATTAAACTTTAGGATTTATCTCTACTGAAGCATGTGGCTGCTATCTTAAGGCTACTCTGTACTAAGCGTCACAATGGAACTCGCCTACATACTATCTATTATCTTCTGCGTAACGCATATGTTCTGTATAGTATTTGGTTCCCGCTTCCGAAATTTGCTCACCGGCGAAGCCGTTTGAACAGTGAACCAGTCAAAACTCCCAATGGATATTTTCTCTTGCTAATGATTAACAAGAGTTATTGGCAATTTCCATGATAAAAACTTGCTTGCACGTTGTGTGTGCGTGTGTGTTCTAATTTGAATGCAGAACAGATACACGTATCAGTAGTATCTACTTTATTTACAGACAACTGAGAAACGTTTACATTTTTTAAAATGTGTTAGCTTTGGAAATCTATTAATTTATCATAGTATCATTTCCAAACCATACATTTGATCTACGTGGATAACGTATTAGATTTGTATCCAACGATAATCCCATCCACATGTTAAGAAGAAAACAAACAAAATTAAAACACGTGCAAGTACTTATTAAAGATATACTTGCCTAACATATGTCCAACCACTACGTTCTGATAAATGTATTAGAATGCCACCTCCAGTTCTATCCTTTGATATGTAATGTATATTAAATACCCACTATCTTTTCTCAAAGGTAACGACGACATAGACCAAGTCATAACAGCGCTTCTGGGAAACAACATGTTCATGGGATGCTTTTCGGCCCTAATTCTCGATAACGTGATTCCAGGTATGAATTCCCGATAACGTGATTGCAGGTATGCATTCTTGATAACAAGATTCCAGTTATTAATTCTCAATTGAGTGATTCCAAGAATGAGTTCTCAATAACATGATTTCAGGTATAAATTAGCAATTACGTCATTCCATGTATAGAATTTTGATATCGTGAATCCAGATGTGAAATCTCGTTATCGTGAATCCAGTTCTGAATTCTCGATAATGTGATTGCAGGTATGAATTATCGATAACGTAATTCCTTGTATGAATTATCGATAATTTGATTCTAGGTATGATATAAGTAAAATATCCTACAAGAGTGCTCATTTTAAAAAGATTTTATATAACAATTCAACAGCTTCGCTTAAAATGAACTTAAATATAAGATTATGTTTATCACAAAATCGCACAAGAGTGTTACGAACAGATTTTGTATTCAATGCCCTGGACAGAGAGCGTTTGCGATATATGAGCCATGTCGTTACCTGTGTCATAGATTTTATTTTATATGTACGTGCATACATTAGGGGCAAACATATTCAAATATTTTATCAACGTAAATAAGAAAGTAATTGTGTAATCAATCAATCTGCCTGAAATGCTCAACATAAAGCAGTTATGTCCTTAAATGTTTGTCAAAAAACTCTTTGCCTCAACAAATAACTTATCGTATGCAGATGTTGATGTAACTCATCTTTCTGCAAGAGTAGGTACGTACGTACATACGTATGTATGTATGTATGTATGTATGTATGTATGTATGTATGTATGTATGTATGTATGTATGTATGCATGTATGTATGTATGTATGTATGTATGTATGTATGTATGTATGTATGTATGTTTGTATGTATGTATGTATGTATGTATGTATGTATGTATGTATGTATGTATGTGTGTGTGTATGTGTGTGTGTGTGTGTGTATGTATGTATGTATGTATGTATGTATGTATGTATGTATGTATGTATGTATGTATGTATGTATAAATGTATGCATGTATGTATGTATGTACGTACGCACGCACGCACGCACGCAGCATGCGTATGTATGTATGTAGGTAGGTAGGTTGGTAGGTAGGTAAGTGGTTAGGTAGGTATGTGTGTGTGTGTGTGTGTGTGTGTGTGTGTAGGTTGGTAGGTAGGTAAATGGTTAGGTAGGTAGGTGTGTGTGTGTGTGTGTGTGTGTGTAATAGCTCACTTGGTAGAGCGTCGGACCTGTAATCCAAGAATCGCGGATGCGATACCCGACATAGTCAGCTCAGGTCGTCTGCCGCGGGTTATCTTTGGGAAAAACACGTATTTTCCATCTCCCAAATATAGGGGATAGGGGACTGTGTTAAATCTCAACCAGTCAACCATCGTTTCTCGTCATGCTCAATGGCTGCCCATAATGGACATTCGTATGGGTTTCTTTTCCACGCCTGTACATAGAAGACACATATTGTATTCTTTAGTGAGGATTTTAAAGACATATTTTGTTACTACCTATAAGATTCCATGATCTCCATGCGTCATGTATGTGTAAATAAATCTTATTAGCATACAAACAGATATGCACATTAAAACGTGCCATTTTGTGTTGGTTGATAAATGTACACGTATATGAACGATTTTTGAAAGAATAAAGTTAGGGTTCTTCATGTACCAGTTGTAGCATTAGTTCGTGATAATGAATTGCTAGATATGTTTAAGATCCAAGACCCTTGTATTAAATTAATAGGATGCTGGAAGAAGTATAATGTTTTAAGCAAAGAAATAAACATACATACTTTTATATCTTTGTCAGGTACAGCGGATGAGAGAGGTATTTTGTTATGGCGAAAGACGAGAACTGATGAGACTGATTCCAAGGAGAATTCTCAGTTAAGCTTAAACACTTACGATTTTCCAATCGGAATGAGGTTTATACGGAAATGGAGATGGACCAAGTACATCCCAGTCATGCCCACTTTTATTGAAATCGAGAGGGAGAGATGTTGTTTTAAAGAAGAGCTGGACGAGGAAAATGATAATGCTATGATTGAATATCCAAAACGTAGCAAATCTGGAGATAAGAATATTGTCGTATCTGACGATATATATGACCGATCTGACGAACATATAGACAAGCCAGCCGTACACAGAGATTTTACAAGCTTGTAGACTTCTATTGGGTTTTACGATAATATTACACGAAAAGTAACTATGTTACAATTCTTGGTCCTGGGTTTACATACATTACACTGTGTAACAAAGAGACCGCCTACGGAAACTCAAAATAAACGCTATTTGAAGACCGGTGATCCTTTAATGTCGGCTTTTAATCATTTCAATATTCAATATAGAATCTGATTGTATGGTCCTCTGAAACAGAAGAATTTAGCACGTTTCATTGCATTCGTGTTCAACCAAACATTTTGATCTTCTGGTTTATCTGCTTATATACAGTGGTTTTATATGCGTGCGTTTGCTCTTAATTATTTTTCCTAAGTTAATTTTAGGATTTTCATTCGGTTAATTTTTCAGAACTATTCTGGCAATTATAATTTTAGGTGATTCATTTTCTTACTGTTGCTCTGAATCAGTTCTCAGATAGACTTCATTTCTCGACTCTCGAAATATTTCACAATTTTCTTCCAAGCAACGAAGAATACATGTCATGAAATACAAAGTGTACACCTTGTCAAAGTATTGCATGTATAGTGAATTTTAAAACGTCAAGTGTACGTGTGTCTTTTGTAAACATAAGGCATGTTTGACCTAAAAACTCTTATGTTGTACATCCATAATATTAGAGACTTTTAAATGTTATTCTCTTTCCGAGGATTAATTAATTATGTATCAGCAAAAGCACGGACATGTTAATATTTACGTTACTGAAATGATCAATGTAAATTTAGTCATAGCCAAGAGTTCAGTGGCTCATTATATCAACTAGTTAATCGACCAATCAGCTCATAAGCTGACAAGTGTACATTCTACTGTGTAGTTTGCTATTTATAAGTATCACACACATACAAGTGTACATTCTACTGTGTAGTTTGCTATTTATAAGTATCACACACATACAAGTGTACATTCTACTGTGTAGTTTGCTATTTATAAGTATCACACACATACAAGTGTACATTCTACTGTGTAGTTTGCTATTTATAAGTATCACACAAATACGTATCTGGGACATGTTTGTGAATACAAGAAATATGTAAATATATAAATTGCAGTCTACTCGTGTCTACTCTTATTGTTAATCATATAAATTACCAAAAAATGAAACTAAACGTCTCATCATATACCGTATACAAATTGCCATCACATACTATATACAAGATGCATTTTTCATATAATTTGCATACGAACTGCCATCATATATTGCATGCTGCATACAATTTGCATACAGATATAAACTGCCATCATATCCGGCATACAATATGCATGCTGCATACAATTTGCATACCACATACAAACTGTCATCATGTCCGGCATACAATATGCATGCTGCATACAATTTGCATACCACATACAAACTGCCATCATATCCGGCATACAATATGCATGTTTCATATAATTTGCATACCACATACAATTTGCCATCATATACTGCATACAAATTCGGTAATGAAGATAAATTCAAGGCTGATAAAATAATATTGCGGTCGCTATCTACAAAAGACAGGGGCCCCGAGTGGCCGAGTGGTCTAAAGCGCTCTCCGTTACTGATCACTGCCATCTCACCTCTGTCTGCGTGGGTTGGAGTCGCAGATTCAGCTAATGTAGTTATGTGAGAAAGCTTGCCAGTAGCTTCTCCTGGGTCGGTGGTTTTTTCCGGGCTTTTTCCTGGGTTCTTCCTCCACCAATAATACTGGCTACCATATAAAGCCTATCGTGTGTTAAAAATGGCGTTAAACCCTACAACAATCTACAAAAGACTACAACAAGTTGAGTTAAATTAGACTCCACAAAGATAATCTATAGAAATCATGAATTGATCATCAAATGTGAATATCTATAGCCAAAACGTATCGAATGGCAGAAGTTCGAGTAAAAATAATAATACCGCATTGAATCAGTACCTCGCATTGGCTGGTGCAGGCATTACGAAGATCTTTTGTTGATTTATATTCCTTTGTGTCTGTGCATGGTCTTTTTGATAATGCAGATTACGTTGTGTATATACCCAGTCGTCGGATCGTTTTGATCATGCAAAATGCCTCGTGCTAAGCTTAAACATCAGATCCCATTGATAATGTGTCTATGTCCAGTCGCCAGATCTTTCTGATAATGCAACTATAATGCAACTAAATTTGTGTCTATGCCTAATCGCTATATGTCTTTGATAATGCAAATTACTTTGTTCCCCATACCGAGTCGTCAGATCTCTTTGATATTGCAAAAGTGCCTTGTGTTTCTGCAAAGTCATCAGATATATATGATCAAGCAAATGTTTTGTGTATATGCCCCATCAACAGATCGTTTTGATAATGCACAACTACTTTGTGTATATGCCCACATGTCAGCGCCGTTTGATAATGCAAAATTGCTTTGTGCTTATGGCCAAAAGTCAGATCTCTTTGATAATGCAGATTGTTTTGTGCCTAATCATCATAATTTTTTTAAAACTTTATTTTATGATTAGCAGGCTATATTCACAACAACAACAAAAATTAGAAGAAAGGACAACGGGAACATGGCGGTTTTCTGGTTCCAAAGATTTTTCTACCCATGAAAAATGACTTATGTTTTCTGGAAGACCGATGTCTGAGCAGCAGAGGGGGCGAACATACCAACTTTTGGAGGCGTCGATTCGGCAAACCGAGGATTCCTTGAAATTGCTTAATAGAAATGCTCATTTTTCTAACCGAGGCTTCCTCGAAATTGCTAGCAATTCATCAAAACAAAAACAAAACAAGACGCCATGGTCGTTAGCACTCACCCCCTCTGCTGCTATGGGTTAACCGAATATTTGATCAAGTCCGATACGATATCTTGATCTAGGATCAAATTTATCGTTACAAATCCATATGGGATTGACTGAGCGTGACTAAAGAAATTTCTAAAGAGATTATAATCCATATCTCCGTTGCACCAAGTCTGGTGAATATTTCGTAGTGTATATGTATCAACTCCATTAAATACAGCAAGAATATTGCAGTTATCTCTGATCACTTTTGGTATTTGAGTGTATCGTTGAGTGACCTATATCACGTCAGTGTTTTTATGCCTGCCTCTGGAATATATCCTAGCGGGATTCTTTTGATTGTCTCACATCACATCATCATATACAACTAAATTTTAATACTTCCATCAATATCATCAATGCTCGGTGCTTCTTCGATATCGGTAATAAATTCAATAACACCCTCCCCGGTGATTTCTACTGCCTTTTCGTTGTAATCCTTAGCAGCAGAGAGGGTGAACAGACCACCCTTTTCCGACAAAAAATTGATTGAATCCTTGAAACGGAAAATAGAGCCTTCCTACGAAATCTCATATTTTAACCCAAAAAAAATAAGTCTCCATTTAGCAAACGGAGACTTTACGATTTTTCAATCAATTTTGGTCGCAACGATGTGGTCAATCACCCTCTCTGCTGCTACAAGTTAACAAAAATAATAAATGATTTCAACCAAATATTTGATCGAGTCTTTAGGACTTTACAAACAAACTAATCGCTAACACCTCATCTTGTAGATCAATCAAATTATTTGACTGGTCGGTGAGTCGGAAATTAATTCTCGTTAACGAATTATTATGGCATCGCATGTAGACAGGATTAATTGGGTTTTCAATAATTAGGAATCCTGGAGGAGCTGTTGGTGCAAACGAATAAAGAATATATCCCTGCTGAGCTTGATTTGATTGCTCTAGATTAATTTGATAGCTTCCTTCAATTGCATCACATGTTAAATTGAGCGCAATCACCGCTGAAATGTTTACATTGTGCAGTGCAATATGCCTACCGCCACCATCTGGATCATTATTATACCTGAGGAGGACAGTTGAATCTGGTTTTTGTAGCGCCTTGATATCGGTTTTAACAATTCTTGCTAGTTCATCAGCGTTGTATCTGGGAAACTTAAAATTACGCAGATTGTCTACTGTGATATTGTAATCGGTTAGGAATCGTTGTTTACTGTCGCTGTTGTCATTAATTATTGTTTGAATACTTAGTTCATAGATATATTCCATGTCAGATATAAGTTGATTTATTATTTCAACGTGTTTTTGCGATTTTGTTTTCCGTAGTTGTTCTAGTTGTGTTTCATATAATTGTTTAATTTCATTAAAATAACCACGGATGTCAGTTAGCGTAAATGAAATAGTAACATATGAGTCGGCTGTTCTTTTAATGATAAAATCCCATTGCAATGTGTCTTTGTTGGTAAATATAAATCTATTGGGTATTTTTCCTTTTCTTATATCAAATAAATTATCTCCATAACTGGGATCGATTTCATGATATGATTGTACGTCCGTGGTTAAGTTGGTGGCGGATTTTTCCGGTGGTTTTTCAGGCCATCCTAACATTGTTCTTAACGAGCTGTTATAGATATCTACAATGTATCCCTCTGTGCTTATTTCGATCGACGACGAGAGCGTCGGTTGATGAAGATTAATAGCTATTTTTGATTTTTTTCCAGTCATTGATTTTATTCTACGCTGAATTTCAGCATTGATTTGCTTAATTTGGTACGACCCAGTTGGTAAAGAAACAGTTTCCCACTCTGGAGTACCATCGGATTTATTCTTATACGAGAACGCCAGTGCGTTATTGGGTTGCTGACCGCCAAATGCAACCGATCTGATATTAGGCCAGCTATGCTATACTCGTAATTTTGCCAGCGCGATCTCACGCACTGGAATCGGAGAAGGGAAGTTCACACTAAATTCAGGGTTTGTTGATGTTATTGATATCATGCTTGTTCGTATCGGAGTGGTATTCTCCGCAATTCGTTGAAGCAGTTCGAGTGACATTATTGTTAACGCTGACTTCAATTTCCAATTTCAACATCGCGGAGTTATACAACTGGGTCATCGTGGAAAATTCAACATCTGATATGAACGAATTATCTATCGACAGCGAGATCAACTCGGATAATTTCGAGTACGCGTCAAATACCACCCTGTACCGAGCTGTATAATCGCTGAGTTTTTTCTGAGAACACGATGATAACTTTTGTTATCGCGGTGGCGACTGCCACAATTGTTGTTGCCGCGGAGATAGCAATTGGAACTGCAATCGGAGCCATCATGGTCACCGTTGACAAAATAACCCCGGCGCTGGCCATCACACCGGACACCGAGTACACGGTGATGTCGATGATTGCTATACTGCGTCGGTATCTTTTTCATTTTTTCACGATAGCGCTCAGAAAATGATTTCAAGTTCGCGGAAAATTCTTTCACGGTATCATATCGATATCGATGCGATTGTGATACCTCTGGGACTATTATCGGTTCAATTGATTTCATCGATGACATTGTTATTTGAAACTCGCTAGTGTTTTCAATTATTCGCCATCGTTAAGGGGTCCAGGGCAGGCCAGGTTGGTAGATGGGTTGGGATGTCGTAGGTATGGTAGCTTCAGCCTGAAAAATCATCTACAAGTTCTAAACACCAAGTTATTTTTGATCTAACGGTGGAGCTATCAACCGCGACGACATTAAAGTGTTGACCGTTACTCCTGATAATTAACATCGCGGTGCCACCAGAGTAGGTTTTACCGCCCGCGATCATATTAAATTGATCGATAGAGATCCATGTTAGCCTGTAGATACCTTCGATCCCCGTTGGACTGTAGATATCATCGGCCCCCGCCTCGCCCCTCTTCCAGAGACCGGCGGACAATGTAGTATAAACGTCTCTTATCCAATCCATGGTTCCATGATCGACCGTATACACGACATTTTTAATGCTTATGCGTGGATGCGAAATCTTTATCTTTTCAAAATTGTCTTTTAGTTTAAGAATATCATTGTAAATATCTTTGAGATTCATCGTAGATGTAGCTGGGACGCCAAAAAACTTATCGAGGACGTCGTTGGTTTGGTTTTGTACCTTTTTAAAATCTTCTTTTAGTTTAAGAATATCGTCGTAAACGTCGAGATAGTTTTTTTTTGATTTCGGTATATTTCATCATCGTTTCATCGCGGCGTTTAAAAAATGAAATCAAAAGGAGGTTAAATTCCAAACCTTTTTGGATGCCATAATGCCCGTTGAGTTGAGAATATGTCGTCGTGATATTGTAACTTTCAAAGCCCTCAAAGAAATTATTAACCATTTCGCTTGCGGTTTTTTGTTCGTCAATAGCTTTTTTAACTTCAGCGAGGGTCGGGCCTGTCAGAGATGTGGTTTCAGATTCACGTGTTCTCCCCAAAAATTTATCCACGATGGTATTAAGTGTTGTTTGTCTCACCATAAACCTAATAATATCGTCGAGAGTCATCGTAGATGTAGCCGGGACGCCGAAGAAATTATTAGCGACGTAGGCATTGTGAGTATGCCTGATAATAAACTCGCTAATTTCAGCGAGAGTCGAGTCTGCCACAGGTGGGGATCCAAAAAACTTACTAACGACGTCGTTGGTGTGTTTTTGTACCTTTTCAAGATCTTTGAGTTTCATCGAAGAATTTATATACCGCATAAACTCGCTTGGCGGAGCTAACCCATATGAATCAAAATAGACAATCCCACGCGGATCGATCGCGTATGCAACCCAGTGAGTTCCCGATCCGTTACTGTTATCAAGATTGATGATACCGGTTTCAACGCGTTTAGGTTTTCTCGGTAATTGATCTCTCATAAAAACCCCTCTGAAGTTTTTTTATCGCTAGTTTTTTATCAGCATCAATTAAATCAAAATTGGACATAGGGAGAATTGGGCTTTCAACTAATAAACCATTGCTGGTATTCTCAGACCCTTTCCGCTGTACCATGAATACGGGGTTCCTCGTAGTCTTAGACCCTTTCCCTTTTTTTTATATCCTTTTATATCCAGTTGCCTTTTTCAACGCCATCCCTGCCGCGGTACCAACGGCTCCCAACGCAGCCGCTTTCGCCACCGCTGGGGCGGCCGCTGCAATCAATGCTGGTATTGCAGCTAACAATGGAAATATACCGCCTGATTTCTTCATGTTGGCGACTGCAGCCTTTGAAAATACAATTTGAACCCCTCGCTTATTCTTCAGCGCATCATTGAAATGTTTTATTTGACGATCCGTCAATGATATTTTATGTGTACCGCCGGACATCTGCGCTGGTTTCAACGTTATTGTTGTTCCACATTCTTTAGCGGATTTTGATCGCAATTTATTGACCTGACCATCAGTCAGCTTGACACTAACAACACTATATGGCATTTTATTGTAAAACACATTTATGCTTTCAATTGATCTAATTGTGAATCGTTTACATATTTTCCACTGGTGGATCAATAAGTCTCATTCGTCCACCAACACCTTCAAGTAGCATTGATTTATCACTGAGAATGACAGCAACCGCTCTATAATTAGCAATAGCGAAACGAAGGACATTAGCTCTGAAGTGTATATCAACGACGGATTGCCTTGTTAAATCAAGATGTTCCAGCAAAAAGTAGTATATCGGATACAAGTTCTTAAAATCATGTTGCGATATTTGCAAACCAGTATCAACATTTTGATCACGGCCCATATATGACAGCATACGATGGTACACGCGCGCAATATGGTTTTGACCAAAATTAAGTTGTATGTCTTCGGATGGTTTCGACTTGGGTACCATCTGGATACGGTGCGGGTACAGTAGAAGTATCAGTAAGTCGTACAAGTTCTCCTTCTACTTCGATAAACGCTTCACACGGCAAAAAGTATTTGCTGGTATCATGGACTTGAAGTTCAATTCGCGATCAAATATCTGCTTGTAGTGCATGATAGGAATAAAATTGATAATCGCGGACGGAATTGTCCTTGGGTACTGGGGCTTCCATATCAAACGCTGGATCAGCTGTTCGTTTAAACATTATATTAACATACTAGTATTTTCAATTGTAAAATTCTTTGTAATCATCGTCGTTTTTGTTTTCGTTTCAAAGTACTTCCTGCTATCATGTTTGCGATATCATCTTGGTTACTGTTCGCCAACGATACTAATTTTTCTTCCACAGCGCTATTTATTGCTTTGCTTACACTTGCAGGCATCACTGTTGTAGATGGCAGTACAACTGGTTGCTTTTTTCGTCGTTGCACCAATGATGCTATTTTATCTTTCGCGGCAGAAAACGCTTTTCCGGCAAGATTTCCAACAGCGCTGATTCCCTTATCACGAATAATATCAATGGCTTTCATTGATAATTGTTTAGCTAATGGCGACACCTTGGGAGCCATTCTTATAAATAACCCCGCAATGGTATTGCCGAAACCATCTCCGTAATATGCTCTATAAACAGGCAATCGTGAGTTCACCACGTAGACGCTTACGGGTTTATCATGGTTGTAGTGTATGATCATCTTGTTATAAAACTAGTAGTTTTTCAATTAGTGATCTATCGTAAAGATCCATAGGATTTTCATTATAACCATGGGCGTCTCTGTGATTTTCAACTAATTCAGCAATGAGTTCTCGATATACATCAATGTCCATGATACCGCCGGCAAATAATCGTCTACAGATATCAGCTGCTTCATTAATTACTTCCGGTGAGTTATTTCCGGGTCGTTTTCCACCGATGAGAACTTCCAGCCGTGATATATCACTAAGGATGTTACCAGGACAAGTAACTAGACCACTACCTGAAATTACTGGCAATTTCTGAGATTTAGAAAATCCCTCCCCACTACTATAATCAGGTACTCCCCCCAGTTTTTCTAAATCCGTTCTTTGTAAATAACTAGAAGTATCATCATCATCTCGATCAGATGGTCCAGGCGAAAGTCCAAGCGAAGCTTAGGGTGGTAGTTGTTGTTGAGATTCTTCTTGTTTAGCAGGTGAAAAAGATATTTTTTTGCAGGTTGTTGTCGCTGCTGCTGCAGTCTTTGTGGTTTGCTTTGTGATTTTTATTCTTCATATTTATTATACACAGTATTCACCATTTTGAGATATTCAATATATGACGCATTGCCGCTGTCAACTTTACCTGTTTTAGTTTTAATTTTGTAAAATATATCAGCCCAATGTTGTATACCTCTTACATACTTGTGCTGTTCTGGTTTTAACATTTTTTTTCTGTTTTCATACGTCGTAACAACAAATGCAGGAAACTCTGCATGGCCAGTCTCATCAATTGCTGCTAACTCTTCTTCGTTAAATCGCGCGCGTAATTCATCTACTATTTTATCATTGGTCTTTTTCGAACCAGGTGAGTTTTTTTGTAACAACGCTGATGTCTTTTCAGTTTCCTCTGCTATCTTTTCAAGCACACCAAGAACAGGCACTTCTCGTCGCTTGCCTTTCTCAGGAATATCCCCAAATATTCCTCGTTCAGTTGCTGTTTTCACATCGCTGGTCGCCTTAGTTACCGGGGCGAACAGTTGTTCACTTGACACAGAAAAGTCAGTCTGCGCTTGTTGTCGTTGTTGAGGTTTCTCACGAAGTCTGTCTCGAACCGATATAAACTTTTTAATTGCTGCTAGCCGCTCTCGGGCTAATTTAGTTGTAAGCGATTCACCTACCATATAGTGTTTGTGAACTGAGTTTTCAAATGTGAAACTATAACAATTATAAGCTGAGTTATTAAATAATGTACCATCAAGCTAACGTATCCATCTCGGACAAGGTTAAACTGTACGACGCTATCCGCGAGTGTTTCAGAAATAACATCGCTGGGGGTTTCAGAATTGTAATATCTGAGAACGGCGATGAACGATTTTTGTTAACGACGCGGCAACAACAACAACTACGTGAAAATGGAGGCGTCGCGGTGATTACTTGCTACCACAACCAGATCATCCAGTACGCACATAACTGCATGAGCAAGCCCAAACTGTTGAGTATCCTTTCAGGAGAAAATCCTATGTGACAAAAACGCTAAAAAAAAAAAAAAATTTACTGAAAATTTACTAAAAAGCCTATTTTTTATAGTAACACTCACGTGGTTAAGATACTGGTTTTTCCTCGTTTAATATTTTTCTAAGATCACGAACCTTAGAACCAATTTCATCTCGTTTTTGATACTCTTGGCCGAGTTTTTGACGTATTGCTTCAACGGTGCTAAATAGCGTTATAAATACATTAATGTCGTTACCGTACAAACAAGCATTGATGGACTTTTGAATTCCTTTCACGAGTCTGTACATCTTAGGTAAAACATAACGACCCTTACTAGACTGATACTCAATGTCTTCATATTCCGAGGCAATCCTGTCACAGTCGAGATCTTTAGATAATATTATCCCTCTATTTTTTAAATTTGAGATTTCAGCAATTATAGCATTTACATCTTTGATATCCACATTTTTATAGTATCCTATATCTCAAATTATTAAAAAATAAATAACTCATTTGGCAATCCCGCTGGCGCCCTATGACGTCAGAGAGACCCAGAGGTTACTTTATTAACTTAATTAAGGACAACACAACACGCATCTTTGGAACTCCTTGGGTGCCTTCGCATCCAAGTAAGCCCGAAGTAACCCGAAACATACATCTCCGGCGGGAGGCCTAACGTGGCAAACACCATCTTAGACCGCCCAGAAGATATGCTTGGGGGGACATCACTACATGTACTTAATTAACTTAATTAAGGAAAATCCCATTTCGCAATCCCGCTGGCGCCCTATGACGTCAGAAAGACCCAGAGGTTACATATACGACAACACACCTTTGGAACTCCTTGGTTGCCTTCACATCCAAGTAAGCCCAAAGTTGGGGGACGGCACTACATATACTTAATTAAGGATGGTATTATTCAATGAAACGATTGATGTGGGACGGCACAATTCCATATATACTTAATTAAGGATGGTATAAACGATGATGGAATTTGTGATGTAATGATGTGGGACGGCACAATGCCATATATATCTCCGCTCGAGTGTTGCGGCAGATTGTAGGCATACGTATACTTAATTAACTTAATTAAGGATGGATTATAATTTAATGGAACGATGATGGAATTTGTGATGTAATGATGTGGGGACGGCACAAGACAGCACAAACATGAAACGACGGGGCAGATTTTCTACGGCCAATCCAACCAATCAAAAGCAACCAAACTAAATTAACCCGGTTGCATGATTGACAAAAGACAACCACACGCCCGTGTTAATGGCGTTGGTTAGTTTTGATTGGTCGATTGGCTTTCGAAAGCCCCAAGCTTATTACGAGTCAAAATGTATATAAGGTGACTAATACAGCCGCGCTGATTCACGGGTGTTGTTATTTTATTTCCTTGAATTACTTATTAATGCTGTTTCACAACATTTAAAACAGACAAATATTTTAATTAAAACACTAAACAAAATAATACAGTTGTTAGATAACAGCGTGTATTTTCCCTGTTCTAATTCTCTAGACAAAATGCATTATCGATTAAATCACAAAGAGCTGTATACAGAGGAATTTTAACCACGCCCACCTACTTCAATGAATGGGAAACACTAGTGTTTCAATGCTCGTTTCGGCGGAGCAAACATAGGTATTGCGCTGGATTATAAAGAACGTCTGTACTAAAAGTGTATTATAGATGGTCTAAATAAATACAACTGTTTAAATAAAATGCAGTTTTAGCCAAAGCGACAATAAAAAGTTTTAGAATTGATAAAAATACAACTCTACCGAAACTATGTATTATACTCCATTACAGTCACGTGCGCGCGCCTAGTCAAGGTATACAGGTAATAGCAGACGGCACAACTCATTTGACGTCATAATACAAGGGAACTTGGTGAGTAGAGTGTGAGTTGCGTCGGATTTATCCATAAAGGATTTATCTCCCTTGAATCGTTTCAGGTGTATACGAATTTTATTTTATGACCATTTTTTTTGACAGAGTTAATTTACTTATATTTTCTGCAACAAATCGTATTGAAGACCTACAAATATCAAAGTATCTACTGGCTTCATTTATTGATTGAAATATTTTCTCCTCTTTGGTTTCTAAATCAAACGATTTGACACCCCTAGGGCGTTTTGAGTGCCTACCAGCGTTGCTTTTTAAAAGGTTATCGCGCTGCGAGATGGATTGAAGATTCTCAAGACAATTATCAGTCTTCACGCCATTTATGTGATCAATCACAAAGGCATCTTTAATCAATCCGTTATGACATTCAAAAATAATTCTATGACAGAGATATTTCTTATTTCTAACACTAAACAGCAAATATCCCATATTATTCAGAAATCCAACCGGTTTTTTGAGTCTGCGGTGCCTGACAACACCATCACTGGATGCTTCGTAATTAACAAGCACTGGGTGAGGTCTGAAATCTTGGCTCATTTGTATAATAATACTATTTGTCTAATTTATTATTTGCTTTAATTATAAACCTCTGGATATAATCTTGAGGGGTTTTGATGACTTTGTCATCGTTAGGGTGAATGACGGTATTTTTTATTCGTTTGTCATAATAGCGTTTTAGTTCCCTGTATCGTTTGCCGCCGCAACTGAGACATAATTGTCATTTTCCTCTAACGCCCACCCCACATCGGAGGCATGGGAGAGGGCCGAAGGAACCGTTGCGAACGCTTTGTAAATGATACCCACAGAATTCGCTTCTGCATGATTTGTTACACGGGGTTGTTGATCCAATCATAAGCCATTTGCAGTGATTCATTATACTATATTTTTCTATTTAAATACTTGTTTTAATTATAATATGAAGGAGTTCAAGAGATTATCGAAAATTAAGCCTTGGAAAAATACTAAATTCATTGATTATACCATGAAAGAATTCCAAAGATTATCGAAAATTAAGCCCTGGAAAAATACTAGATTCATTGATTATACCATGAAAGAATTCCAAAGATTATCGAAAATTAAGCCCTGGAAAAATGCTAAATTCAATCTCGATAAGGAGTTCAAGAGATTATCGAAAATTAAGCCCTGGAAAAATGCTAAATTCAATCTCGATAGAGTCTCTGATACACCAAAACATCTAATCAGTGATAGAACTATACTAAATAAAATCAGGGAGTGTTTTAATGAATTCTACCGAGACGGTGCAGCATACTGTTGGTCGACATTTCGAATTATTGATGATGTCAATGTACCCAACATCGATGCTACTATGAACGATGAAAGAGCAGTGGACGGCTGCAGTAACCATATTTCCACGAGATAGAACCGTGAGATATATCCCTAAGGAGTTCGTCGGGGATGTTTTTATAATGAGAAATTATTCGATGCTATTCACACGCTGTGTAAGGATGATCCTGTGTCAGTGTGGTTACTTAGAAGTGATGAAGATCCCGAAATAGGATTTGATCAATTTGTAAGACCAAAATGGTGAATTATATCGCATTGAAGAATTAGATAACAGAATGAGAAAAATCGCTAGTGAATTTGCCTTGCAATTTCCATTTTCATCGGAAAATCCAAAAGAGATTTCATTCCATGAAAAACTACTCGCGGATAGCTTCACAATTCCATCAGTGGTAGCTCACTTCGCAAAAAGAAAAAAACTCATGGCGTCCTACACAAAGTGATTTTCTCGAGGACGTTAAATTGAGTTGCGTCAAATTTGGTCATGGAGGACTGTGGAATACAAAATACCATCGTGACGGTATGATTTCAATTGATATATCCGCGTGTTATCCTGGAAGTTTTCTCGGGTATGGAGAATGTAGTAGCTATTTTAAACGATTTGGACACCCCACACATGAAATGACTCGTGTTGCGATTAATGGGCCATTACCTGATTTTGATTTAACCGGATTCGCTCGTGTGATATCATTTGAACTCGCTACAGGGTTACATCCGTGTAGTTATGTTTGGCTTGGTAGACATATATCTGAAAAGGCCTGGATGTCAATAGTGTTACTACGATATATGATTGATTGTGGTATGCTAATATCGTTGATTGTTTCCGAAGCTATTATATGCTATCGAGCTCAGAAAGAAGTTTGGCTACCACAACCCGATCTAGATCGTATAATTAGCGAACAGCGAAAACAGTTTCCAGATTTCAATGAAGAACAAATCATGAATTGGTCTAAGGAGTTATTTGAAATTAAAAAAGAACAAGCAAAAGATTTTGGACGAAGAATAATCGGTAAATTTACCCAGGGTGGAAGATACGACAATGCAAAATATTCTTCGCGGTTGATCATAGACATCGCTGAATACGATTTTATTGTAACGGATTTAACGAAACAGGGAAAACTTGTAAATCGTAAAGACGCTTTCCTATCCGATGGAAGACGATTAGGTACAATTGTTACCTATTGTGATGGATATATTAAACAATATACGCATTTGAGAAGTTCTATGCTAGCCTATGCTTCTATCAATTTATTTTCGATGATAAATAGATTTTCTAATAACGCAGTTAGAGTAGCCACTGATTCTATGTATATCCACGAGAAATACAAATCAGTTGTAGCCAAATTCACAGATCCGGAGGCAAATTGGGGATGTTGGAGATTTAAAAAGGAGACGCTACATGAGTATTGTGAATCAGCAGATGTTACCATGGATGAAAAGTACTTAAAGTGTGATGAGATTCAATCCGAATTTTCCAATGCACCACCGGTATCTGATCCAATATGTAGATACAAGACAGTTTATTTAATTGGTTGTGTTGGGTCAGGAAAGACAACTCGTGCAATTGAATTATATCATAGAAACGCTAGCGTTTCAAAATCAAACATGATTGTCCTAACACCAACTCACAGACTCGCCAGAGAGATGAAACAACGAGGGGTAAATGCCTGTACTTATCATAGTTTCTTTCGATGGAAAGGCAATAAATGGACCCTTGATCGAATGGGTGATAAATTCATTCCTGAAATCATAATTTTTGATGAAATATGCACAGTATCGTTGAAAATATTACAAACATTTCATGAATGGTTGTTATTGAAAAATACAAAAGTCGTCATGTGCGGTGATCACGGCCAACCACCACCATTTATCGGTGCATCCCCACATGAATGGCTAAAGGGTTTTGTAGACTATTATGAAGAAATTACCACTGATTATAGATCACTTGATGAACAATTATGCGAGTTCAAAGCGCTAATTAGATTACAGCCGGGTAAAATCCAATGTGAAATAGCGCTTGAAATAATTTCAGAAACTCCCATGAATGATTTTTGGGAAACGTGGAGACCAAACGATTTAATAATTGCAAGTAGAAAAATAGTCAGAGACACACTTCAGATGAAGTTATTTGAAACGCATAAAGAAAAACTTGCAACACTTCCAGTACCGTTGTGTTATAGGCCTTCGGATACACGAAAACAGAATATAGAAGTTGATATTCCAAGACCAAAATCCGAAGGATTTCAAAGACAGAATTTAGTGTTAAATGATAGTGTGCTTGTTGCATCGTTGAAGATGCATTGCGTGCTAATAATTCCCCATGGACGCTAGGTTACGCAGCAACAATACATTCTTCACAGGGATTGACTATATCAGATACAATTGTTTGGATGGTGGATAATCACATCGAATGGTCGAATTTAGTCTATCTTGCAGTATCCAGAGTACGAAGAATAACTCAACTTCAAAGAATTGTTTTCGATGATGACACCACAATATATGATGCTAGCATCGTTGATGTTAAAATTATTGATAAAAAAACTCTCCGGTTACAAACAACAAGACAAAAAGAACAACGAGAATTTGACATTGATGCTGAATTAATAATCACTTTGAAGCAACAACAGGATAATCACTGCGCAAGTTGCAATTGTATAATGCGTTGGCAGTATTCGGATAAAGATCCTCGCCAATTTGCCGTAGACAGAAAAAATAACAGTCTCGGTCATGTCAGAAACAATGTGATGTTGACTTGTCTTGAGTGCAACAGACGCAAGGGTGCTAGTTAAGACCCCGCGGTGGTAATTGAGTAACGTTAGGAATCACTTGTAATTGTTCGCGTGTAAAACCCCGCTGAGGGGCAGTTGAATCCAATTTATAGATTGGAGATCTACCAGTTGATCGTGTTATAGTAGATATCTTGTGTGCAGTAACACTCCAAATAGGATCAGTAGCCCTTTTTCTGCCACCTTCAAGCTCTCCTGGTTCGTATAAATACCTAACAGTGACATTACTACCAAGAATTGGTTGGGAAACGCTATAATCTTTTTGTGAAATTCTTCGAATTTCCATTTTTGGTATAGACTTCTTTTTAATCGCGTTGAAATGTTTCATGTTGATTGTTCTAGTAATCTCATTATTCAGTGCGGTAATCACAGCTGGTAACCTTTTGACCCATTCACGAGATCTTTTTTCTTGGACGAATTCTTTTGCGTATTGATATCCAAATAATCTCTCAGCAAGAGTCCGATTAAATCGTTCTACAATTGCCTGATCGCGATGTAGTGCAGTATGCCCCCGTCTGATGGTGACATTGTGATCTTTCATCGCTGATAAAACAGCGCCTTGAAATTCCTTGCCAGGATCGACTTGTAACAGATTTGGCCAGCGTAGTGGGCCTCGTCGATAAATCTTTTCAAATGCAGAAGCAACTTCAGGTGATGATTTTGTTTTTAGCGGTTCTGCTTGTTTGTATCGACTCGCAACGTCAACTACGGTTAGCGCGTATTTGTAACCGTTGTCATGTGGTAAAAACAATAAATCAGCTTGATGAACTTCATTGGGTACAGTAACATCAAAATGCGAGAAATTGATTTGTTTAGGACGCGGTAGATAAATTTGCCATATAGCCTGTTTGGATAACCAATTAGCCGCAGTAGCCTTTTTCACTTTTGCGGCTTTGGCGAGTTTATTGATTGCAGCGTTACCTCTCCAGTATCCCTTCGGAGAATAATAAATAGATTCCATATTATTAATTACCAGCGCCCATCATCAATTTGCATTTCATAGCCGATTTTACCAACCACGAAGCCAATTTTTCTTTGAAAGATTTATCAGGAACAGCATTTAACGCATGAATTAATTTCACATCCGCGAGATGTCTGTTTTGCAGATTGCTGCTTTTATATGCAACATCATGAGCATGACACGCCTTATCAATAGCGTTTATCGGATACTCGCCGGATCGGGGTTGATTTTGATCATCAAGTCTGATATCTAATCGTGTTCCGGGGCCACAGTAGCTATATCCTGGAAGGTGCTTTTCTCCGGGGTACTTTGCCCATGGGTTTCCAGAGAGCTTTGTCAATTTGGCTGCGATATCACCTCCTCGTTTTTTTTAAAAGCATCTCCAGATTTCATAGAAACAAATCTAACTTTTTTTGTACCACATGTTGCACATCTACCAGTAAGTGCTGATCTGTTATTTTTAGTTGTAATCGTCGCCACAAGCAGCAGAGGGGGTGAGCCGGACAACATTTTTAGACAAGTTTTCACTGAAATCACGCTTAAAAACAATGAAACCAGTGACATCAGGCCCCCCAATGTGTATGTGAATCATGGATTAGGTCCCAAAAAAAAATTATGAAAAAATCAATGAAATTAATGAAATCCTCCATCGATTTTTTGGGAAAAAGGGACTACAACGTTGTTGTCACTCACTAGAACTTTCAGTTGGGGTTAACCGAATATTTGATCCAGTCCGATACGATATCGTGTTCGAGGGTCATGTAAATTTATTGTTACAAATCCGTGTGGGGCAGACTGAGCATGACTAAAGAAATTTCTAAATTGATTGAAGTCCATATCGGAGCACCATGTCTGCCAAATATTTCGTAGCGTATGTGTATCAACGCCGTTGAATACAGCAAGCATATTACAGTTATCTCTAATCACTTTTGGAATCTGAGTGTATCGTTGAGTGACATAGATCACATCAGTGTTTTTATGCCTGCCTCGGGAAAATATTCTAGCAGGATTTTTTTGATTATCTAACATGACATCGTCGTATACAACTAAATTGTTGATACTTCCATCGAGGTCATTCACGGATGGTGCTCCGTCAATATCGGTTATAAATTCAATAACATCCTCGCCGGCAATCTCTGAAGCGTTTTCATTAAAATCTTTTAGTACTTCATAGCATCGTTGGTCATCTACGCTAGGGGCAATTAAATACAACTTATCCCACTTCATCCATCTCATTATTAAATTGAGCAACAATTGCGTTTTACCGGATCCAGATGGCCCGATTATAATTGCGCGGATAGAGTTTGGTAGCGCTGCATGATTCTTCACTGGTTCTCTTGTTTTAGTCGCTGAAAAATCAATTATATTCATATCTCTATACATAAATTATGGATCTATATTGCGTGAAGTGTAAGGCGCGTACTGGCACAGATGACTTGACGACGATTACAACTAAAAATAACCGATCAGCGCTTTCTGGTAAATGCGTACAGTGTAGTACAAAGAAATTTAGATTTGTTTCTAAACCCAAGGAACCCAAGGAACCTTTAAAAAAAAACGAGGAGGTGATATCGCTGCCAAATTAGCAAAACTCCCTGGAACCCCATGGGCAAAATACCCCGGAGAAAAACACCTTCCAGGGTATAGTTATTGTGGACCGGGAACAAGACTTGATATCAGACTCAATGATCAAAATCAGCCCCGACCCGGTGAGGAACCAATAAACGCTATTGATAAGGCCTGTCACCTTCATGATGTTGCTTATAAAAGCAGCAATTTGCAACACAGGCATCTAGCAGATGTGAAATTAATTCATGCGTTGAATTCTATCACTGATAAATCCTTCAAAGAAAAATTGGCTTCATTTTTGATAAAATCGGCTATGAAAAGTAAATTGATGTTAGGTGCTGGTAATTAATAACAACATGGAATCTATTTACTATTCCCCAAGAGGATACTGGAAGGGTCACGCTGCAATCAGTAAACTCGCTAGCGCCGCAAAAGTGAAAAAAAACCACTGCGGCTCATTGGTTATCCAAACAGGCACTATGGCAAATTTATCTACCACCGCATAAACAAATTCAATTCTCGCATTTTGATGTGACCTTTCCTAATGAAGTTCATCAGGCTGATATATTATTTCTGCCACATGATCGTGGTTACAAATATGCGTTAACTGTAGTTGATATTGCAAGTCGATACAAAGAAGCAGAACCGTTAAAAACAAAATCGGCCACTGAATTGGCTTCTGCATTTGAAAGGATTTATCGAAGGAGTCTTCTGCACTGGCCAAATCTGTTACAAGTTGATCCGGGCAAGGAATTTCAGGGTGCAGTGTTATCTACAATGAAATATCACAATGTCGCTATCAGACGAGGGCATACTGCACTGCATCGTGATCAGGCCATTGTAGAACGATTTAATCGGATTCTTGCTGAACGGTTATTTGGATATCAATATGCAAAAGAATTCATCCAAGAAAAAAGATCCCGTGAATGGGTTAAAAGGTTACCAGCTGTGATTACCGCACTGAATAACGAGATTACTAGAACCATCAACATGAAACCTATCAACGCGATTAAAAAGAAGTCGATACCTGAAAAACCACAAAAGGATTTTAGCGTTTCCCAACCAATTCTTGGTAGTAGTGTCATTGTGAGGTACTTATACGAACCATGAGAGCTTGAAGGGGGTAGAAAAAGGGCTACTGATCCTATTTGGAGCGTCACTACGCATAAGATATCTAGTATAACACGATCTACGGGTAGACCTCCAATCTATAAACTGGATTCAACTGCCCCTCAGCGTGGGTTTACTAGACAACAATTACAAGTAATTCCTGACGATACTCAATTACCACCGCATGGTCTTAACTAGCACCCTTGCGTCTATTGCACTCAAGACAAGTCAACATCACATTATTTCTGACATGACCGAGATTGTTATTTTTTCTGTCAACGGTGAATTGGCGAGGATCCTTATCCGAATACTGCCAACGCATTATACAATTGCAACTTGCGCAGTGATTATTCTGTTGTTGCTTCAGAGTAATTATTAATTCAGCATCAATATCAAATGCTCGTTGTTTTTTTTTTTGTCTTGTTGTTTGTAACCGGAGAGTTTTTTATCAATAATATCATCTATTGTGGTGTCATTATCATCGCCAATGATTTCATCATCGCCTGACTCTGTCAGGACAATTCTTCGAAGCTGATTTATTTTTCGTACTCTGGATACTGAAAGATAGACTAAATTCGACCATTCTATGCGATTGTCTACCATCCAAACAATTGTATTCGATATTGTCAATCCCTGTGAAGAATGTATCGTCGCTGCGTATCCTAGCGTCCATGGGGATTTATTAGCACGCAATGCATCTTCAACGACATTGATATCAACCAGCACAATATCATTTAATACGAGAATCTGCTTTTCACTCTGTCCTGGAATATCAACTTCGATGTTCTGTTTTCGTGTTTCCGATGGCCTATAACATAACGGTACTGGAAGTGTTGCAAATTTTTGTTTATGCAATTCAAATAACTTCATCTGAAGTGTGTCCCTGACTATTTTTCTACTTGCAATGATTAAATCATTTGGTCTCCACGCTTCCCAAAACTCATTCATGGGAGTTTCCGAAATTATTTCACGGGCTATTTCACACTGGATTCTATCCGGTTGTAATCTAAATAATTTCTTAAACTCTTTTAATTCATTATCAAGTGATCTATGATCAGTATCAATTTCTTCATAATAGTCTACAAAACCCTTTAGCCATTCATGGGGAGATGCACCGACAAATGGTGGTGGTTGGCCGTGATCACCGCACATGACGACTTTTGTATTTTTTAATAACAACCACTCAAGAAATATTTTAAAGACATCTTCTGACACTGTGTCTATTTCATCCCACATGATGAATTCAGGAATAAATTTCTCTCCCATGCGCTCAGGAGTCCATTTATCTCCCTTCCATCGGAAAAAGCTGTGATAAGTGCAAGCATTTACCCCTCTCTGTATCATTTCTCTTGCAAGTCTATGAGTTGGTGTTAGCACAATCATTTTTGTGAAATCCGTAGGATTTTTCCCACGGAATAACTCAATTACCCGGGTTGTTTTTCCTGACCCGCCACAACCGTTTAAATAAACTGTTTTATATCTACAGATTGGATCAGAAATCGGTGGTGCACTAGAAAATTCTGAACACTGATTGCTTTCTAAGTAATTATTTTCAATGGTAACATCTGCTGATGGAATATAATCATGAATCATTTCTTTCTTAATTCTCCATGATCCCCATTTCTCGTTGCCAGTAGCCTTAAAATCAGCCATTTCGCTATTTATGTAAAATGAGTCAGTAGCAACTCTAACTGCGGTGGTAGGAAATCTATTGATCATTGAAAACAGATTGATAGAAGCATAACCAAGCATAGAAGCTCTCAAATGTGTGTACTGCGGATGGTATCCATCATTGTAGGTAACAATTGTACCCAATTTGGTTCCATCGGACATAAATGCGTCCTTACGATTGACATATAGGCCCTTATTCGTTAAATCCGCCATTACAAAATCGTATTCAGCGTTGTCTATAATCAATCGTGAAGAATATTTCGTATTATCATCTTTGCCACCTTGGGTAAATTTACCGATTATTCTTCGTCCAAGATTTTTTGCTTCATTGTTTCTGATTTCAAATAACTGTTGGGACCAATCCATGATTTGTTGTTCATTAAAATCAGGAAACAGTTTTCGCTCTTCGCTAATTATCTTTTCTAGATCAGGTTGTGGTAACCAGACTGATTTCTGTGCTCGATAGGATATAATTGCTTCACTGACAATTAATGATTTTAACATCTTACAATCAAGCATATACCGTAGTAACACTATTGGCATCCAGTGTTTTTCAGACATGTGTTTACCAATCCAAAGATAACTACGCGGATGAAGTCCTTCAGCCATTTCAAATGATACCACACAAGCGAATCCGGTTAAATCAAAATCAGGAAGTGGTCCATTAATAGCAACACGGGTCATTTCGTGTGTAGGGTGTCCAAATCGTTTGAAATATTTCTCGCATTCTCCATACCGAAGAAAACTTCCTGGATAACACGCAATCATATCAACTGAAATAACGGTATCAGCGGTGTATTTTGTGTTCCATAATCCGCCGTGGCTGTATTCAAGACAGGACAATTTGACCTCTGATAAAAACTCACTTCGTGTTGGTTTCCACGCGTTTTTCTTTCTAGCAAAATGTGCTACAATGGATGGTACTGTGAAACAGTTTGCTAATAATTGATCTTCGATTTCCCCCTCAGAAAACTCACTAGCTAGTTGTTTCATTTGATTCTGCAGTTCTTCAGTACGGTATAATTCTCCGTTAGGCCTTACAAACTGATCAAATCTGCATTCCTCGTCTGAATTACTATGAAATAGCCACGCTGACACAGGATCGTTTTTACTCAAATGGTAAATAGCATCAAATAATTTCTGTTCTGAAAAAAACTCTTCGGTTTGGGATAGATATTTTACGGTTCTTTCCCGTGGGAATATTGTTACTGCAGATGACCACGCGTGCGCGTTATGATCAATAATTTCAATGGGTTTTCCTTTTTTTGATTGATATTTCGGTTCTTTTAATACTTCACCGGTGATTGTCCTTACCGATATTGGAAATCTAAATGATGTTTCTAATTTGGTTATATCCTGAATTGTTGCTCCATGCTCTTTTACCGTGAACTCCCACTCGGTTATTTTTTTTCGTCTTAGATCAGTTAGTTTATTTCCCCGGGACGCATTTGTGAAGTGTTCTATTATTCGTTCTGCTACACAATTGAGCCCTGTCGAATATTTCATGGGTGCTAGTTTTGAAATATCAGGTTTTTCATTGAGCGGATAGATCCCGTAAACAACTGCTGTGACAGGATAAGATCTTTCGTAGTAGGGTTTATCAATTCCGGTCAAAATTCCTGGTTTGGAATCCTGATTCACGGTGACAGTTTTTTTTGCCCCTGAGAATGGGTTCAAATTTATCCCTAATAATCCATTTGCCATTCTCACGGATAATGAATTTGATTCGGAAAAAATGACTTTTTTCCCCAACACGTGAAATGATCACTGCTGCTTTTTCATCATTCATGGTAGCGTCAACAACACCATCAATTCGAAATGTTGACCAACAATAAGATGCTCCATCACGCTTGAATTCATTAAAACAGTCTCTGATGGGTTTATCAAGAATTTTATTCTTGGGTGTATTAGAAACTATATCAAGATTGAATTGAGCATCCTTCCATGGTGATCTCATGTTTCCGTCTCTTGGACGTTTGTTACGTTTTTTGGGTCTATCGCGATTAAATCTAGGATTGATTTTCAATAATCTCTTAAACTCTTTCATGTTTCCGTCTATTGGACGTTTGTTACGTTTTTTGGGTTTATCGATATTAAATTTAGGGTTAATTTTCAATAATCTCTTAAACTCTTTCATGTTTCCGTCTATTGGACGTTTGTTACGTTTTTTGGGTCTATCGAGATTAAATCTAGGATTGATTTTCAATAATCTCTTAAACTCTTTCATGTTTCCGTCTCTTGGACGTTTGTTACGTTTGTTTCCGTCTATTGGACGTTTTTTGGGTCTATCGAGATTAAATCTAGGATTGATTTTTAATAATCTCTTGAACTCTCTATCAGCATTGAATTTAGCATTTTTCGAAGTCAATCTCTTGAACTCCTTCATGCTATACATAAAACAAACATTTAAATGAAAGTTTTATGTATAATGAATCACTGCAAATGGCTCATGATGGGAAATGTAACCCCGTGTAACAAATCATGCAGAAAAAATGAATACTGTAGGTATCATATGCAAAGTTTTCGACGTGGAAGTCTTGGTCCGTTACCCTGTATTCGATGTGGGGTTGGGGTCAAGGGAAGATCACAATTGTGTATTGATTGTGGTGGTAAGCGATATAGGGAATTGAAGCGTTATTATGATAAAAGAATAAAAAATGGACAATCCATCAGAAATTATGACCCTGAAAAAGTCTTTGACCCTGATAACGTCACTGACAAAATCATAAGAACTCCGCAAGACTATATCGAAAGATTTTCCAGTGATGTAATTATTGAACCAAACACTGAATTAGACAAACAATAGAATAGTATATATGAACCAAGAATTCATACCACATCCAGTGATTACAAAATATGAAGCATCCAGTGATGGTACTGTCAGAAACCGTAGACTGAAAAAATCAGTTGGTTTTGTGAATAATCACGGGTACTTGATGTTTACTGTTGGCGGAGGAAAAGAAAAGAAAACTTATCTCAATCATCGTTTCGCATTTGAATGTTTTAATGGATTGATCAAAGATGGTTTTGTTATTGATCACAAGGATTCTAATCCGAAAAACAATTCTTTATCAAATCTGCAAGCTATCACACAGAGTGAGAATTTGAAAAGAGGGGAGACTGGCACTTGCAAAACGGTTGGGAAGAGACCTGTGACATCTTTGAATACAACAACTAATGAAGAAATGATTTTTCAATCAATGAATGAAGCCGGTAAGTATTTCAATATTTGTCGATCTTCAGTACGAAGAGTTGCAGAGGGGATTTATCGATCTGCTATTTCAAAAAAGACGGGGCAAAAAGTTCAATTTATTTATGTCTAATGCGTCATAATTTCCAATTAGAGATATGTCATTCTTATAGAATAATGAATTCTGAAAACATGAATAACATCATAGTTGAAATAGCAAAATTGAAAAATCAGGATATCAAACTATCAGATGGGTTAAATCCTGATCAAATTGTGTCTGATTTTCAGGATATTGAATACGGGGTTAGCACTAACAAATATATGCTACCCAAGAAGTATGCACTCATCAAAAGAATTCAGAATTCTATTAAAGACTCTCTTTCATTTTCCAGTGACATCAGTGTGTTCGTTCCGTTGTATACTATCGTAGAGGGAATACGAAAAGAATTGGGGTACGAATACGAATTGAAAAAAGAAGTCAACTCTAAAATTAGAAACCTACGAGCATTAATTCAAGAAAATTGATTACCCGACCCTTATCATTTTTGATTGCCCGACCATTATCATTTTTTGATTGTGACCGACCTTCATTTTTTTTAGCCGACCCTCAAGGGAGATGTCAAAAATCGATGGACGATCAAAATAGAATGGCGAAAGTGTGGTATTAATTATTTTATATACAAATTCCACACTTTCGCCATACTTGATAGAAGCTGTTATAGGATGAAATAACACTTCCATGACCGTATCAAAAATCATCCGACATGTCAAAAAAGTGGAGAAACTGTCAGTATTATTTATTTTATATACAATTATGACACTTTCTCCATCAGTGATAGAAGTGTCTCACGATGAAATAACACTTCCATGACCGTATCAAAAATCATCTGACATGTCAAGTGTTTTGCAATTGAAAAATGGTTTCTGATTTCAAATAATGGTCAATGAAGCATTAACAACCCGATTGGCTCGTGAACGATTGGATGCAATTAAGAGATTTGTACCAATTCGTGACTCTGTCAGGAATAAACTGCAACAACGACAGAGTTTACAAACTGATTTTGCTCTGGGGTCTGAAGAGTTGTTTAAACCAGTAACCACAGCAACGAAAGGGGTAGAGCGTGCTTTACTGGGAGATGGTCCCGAGACGGGGAAATCTGTTATTGGTGAACTTGAAAAAATAGCAGCAAAAACTGAACAAACAAAAGAAATAGAATCAAATAGAACAGTAGATGATTTACGCGTGAGATTTAACGAGGAAGGGTTAGGAGCAATTGATAAGACTGATCCAACAGAAATTCCTTCGCTTGTTGTGACGTCTTATGAAAACAGAAAAAAATGGTTGAAACCAGAACATCATAAGTTTGTTAAGAATTTCACTCATTGGGCTGATATATTTTATAAAATCAAAACTGGAAAAAGTCAAAAAAAGACAGATAGTGCATCATACATCGAATATATCGATGCGGTGGATCACGTGTATAATCAATACGAAGAGTTTAAACAACCAAAATTGCAAAGAAAGCGACAGCAACCTGCAAAGAAAATTTCTTTCTCTCCTAAAAAACAACAACTACCACCTGATGATGATGATGATGATGATACTCTTGATTATTTACAAACCACGGATGTAGAAAAACTAGATGAAGCAACTGGTTATAGCGGAAGTGGATTAGGAAATCCAAGGATTGGAAACACTTGTCCTGATAGTGTTATCAATGATATATCACGATTAGATGTTCTTGTAGGAGGATTCCGAGCTGGAAATAACTCTCCAGAAATAATTAATGAAGCAGCTGATATCTGTAGACGGTTATTTGCCGGCGGTATCATGGATATCAAAACCTATCGAGATTTCATTGACGAGTTAGCAAATGGGTATCATAGTGATTAAATAACAATTGAAAACACTATTGTTTTTATAATAATGATCATCCATTACAATCATGATAAACCAACCCCCGTCTATGTAGTTAATTCACGGTTTCCAGTTTATAGAGCATACTATGGAGATGGCCTCGGCAATACCATTTTAGGATTCTTTTCAAGAATGGCCCCAAAAGTGATGCCGTTAGCTAAACAATTATCAATGAAAGCCATTGATGTTATTCGTGATAAGGGTATTAGTACTGTTGGAGATCTTGCCGGGAAAGCGTTTTCAACTGCGAAGGATAAAATAACATCATTAGTGAAGCGAAAAAAGAAACCGTTACCGTCTACAGCAGAAATGCCTGCAAGTGTTAGTAAAATTATAAATAACGCAGTAGATGAAAAACTAGCGTCGATGGTAAATCAAGGGGACCAAAGCAATATTGCAAATATGATAGCGGGGAGTGGCTTTAAAAAACTACGACGAAAACGCTAGCGTTTTTCACGATGAAATTCTATGGATTTTCACGCTAGCGTTTTTCACGGTGAAAATCACGATTTAGACTCTGATAAATAGAATAAAATGTTCAAAAAATCACATGATCCGGCGTTTGATATAGACGCCCCAGTTGGCAAGGATGATTCTGTACGCGATTATCAATATTACGCCTATCATGCCATAGACTAAAATAGTCGAGCAAGAATTGATCTTCAAGTCCATGATACCAGTAAATACTTTTTGCCCTGTGAAGCGTTTATCGAAATCGAAGGAGAGATTATACGAACAAATGATACAGAGTATCCAGCTGGTACTCAAGTCGGTTTTGTCAATAATGGTATTATGGCGCTATTTGAGAGTGCTAGATATCTCATTGATGGAAAAGAAATTGAGTCCATTGACCGTGAAGTTGATGTGGCCACAACAATCATAGGGTTAGCGAGATATTCTGATGATTATACAAGATCGGCTGGTCCGTCTATGATGTTTGCAAAAGATGGTAAGAATACCGCTGGAGGAAATCCATTTGTTGTAAGACGACCAAAGAATAATGCTGGTGCTGCTAATGCTGATGTCGAGGATATGATTATAAACAACGATCCTAATTTCAATCTAGGAGCTGCAACACGAAACGCAATGTTGCAAGGAGAGCGTAAATCATTTTCATGCGCGATTCCACTGCATCACATATTTGGATTCTGTAGAAACGTCAGAAAAGTTATCTACGGGGCGAAGCATACAGTATCGCTTGTACGAAAAAGTGATGATAATGATGCGATTTGGAGGATTCCAGTAGATGCTGCAAATCCAAATGCTGATGCTGGTAAAGTCAATTTAACAAAAATATCATTGTGGATGCCAGTGTTGACTCCAGCAATCACCGCAGAAGGACGATTACTATCATTTATGGACCAAGGAGGAAAGTCGTTGTTGAGTTGGCTAACCGTGAGTACAGATGTTAAACAATCAAATATCAACGGGTTATTCACTTGGAACCTAGCATCAAAACAAGGCGTTTCTGCGCCACGTCATATATTTATTGCGTTACAGGATAACACACAAGTTAGTAATCAACAACGAAGTCATATGATATTTGATCAATTAGGTGTGAAAGACGTCTCACTGAGAATAAACGGCCAGCAGGAACCATCTGAGGATATACAACTTAATTACACAGAAAATCATATTGCACGAGTTATCGTCTGTTGTCATTTATGGCACGCGATCAAAATGTGGATACTGGTTTGCAAATATCACAATATGATTTTAAAAATCTGTATCCGATCTATTACTTCTCACTGGAACATCTCGATTTGATGAGACAGTCAGTTGTTGATATACACTTTAGAGCTAATGTGACTCGTCCTGTTGGTGTTGGTGCTATTGCTGATTATAGAGCGGTTGCTGTCATTCTCAGTGATAAATCAATGCTACTCGAAGGTGTTGGTGGAAGAATGAGAGTGGTAGATGCCCCAGTAGAAAATCTTTGAACGATTTTTCTCGATTTTTCATTGAATTAGAATCAATCAATTATATATAATGTCATATAGTGTTATTAGTGTTACGTTAACTCCTGGTCAAATCAAAAAATTGCAATCAGAATCGGCTAAAAAATGTGGAACCACAATCACGTTGAAACCTAATCAAATAACTGGTGGTGAAAATAAATTATCGCTGACAACTCGTCAGGTGAAACATTTCAATGATGCTTTCAAGGATAAAAAAGGGGTTCAGATTACTCTCTCTGCGGCTGCTATTAAAAATATGATGAAAACAGGCGGTATATTTCCATTGTTAGCTGCAATACCAGCATTGATTGCAGCAGCAGCCCCAGCGGTGGCTAAAGCAGCAGCGTTAGGAGCCGTTGGTACTGCAGCAGGAATGGCACTTAAGAAGGCAGCTGGACAAGGATATAAAAAAAAGAGACGATCCGTTCAAGGATTGGGTCTAAGACTACCAGGAACCCCGTATTCGTGGTACAGCGGAAAAGGTCTAAGACTACCAGGGACCCCGTATTCATGGTACAGCGGGAGATCCGTTCACGGATCAGGCCTGAGACTACCAGGAACGGTTTATTAATTGAGGAGTCTATGGTTCCCATGTCTAATTTTGATTTAATGGATGCGGCTAAAAAACTAGTGATTAAAAATTTCAGAGGTGTTTTTATGAAAGATCAATTACCACATCAACCAAACAAAACTGAAACAGGTATTATTAATCTCGATAACAGCACCGGACCTGGAACTCACTGGGTTGCATACGCTATTGATCCACGTGGGATTGTCTATTTTGATTCATATGGATTAGCCCCACCAAAAGAGTTTATGCGTTACATAAAACAATTTCCAATGAAGACTTGGTATTCTACGCTACCAACACAACAAATCAATGACCCACCAATATGCGGCAGTGAAGTATTAAATGTCCTTGACGCTATTTCAGCATCTAGAAAACCACCTCATATTGTCGTAAATGACTACACCAGCAATCGCTTTTTAGAGAGAGAAAGATTTTACAATAACATGATTGATATTTTTTGGGGGAGATCTTTGAAACCCAAACCCGATGACACTGCAACCGGGGATATAACAAAAAAAATTAAAGATGAAATAGCTGAGACGTTGAATTTAGAAAGTGTTGAACCCAATGAAATAGTTGTATTTCAGGACAAACAGGGTAAATTGAAATCTTGTAATATTTCTCTGGATGATATTTTAGTTAAACAACAAAACGCAATCGAGAACACCGTTGCGCTATTTTCCGATCAGGGTAAACTCAAACCGGGTGTACTCGTTTCGACGATTACAGATCGATTAAAAATTCTCAACGATGAGTTAAACAATTCTGTGGTTGTACTAACAACACTTGAATCTAGAATTGAAGAACACATAAAACAGTTTACCGCATTTCGTAGAAATATCATTGATAAATTTATTGGAACTACATTCGATAAAATTGAAATAAAACTCCCTGATATTAAAAAATCCATCGATGAGACGAAAACTTTCATCGAAGGCATCAAAGGGGATGCAACGAGGATGATAACAGCCATTGAAAAAACAAAAATTCCTCATGAGAAAACCAATAACGTAGTATATACAATCCAACACGGATCATTTGTGTGGACATCTACAAACAATAAATTAGATATCACTGCAACCGTCAAGGGTATTTATCGATTAACACTGGTGACAACGGCTCAATTTAATATATCATCGTCGAGTTCATCCGGGGTCAACAATACGATTTCAACGATCATCGACAAGGGTACAATTGAAAAGTTCACTATAACAGCTACTGATAAACATTTGGCTAGAGCTCTGGTATCATGGTATGTGGAATTCGTAGTGGATTTAAGTTGAAAATTGAAAGGATTTCACAATTGAAAACGCTAGCGTTGTTAAAATAAAAAATGATTTCATCATCGCAATATCGCTATGATCAGGTCAGAGAATATCAAACTAGACTCAAAACCCTCTCTGAGGAGTATGCAATGAAAATTAAAAAATATCGCAGGAGAATTACCGCAATTGATGTTACTGTGTATTCAGTGAGTGGTGTAATCACCGGAGCCGGTATTATACTGTCTTCAGTGACAATGATGGCTCCGATAGCTGTTCAAATTTGCATTTCTGCGGCAACAACAATCGCTGGAATTATTTCAATAATCACAAAAAAATATCCTCATGCAGCCAACGGAAACTACAAGACTACATAATTCAATTTCATGTTGTGTCCACTGCATACTCGCAATTATCCTCATTGATATCGTCATCGCTCGATGATACAATTATATCAGAGAGTGAGTTTTCAGCGATGGTAGATATATATGATTCTGCGATGTCAAAATTAGAAGTACAAAAACATGAGTATAATAACAATGACAACACAGATGGAATTACTTCAACAAATAGTGGAGAACACAAACCCAGTACAAACAAGCATGATCTCAATAACCTCAACGAATCCAGAATTCAGTGTGAATTTCCCCTCTCCGGTCCCAGTGAAGGAGATAGCGCTAGCAAAATTACGAGTATACCACAGTTGGCCAAATATTAGGTCAAAATCATTTGGTGGTCAACAACCCAATAATTCACTGGTATTTGCAAATAAGAATAAACCCGACGGAACTCCAGACTGGAATGTTGTTTCCATACCAACCGGATCATATCAAATTGAACAAATCAATGATGAATTCGCGCGTAGAATAAAATCGATTACTGGAGTAGAGTCAAAAATAGCTATAACAGTTCATGTGCCGACACTATCATCTGCCATTGAAATAAGCACAGAAGGATACGTCGTAGATATCTATCAGAGTTCTATTAGAACCGTACTAGGATGGCCTGAATTACCACCCGGTGGAAAAACCGTTAAATTACCAGAACCACAAAAAACTGATTATATCACCGACAGGACAAAATCTGATAATCCAGTAAAGAGTTATAGAGATTATGACAAATTGAATTTTTTCACTGAAAAGATAGATAAGGGAGGGGAGAAATACTACATAACTCGACAGGATAAAATCACTGAAAACTTCACAGCGTTCAATAACGATATTTCGTTGTTGTTAATATCCCTTAAATCCGGCTCTCTCACCCGAGATGAATTTATCAGCGTCATAGAAACATGTAACAGAATCCTCAGTGACATTTATATATTTCATTCACTAATTATACGAGAGGTAGCCCTTGCCAGACACCCTAACACGAAAATAGAATTTACGACAAAATATCATATAAGCGTAGAAAATATTTCCGAATTCAATCTACCAGGATATAATCTCTTAGAACTACAAAAATCTCTCAGTGATGCCATCGATGTTGGTTTTAAAATAATTCATGATACGTGGAAAAAAACAACATCACCGGAAACAACTATCCTGACACACAATAATGACCCAGATGGTGGTGGCAGGCATATTGCTCCGTTCAATGTGAATATTTCAACGGTGATTGCGCTCAATTTAGTGTGTGATGTGATCGAAGGAAGCTATCAAATAAATTTAGAACGATCAAATCAAGCTCAGCAGGGATATATTTTGTATTCATTTGCACCAATAGCTCCTCCAGGGTTTTTAATAATTGAATCCCCGGTGAATCCAGTCTATATGCGATGTCATAATAATTCATTAACCAGAATTAATTTCAAACTCACTGACCAGTCTAATAATCTGATTGATTTACAAGAGGAGGTTTTACAAATTAGTCTATTTGCAAAATCGTAGTGATTTTCGTCGTAGTGATTTACATGACCCTCGAACACGATATCGTATCGGACTGGATCAAATATTCGGTTAACCCCAACTGAAAGTTCTAGTGAGTGACAACGACGTTGTAGTCCCTTTTTCCCAAAAAATCGATGGAGGATTTCATTAATTTCATTGATTTTTTCATAATTTTTTTTTGGGACCTAATCCATGATTCACATACACATTGGGGGGCCTGATGTCACTGGTTTCATTGTTTTTAAGCGTGATTTCAGTGAAAACTTGTCTAAAAATGTTGTCCGGCTCACCCCCTCTGCTGCTCCACATCATTTGTGTTAGTACGCGTTTTATACTTCACACAATATAGATCCATAATTTATGTATAGAGATATGAATATAATTGATGTTTCAGCGACTAAAACAAAAGAACCAGTTAAGCATCATGCAGCACTACCAAACTCTATCCGCGCAATTATAATCGGGCCATCTGGATCCGGCAAGACGCAATTGTTGCTCAATTTAATAGTGAGATGGATGAAGTGGGATAAGTTGTATTTAGTTGCTCCTAGCGTAGATGATCAACGATGCTATGAAGTGTTAAAGGATTTTAACGAGAATGCATCAGAAATTAAGGGTGAGAACGCCATTGTTTTTATAACTGATATTGACTAGGCGCCATCCGTGGATGACCTTGATGGGAGCATTAACAATTTAGTCGTATACGACGATGTGATGGTAGACAATCAAAAAAAACCCAGCTAGAATATTTTCCCGAGGCAGGCACAAAAACTCTGACGTGATATATGTCACTCAACGATACACTCAGATTCCAAAAGTGATCAGAGATAACTGTAATATTCTTGCAGTGTTTAACGGCGTTGATACACATACGTTACGAAATATTTGGCAGACATGGTGTTCCGATATGGACTTCAATCAATTTAAAAATTTCTTTAGTAACGCTCAGTCTGCCCCGTACGGATTTATAACAATAAATTTACATGATCCTCGGACACGATATCGTATCGGACTCGATCAAATATTTGGCTGAAATCATTTATTATTTTTGTTAACTTGTAGCAGCAGAGAGGGTGATTGACCACATCGTTGCGACCAAAATTGATTGAAAAATCGTAAAGTCTCCGTTTGCTAAATGGAGACTTATTTTTTTGGGGTTAAAATATGAGATTTCGTAGGAAGGCTCTATTTTCCGTTTCGAGGATTCAATAAATTTTTTGTCGGAAAAGGGTGGTCTGTTCACCCTCTCTGCTACTTCCTTTAACACCTCTTAACATCTCTGATTGCCTATACTAGGAGCAATGAAATACAGTTTATCCCATTTCATCCATCTCGTTATTAAATTAAGTAGCAGTTGTGTCTTGCCGCTTCCAAATTGTCCGATTATAATCATGCGAATAAAATTTGGTAGCGCTGCATGATGTTTAACTGGTTCTCTTGTTTTATCGCCGAAAAATCAACTACATTCATGTTATTATGAATATATTATGGATCTATATCGTGTGAAATGCAAAAAAATATACTGGCACAAACGACTTGACGACGATTACAACTAGTAATAACATATCAGCACTTGCTGGTAAGTGTGTACAATGCAATACAAAGAAATTTTTATTTGTTTCTAAGGATTTTAAAAAAAATCGAGGAGGTAATATTGCAGCCAAGTTAGTAAAACTCCCAGGAACACCATGGGCAAAGTATCCGGGAGAAAAACACCTTCCAGGGTATAGTTATTGTGGATCTGGGACCAGACTCGATATCAGACTAGATGATCAAAATCAAAAAGCAAAAAAAAATTGGCTTCATGGTTACTAAAATCGGCAATGAAAGGTAAATTGATGATGAGTGCTGGTAATTAATAACAACATGGAATCTATTTATTATTCTCCAAGAGGATACTGGAGGGGTAAATCAGCAATCGGTAAACTAGCTAGCGCCTCAAAGGTGAAAAATACCACTGCAGTGGATTGGCTATCCAAACAGGCGATATGGCAAATTTATCTACCACCGCCTAAACAAATTAACTACTCGCATTTTGATGTGACCGTTCCTAATGAAGTTCATCAGGCTGATATATTATTTCTGCCACATGATGGTTTCTACGAGTATGCGCTAACCGTAGTTGATGTTGCGAGTCGATACAAACAAGCAGAGCCGCTAAAGACAAAATTATCAACTGAAGTGGTTTCTGCGTTTGAAAGCATTTATCGGCGGGGTCCTCTGCGCTGGCAAAATCTATTACAAGTTGATCCTGGCAAGGCATTTCAGGGTGCTGTTTTAACAACGATGAAAAATCACAATGTCACTATCAGACGGGGGCATACTGCACTGCATCGTGATCTGCAGGGTGCGGTTCTATCAGTAATGAAGAATCATAATACTGCGTTACGACGAGGACATACTGCACTACATCGCGATCAGGCAATTGTTGAATGATTTAATCGGACGCTTGCTGAGCGGTTATTTGGATATCAATACGCGAAAGAATTCATCCCGGATAAACGATCTCGTGAATGGGTCAAGAGATTACCAGGCGTAATTACCGCGCTGAATAATGAGATTACTTGAACAATCAACGTGAAACTTAACAACGCAATTAAAAAGAAGTATATACCTGTAAAACCACAAAAAGATTTTTCAAAACAAACAATACTCGGTAATGTCACTGTTAGATATTTATATGAACCAGGAGAGCTCGAAGGTGGCACAAAAAGAGCTACTGATCCTATTTGGAGTGTCACCGCACATAAAATATCTAGTATAACACTATCTACGGGTAGACCAGCAGTCTATAGATTGGATTCAACTGCTCCTCAGCGATGATTTACTCGTGAACAATTACAAGTGATACCCGAGGATACTCAATTGCCGCCGCGTGGTTTTAACTAGCACCTCTTCGTCTGTTGCATTAAAGACAAGTCAGCATCACATTATCTCTGGTATGACCAATACTGTTCTGCTTTCTATCTACGGTAAATTGGCGAGGATCATTATCCGACCAACACCAACTCATTATACAATTGCAACTCGCGCAGTGATTATTCTGTTGTTGTTTGAGAATGATTATTAATTCGGCATCAATATCAAATTCTCTATTATTTTTTTATCCTGCTGTTTATAGAGAGTTTTTTTCTAATTATGTCAACGCTGACAATATCACTTATTGTAGTGTCGTTATAGTCTAGAACAACTCTTCGAAGCTGATTTATTCTTCGTACTCTGGATACCGCAAGATAAACTAAATTCGACCACTCGATGTTATTATCTACCATCCAAACAACTGTATCGGATATAGTCAATCCCTGTGAAGAATGTATCGTCGTTGCGTAACCAAGCGTCCACGGGGATTTCTCAGCACGCAATGCATCTTCGACAACATTGATATCAACCAGCACAATATCATTTAATACAAGAATCTGTTTTTCACTTTGTCCTGGAATATCAACTTCGATATTCTGTTCTCGTGTATCCTTGGGTCTATAACACAGCGGCGTTGGAAGTGTTGCAAATTTTTCTTAATGCAATTCAAATAACTTCATCTGAAGTGTGTCTCTGACTATTTTTCTACTTGCAATATCAAATCGTTTGGTCTCCACGCTTCCCAGAAATCATTTAATGGTGTTTCCGAAATTATTTCACAGGCTATTTCACATTGGATTCTATCCGGTTTTAATCTGATTAATTTCTTGAACTCGCGTAATTGTTCATCAAGTCCTCTATGATCAGTATTAATTTCTTCATAATAGTCTACAAAATTGTTTAGCCAATCATGTGGGGATAAACCTACAAATGGTGGTGGCTGGCCATGATCGCCGCACATTATTACTTGTGTATTCGCTAGCAATAACTAATCGAGAAATCTTTGTAACACATCTAACGACACCGTGCATATTTCATCCCATATAATGACTTTAGGAATAAATTTCTCACCCATTCGATCAGGAGTCCATTCGACACCTTTCCATCGAAAGAAAGTGCTTGCATTAATTCCTCGTTGTTTCATCTCTCTGGCAAGTCTGTGGGTCGGTGTTAGCACAATCATGTTTGATTTCCCACGAAATAATTAAATCGCACGAGTCGTCTTTCCTGACCCACCACAGCCATTTAAGTAAACGGTTTTATATTTACATATTGGATCAGATATCTGCGGTGCATTAGATAATTCTGATATCTGATTATTTTTCAAGTAATTGTTTTTAATCGTAGCATCTGATGATTTCGAATAATCACGCAGTATTTCCCGCTTAATTCTCCATGATCCCCAACTATCGTCTGAATTAGTAAATTCGACCACTGCTTCGCTGTGTTTCACGTTTATATAAAATGAATCAGTGGCTACTCTAACTGCGGTGTCAGGAAATCTATTTATCGTCGAAAATATATTAATAGAAGCATAAGCCAGCATATATGCCCTCAAATGAGTATACTGAAGACGGTATCCATCGTTGTAAGTAACAATTGTACCCAATTTGGTTCCATCGGACAAGAAAGCGTCTTTACGATCGACGTATATACCCTTAGATGTTACATCCGCGATTATAAAATCGTATTCAACGTTATCTATAATCAACCGTGAAGAGTATCTGTTATTGTCGTATCTGCCACCCTGTGTGAATTTACCAATTATTCTTCTACCGAGTTCTTTTGCGTCTTTATTTCTAACTTCAAATATCTGTTTGGACCATTTCAAGATATATTCTTCGTCTAGATCAGGAAATTGTTTTTTTGTTTTCGCTGATTATACTATCTAGACTATCGGGTTGTGGTAACCAGACTTCAGTCTGCGCGTGATATGATATAATTGCTTCACTGACAATCAGCGATATTAGCATTTTAGAATCAATCATATACCGTAATAGAATTATTGGCATCCAGTGTTTTTTAGAGATGTGTCTACCAATCCAAACATAACAACATGGATGAAGTCCTGTAGCCAATTCAAATAATACCACACGAGCGAATCCGGTTAAATCAAAATCGGGTTGCGACCCATTAATCGCAACACGGGTCATTTTATGTGCGGGATGTCCAAATCACTTGAAGTACTCAGCGCATTCTCCGTATCCGAGAAAACGTCCGGGATAACACGAAACCATATCAACCGAATTAATAGTATTAGGGTCATATTTTGTATTCCATAATCCGCCGTGATTATATTCGATGCAGCTTGATTTGATATCTGATAGAAATTCAGCTCTTGTTGGTTTCCACGTGTTTTTCTTTCTCGCAAAATGAGCTGCAACCGACGGAATTGTAAAACAATTTGTTAGTAATTGTTCGTCGTGTTCTGTTGACAAACTTCTAGCTAGTTTTTTCATCGCGTCATGGAGGGCTTCAGTACGGTATAATTCGCCATTGGGTCTTACAAATTGATCAAATTTGCCCTCTTCGTTTTCAAAACTGAAGTAACCACACTGACACGGGATCGTTTTTACTCAACTGGTAAATGAAATCAAATACTTTCTCCTCCGGAGAAAATTCCGGGAAGAACTCCACGGGTATATATTTTATTGTTCTATCTCGCGGAAATATTGTTACTGCAGATGTCCACGCGTGTTCGTTATGATCAATAATTTTGATAGCAGCTCCTCTCGATTTATATTTCGGTTCATATAATATCTCGCCTGTTATCGTCTTTACTGATATTGGGAATTTTAGTATTCGTTCTAACTCTGCCACATTTTGAATTGTTGCTCAGCACTCCTTTACTGTTTGTCCCCATTCATTTATTTTTTTGCGTCTTAGATCAGTCAGTTTGTTTCCATGCAACGCATTTGTGAAGTGTTCTATTATTCGTTCTGCTACATAATTCATTCTTGACGAAGTCAACAGTGACAGTTTCATGGGTTTTAATTTTTCAATACTCGGTTTAGCATTTAATGGATAGATTCTGTAAACAACTGCTGTTACAGGATAATATCTCTCGTAATACGGTTTGTCAATTCCAGTCAGAATTCCTGGTTTGGAATCTCGACTCACAATGACAGTTATTTTATCCTTCAAGATGAGGTCAAATTTATCCCTGATAATCCAAACTCCTGTTTCCAACGGATAATGAATTTCACTCTAAAAAAATGCTTTTTCTTGTCAAGATGTGAGATTATCATTGCTGCTTTTACATCATTCATGGCTGCATCAACGCTACCATCAATTCGAAATGTTGACCAACAGTGAGATGCTCCATCGTGTTTGAATTCATTAAAACAATCACGAATTTTACCCAACATGGTTCTATCACTTATTAGGCTCTTTGGTGCTACGGAGACTCTGTCGAGATTGAATTTAGCATTTTTCCAGGGCTTGATTTTCGATAATCTCTCGAACTCCTTCATATGATAATTAAAACAAGTATTTTAATAGACAATTTATATATAATGAATCATTGGAAATGGCTCATGATTGGATCAGTGGACGCATGTAACAAATCATGCAGAAAGGAGTTTTGTGGATATCATATGCAAAGCGTACGACGTGGAAGTCTTGGACCTATAAATTGCGTACAATGTGGGGTAGGTGTGCGTGGTAAGTCGCAGTTGTGTCTGGGTTACGATGGTAAGAGATACAGAGAGTTGAAGCGCTATTATCATAAGAGAATTAAGAATTCCGTCAATGACTCTGTCAGCGTCAACGACAAAGTCATAAGAACCCCTCAGGACTACATTGATAGATTCCCAAATAATATAATCATTCAACCAAATAATTAATTAGACAAATTGTATTATGTATATAAATGAACCAAGAATTCCGACCGCACCCCGTGTTTGCAAACTATGAGGCATCCCGTGATGGTATTGTCAGACACTGCGGACTGAAGAAATCAGTCAGTTCTGACAATTGTATGGGGTATTTGAAGTTTAGCGCTGGACGGAAAAATTATTATTGTCATCGATTCGTCTTCGAGGTTTTTAATGGATTGATCGAAGATGGTCTTGTTATTGATCACATTGATTCTAATCCTCAGAATAATTATTTCTCGAATTTGCAAGCTATCTCACCAAGTGAGAATTCCAAACGTGGAAGAAATGGTACTTATAAATCAATTAATAAGAGACATGTAAAATCATTCAATATTGAAAATAACGAAAAAAAATATTTCAATAAATGTATGAAGCCAGTAGATATTTCAATATTTGTAGATCCTCAATATAGTTTGTTGCAGAGGGAATAACCCGATCTGCGATTTCAAAAAGAAATGGACAAAAAATTCAATTTTTGTATGTCTGAATCATGTTTTGCACTATGTGTATATAACACCAAGGGGAATAACTCGTACGGGTATGTCGGCTTAGCAAAGAGTTACCCTCAATGGTTTTTTTTTAAACGCTGCGTCATCTGATCTCAATGGTTTTCATTGGCTGATTATAATTGTCATGATTCTCAGCGGAGATATAATCAGTTGGGAGAATAATCTTTTTTTTTTGAAAGAAAATGAATCAAATACGTGGTATTTACAAACAATTGTATTATTTTTTTTTAGTGTTTTTTTCAAGTATTCGGTTCTGCTTCAATGTTGTCAATAATCAGTATTAAGTACACGAAAATATAAAATCGCACACCTCTGTGTTCTGTTTTCATGTATAACTAGCTTATATACCATATCGTCTGTTATATTATTGGGGCTTTATAGCGTTGAAAATCATACGTGAACTGATCATACAACCCACTCACTATCGATGGTGTGTGGATACTTTTTGTATTCATACAACCTGGGATTTTATCTGGGTTGTATATAATTGGTCACGTATGAATGTAGACCCGCCCCGTCATTATCATCCGTTCATTCATTGTATAAACCAAGTCATTTTATAATCCATTGTTGTGCTGTCCCCTATAACATCATTCATTGTGAATACCATACCATTAACATCATTCATTGTATATAAATCATTGTCATTATACAATGTTCAACATTCATTGTATTTATCATCCTATAATCCATTGTTATATGCTGTATTGTCCTGTGCCGTCCATTACCTCTGGGCACCTTCGATCTAATAATACACCGGAGGGGTTCCAAATGGGGTTCATCATCACATAATATCTCTAGGAGTGAGTAATGTAATAATACACCTTACCACGGACAGAGTTCATCATCATCGTATATAATCGCATAATCCCATAATCGTATAATATCTCTGGGCGTGCTAAGATGTAATAATACACCTTATCACGGACAGAGATAATTTTTGAAAAATATTAATATATTTTTTGTATTAGAAATATATCAATATCATATAATATGAATTCTGAAAATATCAATGAGGTTATAACTGAAATTTCAAATTGGAAATCTCAAAAAATACAATTTTCAGATGGTTTAAACTGTGATAGAATCCTCTCTGATTATCATGACATTGAATACAATGCGATGAATAACAAATATGTTTTACCAAAACAATGCGCGCTTAAAAAAAGAATCCAGAATTCTATTCGTGGTTCTCTTGTATTCTGTAACGACGTCAGTAAGTTTGTCCCGTTATTTACTATCGTGGAAAGAATAAGAAAAGAACTGGGGCAGGAATGCGAGATCAAACGAGCAGTTAATTCAAAAATCAGAAATATAAGAATGTTAATTCAACAAAACGAGAATCCCCTTTCGGTTACCCCCGCTGTATAAGTTGTAACCGACGGTTTGACATGTACATATGATCTACAAATTTCAAATCTAAAATACTTCAATGAATGGACAGGTAAAATTCTTACTATAATACAATGGACAGGTATGTGCGCTCAACTAGAACAAAATTTGTAAAGGCGGTTTTAATCAATACGGCTTTGAAACCCGATACTGGTGTTTATCAATGAACGCGTTACTACAAGGAAGTTAATAGTAAAATTTTCACAGATTTCATTACTAACTGAAATAGTTTACTAAATTATTTTTGTTATTGTTTTTTTTTTATATTATTGCTGGTCATTTTTTGTCCATTTCTTTGTCATTTTCAGTGACTTTTCAGTGATTTTTTAATGATTTTTAGTGATTTTTTAGTGATTTTTCAGTGATTGTTGTTGGTGTCAGTCGGGTTAAGTAGTCAATGTTCTCTAAATGAATCAATTAGAGACTTTCCACTTGGAATTATTTTTTTGATCATAAATGATCATTTCAGACCTGAAATAGACCAAAAAAATGACCAAAAATGGACAAAAAATGAACAAAATGGACTACACTTGATGCTGGTGTTAGTCGGGTCACGGAGTCGGTTTTCCATGTTATTTCTCGTAGACTTTTCCACTTGGAATTGCAAAGCAATTTACAGAATTATTTATGGTGACTTTGTCGAGATCGTACACAAATTGATAATTGCTTTACTGTTTCAATAATGGTAAACGAAGCATTAACGACTAGATTGGCTCGTGAGAGATTAGTCGCAATTAAGAAATTCATCCCTGTATGTGACTCTGTACGAAATAAACTACAAGCTAGACAGAGTCTTCAGACCGATTTTGCTGCAACATCTGAAGACCTGTTTAAACCAATAACTACGGTAACCAAGGGCGTAATATCAGCCACTGAGCGAGCTATGTGGGGAGATGTGCCTGAACAAGGACAAAGAAAAGAGACGCCTCTTCTTGGTGTACTTGAAAAAATAGCAACGGAAACTGAAAAAATATCAGCGTTGTCAACAAAAAACCCTCCTGGTCCAAAAAAACGAATGTTACTTTAGCGGATAAATTTACCGAGAAGGCTAAAACACTAATAAAACAACAAGATGATCAAGTTTTAAGTGATTTTGTTGTTAACAGCTATAATTCAAAAAAGGAGTTTTTAGCGGACGAGTATAAAAATGATACAATATCGTTTAATGACTGGTTCGATGAGTTGTATAAAATAAATAGGAGGATTAAATTTTTAGATAGGAGGGTGAAGGATTATCAAAAATTCAAAATAGGAACTGATTATTATAAAAAAAGGAACGACAACAAGAAAGAAAGCGCCAAACACCAACACGAAGACAAAAAAACAAGAAGAACCTCAATGGGATGATGAACCTTTTGGGCGTTTACAAGATGATGATGATGATGATGATGCACAGGGTGCAACCGGGGAGGGATTTTCTCAGAGTGGTCCAAGTTGGGTATCAGGTAGTGGTCTTATTCATTGTCCTGGTAATATTCTCAGCGATATAGCACGATTAGAAGTACTCATAGGAGGAAAACGAGCTGGAAATAACTCACCTGAAATAATTAATGAAGCAGCTGATATCTGGAGGAGGTTATTTCAAGGTGGCATCGTGGACATTGATGTATATCGAGATTTCATTGACGAGTTAGTTGAAAATCCTACGGAATTTTATCATGGTCATCACAGTGATTAATCACCGCATCAGATAAATATCATTTAAATAAGAATGATCATACACTACAACCATGATAAACCAACCAGCGTCTACGTAGTAAGCTCAAGATTGCCAGTTTACAAAGCGTACTATGGTGATGGTTTCGGTGATACCATTGCAGGGTTATTTGCAAGAATGGCTCCAAAAGTGGCGCCGCTAGCAAAACAATTATGGATGAAAGCCATTGATGTTATTCGTGATAAGGGTATTAGCGCTGTTGGAGAAGTTGCCGGTAAAGCATTTTCAGCCGCGAAGGATAAACTAACAGCGTTAGTTCGGCGGCGAAGAAAACCACCAGCGACTTCGTCACTAATGACTTCGTCATTGGGACCACTACCATCTACAGCGGCGATGCCTGCAAATGTTAGTAAAATAATAAATAACGCAGTAGATCAGAAATTAGCATCATTGCCAACTTTGTTAACAACTCCATCATTGACAGCAAGTGACCAAGATAATATTACCGCAAATATGATAGTGGGAAGTGGCTTAAAACCACAACGGGTCGTCAACGACGTCGTTTACAACCACGATTTGGATCAACGAATATATAATAAAATATTCAAACGGTCACCTGATACAGCGTTTGATATGGACGCCCCAGTGCTCAAGAATGATTCCGTACGTGATTATCAATTTTATTCTTATCACGCAGTACAACCAGATCTCCGATCAGGAATAGAACTTCAAGTTCATGATAGCAGTAAATACTTTCTACCGTGTGAAGCGTTCATCGAAGTAGAAGGAGAACTTATACGAACAACTAATGCTCCGTATGATGATGACCAAAATATCCGAGTTGGTTTTGTCAATAACGGTATCATGGCGTTATTTGAAAGTGCAAGATATTCTCATCGATGGAAGAGAAATTGAAGCAATTGAAAGTGATGTTGATATTGCCACAACAATAATAGGATTAGCGAGATATTCTGATGATTATACAAGATCGGCAGGTCCATCTATGATGTTCTCTAAGGATATTACTGATCACGCTGTGAACACATTCAGTATACTAAATTACGAACGCCGCAAGATACTGCAGATGGTCTTAATCAACCAGTTAGTCCGGAACACGAAACAAGACTAGGAGCTGCCTTTTATATTATAAAAAGTGTTAATAGTAATTACAACCTAGGATTTGCAACACGCGTAGCAACATTGAAGAGGCCTCGTCGACAATTTTCAAGCGCGATTCCACTTCATCATACTTTCGGATTCTGTAGAAATGTCCGAAAAGTTATTTATGGAGCGAAGCATACAATAGTACTCGTGAGAAAGGGTACTGATGATAATGCAATCTGGCGTAGCGCTACTGCTCCTGAGGATAAAGTCATTTTAACAAAACTATCACTGTGGATGCCAGTACTGACTCCATCAATCACAATAGAAGAACGATTACTATCATTTATGGATCATGGAGGAAAATCATTGCTAAGTTGGCTATCAACAACAACAGATACCATGGATTCTTCTATTGATGGTATACTTACATGGCACCTGGCATCAAAACAAGGTGTTTCAGCCCAACGTCATATATTTGTTGCGTTAAAGGATAGAACGCGATCAAACAATCAAGAACGCAGCCAAATGATATTTGATCAAATTGGGTGTAATGAAATCTCACTGAGAATAATTGGACAACAAGAACCATCCGAGGATATACTACTTGATTAAAATACCAACCAAAAATCACGTGTGTATCATCGTCTGTTGTCATAAAAAAGGTGTTCAGGTTGCACTCTCTCCAGCCGCGATCAAAAATATGATTAAAACCTGCGGTATATTCTCGTTGTTAGCCGCGATTCCAGTGTTGATTGCGGCAGCGGCCCCAGCGGTAGCTAAAGCGGCAGCTTTAGGGGTCGTTGGTACCGCGGCAGGAATGGTACTAAAGAAAGCTACTGGGAAAGGATATAAAAAAGGGAAAGGGTCTAAGACTACCAGGAACCCCGTATGCATGGTACAAAGGAAGCGGCTTGAGAATCCTAGGAACGGTTTATTAACACCGATAGTTCCAATGTCAAATTTTGATTTAATCGATGCTGTTAAAAAACTTGCGATTAAAAACTTTAGAGGTGTCTTTATGAAAGATCAGTTGCCGGCACAACCAAACAACGCTGAAACTGGTATCATTAATCTCGATAACAGCACCGGACCTGGAACTCACTGGGTTGCATACGCGATTGATCCACGTGTTATTGTTTATTTCGATTCATACGGGCTAGCACCGCCTAAAGAATTTATGCGTTATATAAACCACTTAAAAACTTCTTGTTGGTATTCTACGCTACCAACACAACAACTAAATGACCCACCAAAATGCGGCAACGAAGTATTAAATGTCCTTGACGCTATTTCATCATCTGGAAAACCACCTCATCGGGTCGTGAATGAATATACTAGCAGTCGCTGGAAATCAAATATTTAATCAAAGATTTAGAGAGAAATTATATAGAATAACATGATTTATATTTGGGAAAGACCTCTATCAACGCTGAAGAAATCCAATGCCGATGGCACTGCAACCGGTGATATAAAATAAATAATCGAAGATGAAATAGCCGAGACGTTGAACTTAGCAAGTGTTGACCCCAATGAAACAGTTGTATTTCAAGATAGTCAGGGTAAATTGAAAACGAGTAATATTTCCCTTGATGATATTTTAGTTAAACAACGAGACGCAACAGAAGATACTATCGCGTTGTTTTCCGATCAGGGTAAACTTAAACCAGGTGTACTTATTTCAACTATTGTGGAACGAATTAACGATTTAGAACCATTAAAAACACTACGCGATGAATACAACGACCATATAACTAAATTCGATCAGTTTTCTGAATTACAAAAAAATATAATTGACAATATTGACAAGCCTCTATTAGATTTCCTTGGAAATCCGCCAGTGACCACACCGAAACTCACGGAGATAAAAACAACTATGTTGAAATTTGCAACATTTCAATCCAAATATGAAGAACATGTAAAACAGTTTTCAACTTTTCGTAAAAACATCGTGGATATATTTCTTGGAACCACATTCGATAAACTCGACATAAAACTCTCTGATATTAGAAAATCCATCGATGATCTGAAAGCAACCAGTAATGAAATACCCGCGATTAATCGGCGAATAGAAGCTATCAACGCTGATATTAAAACAACCAACGATATCATCAGGGATGATATGCATCTTATCAAATACCCGAACCTAAAAAGTCTGATTATATTTCAACTAAGGAGGATTATCACGATTATCGTAGGTTTTATAGCGACGGTAGGATACTTGAAAATAGTTTAATTTATTATGCTGAACCACTAAATCATTCTAATTTTGCTTATAGTTTTTTTTTAGCTAGAAGGATCAGGGGATGATAAATATTATGTAATAAAGGAATTCAACATGAACAAACAATTCACGGATATGAATTCCAGTTTTAAAATATTGAAAAATAACTTCATAACGGAAATTAGTAAAACCCCACCTAACCGAGATGAAGCCATCAAATACATAGAGGTGTGTAATAAAATTATCGCAGATATGAGATTTTTCAATTCGTGATTTATTCGATTTATATTAGATCATAATAATCCTAAAACAAGAACAGAATTTGCAAAGAAACTTAATATACGCATAGAAGATATCCTGCCCAATTTTAAGTTGCCAGGCTATAATGCACCAGAACTAAAAAAAACCTCTCAATGATGCCATTGGTGATGGTTTCAAAAGGATTCACGAGGCATGGAAAAAATGCCACAACAAAAAAATCCTCAGACATAATAATGACCCAGATGGTGGTGGTAGGCATATTGCTCCGCTCAACGTAAATATATTCTCGGTGATTGCATTGAATTTAGTATGTGATGTTATCGAAGGAAGCTATCAAATAAATCTCGAGCGATCAAATCAAGCTCAGTAGGGATATATTCTATATTCATTTGCACCAACAGTTCCTCCAGGATTTCTAATTATTGAGGATCCAACTAATCCAGTCTATATGCGTTAACGCGAATTAATTTTAAACTCACTGACCAGTCCAATAATCTGATTGATTTACGAGGTGAGGTTTTACAAATTAGTCTGTTTGTGAAATCCTAAAAGGATTTTCATCTTAAATTTCACATATTCGGTTAACCCATAGCAGCAGAGGGGTTGAGTGACAACGACCATGGCTTCTTTATTATATTTTTTGATGAATTGCTAGCAATTTTGAGGAAGCCTCGATTAGCCAAATGAGCACTTCTATTAAGCAATTTCACGGAAGCCTCGGTTTGCCGAATCGACGCCTCCAAAAGTTGGTCTGTTCCCCCCCCCCTCTCTGCTGCTGTCTGCGATTGGTGAAGGTAGTTGCTGTGAAGAGGAAAATATATGAATGATACCCGATTCTGTTATCATGGTCATCAATTCATCAGCTGTGTATAATATTTAGAAGAAATATTTGAAGGTCAGACGTTTTGTGTAAAATAGGTCCCACATTTGTTGACGATTGTTTAAAATTCACTTAGATTGAAATCCTCAAATAGCTACTCGGCAGATAATAAAAATGCGATCAGAGACGTTTGAATAAGATAGTCACATGTGATGAAACATGTATTTACAGTTTCGAACCTGAATGAAGAGATAATGTGACTACGTGGGACATCATGCTACATGTCTCCGGCATGATGTCCAGTACTTGACATCACAATAAACTGCCACACTACATACATCGCAGCGATTAAACTGATTTTTTAAAGGTACGCTAAAAAGCCAAATCACACGCACATATACTTTCTCGCAGCCATCTTCTGTGCAAGAATCACGAATCCAGATAATTAGTGCCATACCTGTGCAATGCAAAATAACTATGAACATTAGCGTAAGTTAAAATTTTGCAATTTTGCATTTATCTCCTTGAAACATGGATATTTGTGCATCTTCGATACACAGTTATACCTTGAATCATCCAACATTATGAGAGGACGCGTTTCACACTCATCACATAAATGGGCCACTGTGACACATATTTTAAGTTTTAATGACAGGGCTTAAGTTGTGCTCTGTGCTTATTTCTCAAGCTCTGTTAGAACCATTAAAATCAATCTCTATTAGTGTCACACCACTTCAACATAAATAATCCTTGTACACTACATTTTATGTTTTACTGGATTAAGATACGCTGGTGTGTTTAGCACATGATTATATAGTTTTCCACCACGCATACATACCTTAACACACGAATCCTGATGAGTGGATCTGTCCAGATTATTACTAGTCTTGACGACAAAAGTAGACCACTGTGCCCCGTATTTCACACTTCATCAACATGACTTGAATTTACCTGGTAACCGTTCCTCCTATTATAAATTAAGCTGACTAATGTATATTCCCCCTAGTATCATAACGTGCCAAAAAAAAGTCACTGGGACCTCACATATTTCTGGTTTTAATTAAATTTTGCGTTTAAATCACGACCAGTTTGCTCTACCGTATGATATATACATAAATCGTTTTTTGAATCAAGACACTTGATGAGTGAATGCGTCATAATAAGCACCACTCCCTCACAGAAGTAAGTCACTATAACCCATATTGTACACTTCACTTATTTAACTTTTGCTATTGATGTTCAGTTACCGAGCACTGTTCATGATAGAAATTAATGACCTTACACTTTTACATTACTAATACATCCCTAATACAAAACATCAGCATGACTTACATTATGTAGTTCAAAACGTTGGTTAAGTCTTTTTGTGTTTACTACTTGTGTATTTTCCAGGCAATATGCCAAAAAAATCCTCCAATAATTATAAAACTCTATGAATAGTTGTCCAGTATTACACTCTGATTGTCGAATGGTCTATTACACTCTAATTGTCGAATGGTCTATTACACTCTAATTGTCGAATGGTCTATTACACTCTAATTGTCGAATGGTCTATCATAGTTCTTCTATTAATATTGTCGCCGCATACTATATTTGCTGGACAAGTAGACTGATCGTCCAGACACATCTTGCACACGCACATTCAACCAATTATTTCTCTTCTATAGTACAGCTGCCATACAATCGTAGAAAATATGTCACCGAGGAATATTCATGTCTCTGGAAACTGCTTGCACGCTTACGGGTTAATATAGAACTAGACTGAGTACACCCTCAGTGTTAAACGCACAAATTCTGAAAATAAAAATCAGTTATGCTTGTAAATATTTTCCAATGGGCCATGACCAATATTTAAGTTGGACGTCAACATCATTTTCGTCCACTGTGAATAAATATATCAGGCAATTACTGAAAAGAAAGTTATAAAAATTATAGCCGTTATCTGCTAATCTGAAATATCGGAAATCATGTTGCAACCTACCACTCCGTCAACATACATCTTTTACAGAAAACGAAAATTTGAATGACTGCATCATTAAAGTAAACACATTATTTCGTTATAACGTAGAAAAAATCTCATTATAGACACTGGTAATATCTATGGTTTTAGCCTGCCATCTATTGATATGCTTTCCATTGTTTTGTCAGAGAGAATATTAAAAGCGCAATGACAATGTAGCGTAATAGTTTACCATGAACAGTGATAGACAAATTTTTATCACACTGAAACAAATATTATATTTCTTTTCTTTGGGTTATACGATTAAAAATATTATGTTTATTTTCTTTTGGATTATACCATTTCAAAATGTCAGTAGGTTGGAGAAGTACAGATACTAACTGAATATTTGAAAAGTTCGATAATTACCATTTAACGACAGAGGAATAATAACGTTTTCCATCTGACGAGTATGTAGCTTATTCGGACACACTGGTAATGTGTTATGCAAATGCTAATAGCCATCACACTGGTAATATGTTATACAAATGCTAATAGTCATCACAATGGTAATGTGTGATACAACTGCTAATAGCCATTACAATGGTAATGTGTTATGCAAATGGTAATAGCCATCACACTGGTAAGGTGTGATACAAATGGTATTAGCCATCACACTGGTAATATGTTATGCAAATGGTAATAGCCATCACGATGGTAATGTGTTATGCAAATGAAAAATAGCCATCACACTGCGAATGTGTTATGCAAATAGTAATAGCCATCACGATGGTAATGTGTTATGCAAATGAAAAGCAGCCATCACACTGGTAATGTGTTATGCAAATAGTAATAGCCATCACCCTGGTAATATATTATGCAAATGATAATATCCATCGCACTGGTAATGTGTTATGCAAATGAAAAATAGCCATCACACTGCGAATGTGTTATGCAAATAGTAATAGCCATCACGATGGTAATGTGTTATGCAAATAGTAATAGCCATCACGATGGTAATGTGTTATGCAAATAGTAATAGCCATCACACTGGTAATGTGTCATGCAAATGATAATATCCATCACACTGGTAATGTGTTATGCAAATAGTAATAGCCATCACACTGGTAATGTGTTATGCAAATGATAATATCCATCACACTGGTAATGTGTTATGCAAATAGTAATAGCCATCACGATGGTAATGTGTTATGCAAATGAAAAATAGCCATCACACTGGTAATGTGTTATGCAAATAGTAATAGCCATCACCCTGGTAATATATTATGCAAATGATAACAGCCATCACACTGGTAATATGTTATGCTAATAGTAATAGCCATCACACTGGTAATGTGTTATGCAAATAGTAATAGCCATCACGATGGTAATGTGTTATGCAAATGAAAAACAGCCATCACACTGGTAATGTGTTAAAGAAATGGTAATATTCATCACGCTGGTAATGTGTTATGCAAATGAAAAACAGCCATCACACTGGTAATGAGTTATGCAAATGAAAAACAGCCATCACACTGGTAATGTGTTATGCAAATAGTAATAGCCATCACCCTGGTAATATATTATGCAAATAAAAAATAGCCATCACACTGCGAATGTGTTATGCAAATGGTAATAGCCATCACACTGGTAATGTGTTATGCAAATGATAATAGCCATCACACTGGTAATGTGTTATGCAAATGAAAAATAGTCATCACACTGGTAATATGTTATGCAAATGATAATAGCCATCACACTGGTAATGTGTTATGCAAATGATAATAGCCATCACACTGGTAATGTGGTATGCAAATGATAATAACCATCACACTGGTAATGTGTTATGCAAATGGTAATAGCCATCACGATGGTAATGTGTTATGCAAGTGATAATAGCCATCACACTGGTAATGTGTTATGCAAGTGATAATATCCATCACACTGGTAATGTGTTATGCAAATGAAAAATAGCCATCACACTGGTAATGTGTTATGCAAATGATAATATCCATCACACTGGTAATGTGTTATGCAAATAGTAATAGCCATCACGATGGTAATGTGTTATGCAAATGAAAAACAGCCATCACACTGGTAATGTGTTAAAGAAATGGTAATATTCATCACGCTGGTAATATATTATGCAAATTATAATAGCCATCACACTAGTAATGTGTAATGCAAATAGTAATAGCCATCACGATGGTAATGTGTTATGCAAGTGATAATAGCCATCACA